>JARQZK010005072.1:505000-988051 GCA_030704885.1 Cynegetis impunctata
GTTTACAAAACATATATTTCAAAGAAAAAGAGAAAATACTGGGTGCATCCCTTTACAGACCTTCGTTTATTAAGAGGCCAATTTGTTACGTCTTTTGCGGATTTGAGGGAAACCCCAGATAAGTTCTATAACTACTTTCGAATGAGCGTGCGGTCTTTTGATGAGCTTGCAGGGAGAATTTCCTCTATAAACAGTTCCACTTCTACCTCATCCATCTTGGCGGTTTTTGACACACGTGTGCACTGCTCGGTAGCAAACAATGTACTAGCAATCGCAGTTGCGGTGCGAGGACGCTGCGGTCTCGTAGGGAATTGCGGGACAAAATGCCCGCTGTGTGCAGCGGGCCTCATAGTTCATACATGTCGCGGGGAGGATCCCCCGCTACGTGCGCTCTATCGTTGATTGTTTTTCACTTGTTAGTTTGTTACGCACATGACATGTTTATACGTTACAGTCACTTGTTTTATATTTTGCGGCTTAATATCAATGAAAGTAATCTGTTTTTATTTAATAACTCCGTCCTGCCACCACTTTTGGCCCTGCCTCCGCCTCCGACTTCGACTCCGGTTCCGACTCCGATAAATCAAATTTAAAAACTCCGACTCCGACTTCGGTTCCGATAAAATTACCTCCGTTACATCCCTGCTTGGCAGATGTCATACTTGAGATGTAGGAAAATAGCCGTCAAAATAAATCAAACCCACTCAAATGAGGCAATTGTTAACCTAGGTGTCCCACAGGGTTCTGTATTGGGTCCACTTATATTCATAATGTTTATGAATGACCTACCTAAATATATGAAAACGAAATGTACGGTCATATATGCGGACGATGTCTCCTTCGCAACTTGTGGCAATTCTCCTGAAGAACTGGCAGTTAACCTAATTTCATTATATAATAATTTTACCGAATGGTGTTCAAACAATCACCTAATTTTAAATAATGAGAAAACGGTTTTAATGAAGTTCAATATCACTAATGGATCCAACACGTCTTTTGAAATACATACTGAAAGAATTATTATGACGACTTCCGAGTCGGCAAAGTTCCTTGGAACTTTCATTGACTCATCACTTTCTTTTCAGGCATGTGCTGAGCATATATCTAAGAAGATATGTAGCAGCTACTATGCAATCTTGCAACTAAAGGATATATTTTCCCAGCAACAACTAATAAACATCTATTATGCGATGACATACTCTCATTTGTCCTATAATGTTATAATATGGGGAAACTCTAGATTCTCAACGAAATTGTTTGTTTTACAAAAAAAAGTAATACGTCTTATCTTTGGGATTGATAAGCGAACCTCCTGTAGAGGCCACTTCCAGAGAAACAAAATTCTAACTCTCCCCTGTATCTATATCTATAAAAATATTCTATACGTTAAAAATAATCTGAATGAATTCATTAAAAGTGCTGACAGTCATAACTATGAGACAAGGCATGGCAGACTTCTTAGAATACCGCCTCATCGTACTACTTTTTTTGAAAAGAGTCCATCCTATACTGGCATACAGTTGTATAATAAACTACCAGTCTCTATGAGAAAAGTTCAAAAATTTAATTTGTTTAAAAAATCTCTCAAGGATCTCTTGTGGCAATACTCATTTTATAGCCTTGATGAATTTGTGGAATGTAGCTTTTGATGTTTTTTATACCCTTTTGTGTTTGTTTATACTGTGATTTATTTCAATGTATTGTCTTCTCTCCACTGACTTTTCCAATATCATGTAAATGGTCTAAATGGAATAAAAATATTATTATATTATTATTATTATTATATATATATATATATATATATATATATATATATATATTTATTTATATATATATATATATATTATATATATATATATTATATATATATATATATATATATATATATATATATATATATATTATATATATATATATATATATATATATATATATATATATATATATAATATATATATATATATATATATATATATATTATATATATATATATATATATTTATATATATATATATATATATATATATATATATATATATATATATTATATATATATATATATATATATATATATATATATATTTATATATATATCTATATATATATATATATATATATATTAATATATATATCTATATATATATATATATATACATATATATAAAAATAATAATACGTTGGGAAATTCATTTGGAAAATAAATCAAATAAACCCTGCAAAATAGCTATTTTCAAGAGACTCGACGATATAGAATTCATCCTTCAACGGAGGACCGTAATTTTTCGAAAAAGAGAGAGAACTACAATTTTTATTTTTCTGAATATCTCACTACTTAGACCAGATAAATGACTTATTCTGATCGAATGATCATGAGATTATACGAACAGTTTGGGGCCACTACTCGAATTCAGGCAAACATATAAATATAAATTTAGTTGTACGTGTCCCTGAAGTTCTTCAACATAATTGTACTTTCAGGTTGGCGCAAAAACATTGTAGAAGTGAAAAAACTAAAACCGAAGACGTATGCCAGCAAAAATGTGATAATTATCACATATATCCCGCCGATATCTTCTTTCCCATACCCTGGCGATCTTGGAAGCAATATTTCGAAGAAAAATATACGGGAACGGTGATGACTGCCACAGAAAACAGCTACATCATCCACGTTTGGAATAAGTTCAGCTATTCCACGAAAATACCTAAAGAGTCTATGAGTGCCTACGCTACGTTCGCCAAGAAATACTGCCCCAAAGTGTTCCAACATTGCCATGATTATTTTTAAGAAAAAACCTCAATATGTATATATATATATATATATATATATATATATATATATATATATATATATATATATATATATATATTCCAGTGAATACTAATGAGGAAATCGAAATATAATTTATTCCCGAGAATTTTTTATACAAATAGACGTAAGTTTAATTAAGAATCTTGTTTTATTCTCGAGCATATTCCAAGGAAGCCTCCGTACATGTTAATCAGAGTGATATCAAAACATATGTATAATTATAGATGAATTCAAAATATATATATATATATAATATATATATTATATATATATATATATATATATATATATATATATATTTTTATATATATATATATATATATATATATATATATATATATATATATATATATATATACAGGGTCCTGCAACAGTGGCGCGGTGTTCCATATCTCTATTTTGGAAACAGATAGAAATCTATATTTCTACAATATTACCTTATTGCTCGAGCTCGACAAAATAAAAATATTGTCGGTCACACAGGGTGTTCAATTTCTTCTGGGCGAATATCAACTATGTTTTTTCAAATAGCAACCTATATTTTTAGTCGCCTTTTCGGTTTCTACATAGAAAATAAAAGATACTTTATATAGATCTTCATTTCGAAAATATTTACGGTTTTCGAGATTTTTTGCATTTTTGATTTTTTTTTTCAATTTTGGTCACTCAGGATATTTGAAATTATGAAGTTGTGCAAAGTCCAATTGAAATTCATTTTTGGCCAAATATTCTACATTGGTAAATCTCTCAAACGATATATCTGAAATCAACCTGCGATATACAGGGTATGAAGAATCGCTTGCCACATATTGTAAATACAAATGTACAGAATCTTCCTTATTTCAAATAGAACACCCTGTATATTATATATCCAGAAGAAGCGTTAAGAAAAGCTCTACAAATGTCATGAAGTATTCCCTATGGTTAAGTTCACTAGTTTTCCTTAAAACAGCGAAAAATGGCAAATATTCAAATTTCTTCGCTATAATCTCAATGAACGACTTTTTCCAAAAATAACCTGTTGGTAGATAAACGAATTGTGAATAACATCACAAAATATTCATTGTATATTCAAAATAATTTCAATAATCTTCAAATTTGAGCCATATTCTTTCGATTTAAAACACCCTTTCAGCGAATAAAATATTTATTGGAAATCGGGTAGTCTGGCAAATGACAGAACAAAATATTTGCCTTCAAATAAGTATTGAAACCTTTAGTGATTCGTTAAGTTGAACTTTCGATATAATTTAACAACATTCTGATGAAATCATATCGAAAGTTCTACTTAACGAATCACTAAAGATTTCAATACTTATTTGAAGGAAAATATTTTGATCTGTCATTTGCCAGACTACCCGATTTCCAATAAATATTTTATTAGCTGAAAGGTTGATTTAGATCGAAAGAATGTGGCTCAAATTTTGAGATTATTGAAATTATTTTAAATATACCAGGTATATTTTGTGGTGTAATTCACAACTTGTTTATCTACCAACAGGTTATTTATCAAAAAAGTCGTTCATTGAGATTATAGCGAAGAAATTCGAATATTTGCCATTTTTCGCTGTTTTAAGGAAAACTAGTAAACTTAACCATAGGGAATACTTCATGACATTTGTAGAGCTTTTCTTAACGCTTCCTCTGAATCTATAATGTACAGGGTGTTCCATTTGAAATAAGGAAGATTCTGTACATTTTTATATACAATATGTGGCAAGCGATTTTTCATACCCTGTATATCGCAGGTTGATTTCAGATATATCGTTTGAGAGATTTACCAATGTAGAATATTTGACCAAAAATGAATTTCAATTGGACTTGGCACAACTTCATAATTTCAAATATTCTGTTTCCCAAATAGAGATATGAAACACCGCGCCACTGTTGCAGGACCCTGTATATATATATATATATATATATATATATATATATATATATATATATATATATATATATATATATATATATATAATAAAAATTAAACCACATTTCCATTCAAAATATTTACAAACTTTACAATAGAACCGCGAGTGTCAAATCCTCCTCAATCGAAGCTTATGCCTGTGTTATTCAATTTGGTCATATCGATCAATCAATGCTCAGAATAGTAGTCCTCTATAGAGTAGTAAGGTCTATCAAGAAAATAAGATTTAGTTCTTTTCAGAAGATCTGGTGGAATACCCGTGCTATAATAATAATAATACATCTTTATTTAGCAGAATATGCTACTGCATAACAAATAGATTCAAATTACATTACAAATCTTCGAAAAAAGACAAGTACAAATATTAACTGAAACAGAAAATAACTTCTAACTTAAAAAATACATTTTTCTTAACCTTGACTTGAAGTGTTCCACAGTAGGAGAAGCCTTGATACTCGAAGGTAAGCTATTGTATAACCTTAAGCCTTCAACAAACAATGACTTCTCCATTGCTGTTGAATGAAATCTCTCAATCTGATAATTATCTTCAGTCCTTAGATTATAATCCATGTTCCAAGATCTTTTATTCAAACATTTGTTAAAATATAATGGAGCTTGATTGTTGGCAATTTTATAAATCAAGACCATACGCTCATCGTGATTGAAATTTGACAAACCAAGCTGAAAATCATATTCTACAACCTCCGTTCTGTCAAAAGAGAGATGTGAAACATAAATACACATGCGCAGTAAAATTTAAGTAAATTTCAGCATTTTCGGTATCTAATTCTATTGATAAATAATGTGTTACTTTTAGTTTCGCACGCATTGCCCTATGTCATCCAGTTAGCGCATGCGCAGTATAATTTTTTGTTTCATTATACATAGCATCAACTTTTATTTATTTATTTATTTATCAACGGGAAGCCCATTTACAAAAAACAATACAAAAAATTAAAATCTTAAATCTAGTTTAACCTAGCATTTACCTCACAGCGAAACTGCTTTAGTGAGGTAAAAAAACATAAGTCGGCGTTTACATAGCGATTACCATAACCCAACATTCTATTAATAGGTGTATTAATCATATAGTTAGTACGACAGACGGGGTACGCGAATAAGTTGTCACTCCTAGTTCTTCTGAACGGTACGTGAAGGCAAATTTGGCCAAGTAGATCATTAGAGTCAACAAGATTATTCAGACACTTAAAGAGAAACACCAAATCAGATATAATTCTTCTTACTGATAAAGGCTGTATACCCAACTGAGTGCGAATAAATGTTACGGAAAAATTGATTCGAGGAATTGACCTCCTGAAGGAAATGTAAAGCAAAAATTTATTCTGCACCCGTTCAATATATTGCGAATCAGCCTCGTAAGGAGGTGACCAAACAATTGACCCGTACTCAACAATAGGTCTACAAAAAGCAAAATAAAGCAACATCACAGTAGCCTCATCAGAGAATTCAGCTGAATTCCGACGAATGAACCTCAACACTCTCAATGCACGGTTAGTCATTATTCTGAAGTGTTCCTTGAACTCAAGTTGACTATCCAAATTTATGCCAAGATCACTAATGATATTAACACGCTCAAGACTTGCACCATCAACCGAGTATGGATAAAATACTGGGTTACTGGTTCGATGGAAGGTAATACATTTACATTTCAAAAAGTTCATACTCAGCAGAAGACCCGAAAGCCATTCCACCACAGCCAACACGTCCGATTGAAGATCAGCAGCATCGGCAACTGAGGAGATAGATTTATAGATCTTCAAGTCATCAGCAAATAACAAAACTTCAGAATGTTTAACAACTAGAGATAGATCATTAACAAAAAGTGAAAACAAAAAAGGGCCGAGGTGACTACCCTGCGGAATACCTGACGTAACCAGGATTGTTCTAGATTTGAAATTTTTAACTTTTACAACTTGAGATCTATTTTTGTAATAGCTCCTCATCCACTTCAAAAGACTACCCGTAAAACCTACTGACTCAACAACAGAGTCTAAGATAGTGTGGTTAACTTGGTCAAAGGCTTTAGAGATATCTGTATAGCAACCATCCACCTGGTTACCTCTTTGAAATTCATTATAAATGAACTGAACATATTCGACTAGATTGGTTAGACTAGATTTTTTTTTCATGAATCCGTGCTGTTGGGAAATAATAATTTGTCCTAAACTGAAGGAAATTTTGTCCAATACAATGCTTTCAAAAACCTTAGGAATATTACACAAAATACTAATCGGGCGATAGTTACGCACATCGTTCACCTTTCCTGACTTAAAAATTGGTGTTATATAACTTGATTTCCACATGATAGGAAAGATGCCCGACTGAAGTGAGGAATTGAATAATTTACAAACTTGTTGAAAACTACTCGAGTTTTTCAACAATTTTTAATTTTTACCCCTCGTATTGTATTAACAGCCCACTATTTTGTGTTGAAATGTCATATCGATTGTAAAATTGAAATCTGAATACCAAAAAAAACCCTTAAAACCAGAAATTACTCGATATTTCAGAAAATTACGTTTTTTTTTGATAATTAACACACCATTTCCCTGAACTGAATTGCTTGAAAACAATACGAATTTCTAAATGTTTTGGAACATTCTAGGCCGAGTTGAGTAAAACGAAAATTTTTGGACCGTTAGGCCGGCCGCACACATAATCGAACAGATCAGAACAGAACAAGACGTTTCGGGTTCTGTTCTGTTCTGTCTTGTTCGATAGGGTTGTTGATGTTTTCTTCGTATCGCACGCTATCGAACAAGACAGAACAGAAATCCGGGCAGTTGTATCCCACACCTCGTGCAGTGACCTGCAATCTTTTAACAGAGTTGGTTGTTAAGTAATTTAAGTTATTAACAATTTTATATGTTGTTACAATGGACGACGAGGAGGAGGCGGTACCGATGTTGTGGGATTTTCTACAATTGTTAGACTTCAAAAGGAATAGAGAGGTTTGGGTTCACCCCCAGAGATACCATTGAAGCAAAAGACACAATACAACTCCAAATCGCCTCGAATCCTGGCGGATGCAATAGCTAGGCGATGTGCGATGGTGGCACTGTTGTTCAAATTTCCTCCGCAGCACATGTGCAAATTAGTTTGTCCGCAGCTTTTGACTAAAGACGAAACTTTGCGCCAGTCACGAAAAAACCGTTCGATCGTGTTTTTTGCCTTGTCTTGTCTTGTTCGATGTAGTGTGCTGGCACTCCATATCCGTCCATTCTAAACTCTTCGCAACAGACACTGTCAGTCAAAATGTCTTGTCGTGTTCTGTATCGTTCGATTATGTGTGCGGCCGGCCTTACTATTCTTTCCATCACGTTATGATGTGGAAGGAATATAAACATGCGCAAATAAGAAAAACTTTCGAATTTTTGGCTGATTTCTCGACTGCCGCTTACAAAACATTTTTTACAGTTAATTGAATGATCCAATCATATGAGAGAAAATACTTCTCAGATATTAATAATTTAATGTTTTACCCAATACAATAAAACTGCACTAGTCATAATTATAACATATTCATCGAGGTAATCAACTTGTATGAAAATTTCACACGAAGGAACAATCTTCTGAAAAATTTCGAAGGAATGCAGACTTGTAGAACTGAATCAAATATTATTGATATATATATATATATATATATATATATATATATATATATATATATATATATATATATATATATATATATATATACAGTGAAGATTAACTTCCAAAAAAAAATTCAACAATTGAATTATATGAGAACCAATTACTGTGATGCAAAGATCCTAATCAAATTTATTTCATGGAAACATGTAAAAATTCATATTAAGGCGAATATTCAGCACTCATTTAGTTGAATTAGAAAGTTTGCAATATGAAAATTGGAATGAATCTCTCACATGTCCTGCAAGTACTGCAGGTCCTGCGCCTGTACTGCAGGTCCTGCATCTGTACTGCAGGTCCTCCACCTGTACTGCAGGTCCTGCTCCTGTACTGCAGGTACTGCACCTGTACTGCAGGTACTGCACCTGTACTGCAGGTCCTCTTTGTGTCCTGCAGGTAATTTGTACACCTACTGCAGGTGGTTGAACACCCCTCGGTCATGGCACTAAAGTCGCGACATTGTTGTCAAATGAAATCGAGCCTTTACGGTTATAAAATGAAAATTTATCGAGGTTGTCGTAGAATAGTATATTGTATAATTAGTGGGAAAAGCATAATATTCCCAAACGACTGTGATAATTACCAGACGAGGAGCGTAGCGACGAGTCTGGTAACACAGGAGTTTGGGAATATGCTTTCCCCACGAATTATACATACTATTTTTTCTCCGATCGTTGATTTACATTTAAAAAATTAATTAAAAAATATTTAAGTTTAAATAGGTTTCTCTATGTTCATATTGAAATATAAAAGTGGTAACCATGGAAATTACTCTTATATGACAAAAGTATAATAATTTTAAAGCCGGTTTTGTTTGATTCGTTGTATTTTATAAGGAATTTAAAAAGAATTAGTAAACATGAACACTGATAGTGATTATTTGTTGTCTTGCACGGCTCCTGAACTAGTCACTTAATTTACTTCCGGCGAAATCCAGAGAGAAGTATGAACTTGCGTACCAACGCTTCATGAATTTTTGTAGAAAAAACAACAGTGTATCCTTTTCTGAGAATTTACTGACGGCGTATGTTGCTGAACTGGCTAAAACAATGAAATCTTCGACGTTGTGGGCACATTATTCCATGCTTCCATCAACTTTGTCTGTTAAAAATAATATTAATATTGCCCAGTACCAAAAACTGAGAGCATTTTCAAAACGTCCAGCTACAGGATACAAAAAATATGAACATTAACAACAATTATAAAATTTAAAACCATACTTTGTTTCGTTTTAATGTAATAATCCATTTGTAACATTACCGCACGCTACAGCAGTGCGGTATAGTTATTTTCCTAACAAGTGCGGAAAGAGATATTTTCCCGCACGAAACTGCCGTTACCCGAACGACGCGAAGCGGTTACCGCACTGTTATTTTCTCAATTGCTTAGCAACTGACCACTATTCTGCAATGTTGAGCTTTGCGCATAGAAAACAGGTCACTATAGTGTCACTTTTCCCACGATCGGAGAAAAAAACAATTTCATCACTTGGTCAAGGGTATATTCACTTATCAATACTCACTATAGTTATGCAAAATTCACGGTTTCTATTGGCTTATTCATACATGAGGTAAATAATCGCCCAAGCTACAATGTGCATCAAAACAACCAGATAATTTTGGATTCCAGCGTGTTGTCTTTGAAAAACTGCATTCGGTCATTTTCATATTTTGGAGAAACGGTAATTTTGATGCATTGTGTAATAATAATAAATTATTCACGAAAATACTGACAATATATTGATAATGAATTCGGTCTAATCTTATATAAGCACTTGAATCGAATGATAATCTGATATCCTTTGAAAATCATTATTAGATCAATGAAACGCCCAATAAAGTACAGCGTTTTCACAGTTTTCCAGTAATTCTATCGATGTAGGAGAATTTGTGATATAATATAAGGGTAAGTAAAATAATTCAATGATGTTTTTTTTTTGGATCTTCGTAGATAGTGTACTACAAAATTTGAACTCTCTTTTTTGCCCTCGCTGTATCGGAAGCAAAGTAACGGAAGATATTAACATGACACACCTCAATGGGAACTTTCCAACTACGACACAGAGCGATACGGTGTTCATCGCTTCTTGTTCCAACTACGACACAGTGACACACGGCCGAACACAAAAAAAAGTTGAGTTGGAGCGTGTAGTTCAGTGCTACCAACATTTATAGTAGGAGGCTTCATGGCGGAGAGGTACAGGTAGCGATATGCCGTCTTCGTTGACGGAGTTGGTGGGTTCGATTCCCACCGTATTCCTGGGTGTTTGTGTGCGTTCTGAGTTTTCAGTAGTTCCCCCCATTTAGTAATTTGATTGCTAATGTCCATAGATGACGAAGCCAAATTGTACGGGGGTCGGGCGGTGTGAGAGGGCACACGTCCCAGCTCTTTAAAAAAAAATTATAGTCGATTTATTGCATTAACGTTTCAATTATTATTTTATTATATGATTATATAATATTTCACTTACAGTTTTCATTATTTAACGTGATACAAAAATGGCTAATGACGGTGTACGTAATTCGCGATAAACCAAATAATCGCTTGTCCATTGCACTTCGAAATAACGATGGCTGCGTTCTCTGCCGTTTTACATAAAAATCAAAAAGGCTTTCCAACAAGCACCCGTACACCGTGTTCTGTAGTGTGACACAGAGTGGCACGGTGCTTACTTGTTGGAAAGCTCCCGTTAAGAGCGTGTCACACTAGACCCACTACCAAATTAGCTTTCGGTCACGCTTCGGTGAGAGACATACTATGACTAATCTAGGCAAGACCAAGACCATGACTTAATAAATATTCTCAAATCCAAGACTTGAAGTTCAAGACTAAAACCAAGGCTCTCTCGAGTCTCGTCTTGGTCTTGAATTCAAAAGATACATCTACTTAATATTCTAATCTAGGCAACAAGACCAAGACCATGACTTAATAAATATTCTCAAGTCCAAGATTTGACGTTCAAGACCAAAACCAAGGCCCTCTCGAGTCTCGTCTTGGTCTTGAATTCAAAAGATACATCTACTTAATATTTATAGAAATCTACTGAATTCTACTCTTAAAAAATCTTTTCATTATATAAATTCTTCACGTTTGTTAATGCTATTTTCCAATTTACACGCAAGGAATAGGTAATCCTCGAAAATGCCAATGAGCTATGCAACCTTTCTCGAAAACCTTTGGCATGAATGAATTTGGTTAAATTTTCAAAATTTCGTAAAAATGCTCACGTAGATAACCATTCTTATGGTTGAAATAGAAATTTATTTTTTCTTTGCTTGCCAATTTTAAAGAAACATTTATTGATCGACGTTTTATGAAGAATACCTTATATAGGTATCTTATGTATATGTTACGTGTATTTTAAAAATTAGGTGAATATTTTTTCAAGCCCATCTAGACCAAAACTATCGAGTCCAAGACTGAGATTGGATCAGTCTTGTCTTGGTGTTAAAACATCGAGACTAATGCCAAGACCGAGACCTCATTTATTATTTAAAAACTTATTATTCCTTGGCATTTATCGACAGCGTGATATTACGAGGAGAAACACAATTGTCGCTAGTTACGCTACATTCCTGGCGATAGGTCATGTCAGGCTTGTGGATAAACAAAATATCTACCTCAGTTCTTTGCTTGCCTACCGGCCTGATTACAAGACCGACGGGAATACACCGAAAGCGCGAAAAAATATCTCCATGATCTCAAACTAAATTCTGTCCTGAAGGAGACTAACATGTCACCTTGTGTCACACCCTGGTTTCACAATCCCAGTACCAAGAGAACCATAATTCTCCCGCTTAAAAGCAAATCAACAATTCCACAAATGAGAAATTTTCCGCTTTTTTGGCGGATAGACTAGTTCAGTCAATTTGTGATTGAAACTAAGGTAGTCAACATTTTTTTCGTAGAGAGATATTCGAAGATTCTGGTCCGTTCTATGCCAAAAGAATTACAGGCTGTTAAATAAAAGCTAAATAATCACAATTACATTACAATTAGAAAATAGTATCCATAAAACCAACTGTTGGGAATCCCTATACATCAATAAATATAAAAATTCCGGAACCTAGTTAACGACCAGATTGAAGTAAACCCTTCTCCTCTCCTTAATCTGTTCAATGTACCTACTAATAACTCTGAATGAATTGCATATTGTTATTTAGCTTCTCTTGGAACCCCTCTGTTATATTCAATTTTCGTATAAATAGATTGTTTTGTAATACCATAGTTTAGTACAAGATTAAGTCAATGTTATGACGAAACGCGTTTACTCAATAGATTTTTATTTCAACCTGTGAAAAGTTAGTTTTTTATTTCTTTATAAAGTTATGAATATAAACTTTCATCTTGTAAATGCCAATTCAATTCAATCTTAATATGTTTATATATATATATATATATATATATATATATATATATATATATATATATATATATATATATATATATATATGTTTTACGAAACACGTGAAGGAAATTTTGAACTTGGTATAAAATTATGTTAGTGTGATTTTTATTTTTATTGTTAGTTTTTTTTATATTTAGGTTCACTGTTATAAGTAGGTATTATTGCAGATTTAATATTTGATGTTAGAATTAATTTTCTTTGCACACTTATTTTTGGTTATTTCCTTGAGACCAATGCTAAAAGCATTGTTTAAAGGATTTCTTTTTAATTATGTGTTTGAATTGTAGAGGTTACATATAATAAATATTTTAAAAATTATCACGATAGGTTGATATTGTTCTGCGAAAGAAGTGATTGAAGATTTGTGCTATATTTCGAATTTTCTTTCGTAATCATCAAGCAACTTTGAAAAAATATTTATATCTGTTGATATCTGCGGTTTATAGAAGTTTACCTCAAATTATTTCAATTCGGAATTTGAAATATTGCATTCTGAGAATGAAGGTATACAACTTAACTTCTGGGAAGCAGCAGAGAACAAATATAAATATTCTGGAGATTTGCGTGGTGCCCAACTAGACCTCAATAACTCAACTCTCTTTAATTTGCACTCCGTCTTACGAACTCTGAAGGAGTTCCAAGATTGAACTTATTCAATTTAATAATACTAATCATTCTTCTCAGCTATTTCAACTTCTCAAGACCCACTCACAGAAAATGGCATCATTCCCAGTACAGTGTAACAAGAAACTGATTTTGTTACTACTTGTTTTTTCTATAATTTCATGGATATATCTGATTAAGACGCCTTCACACATAAACAAATCGAGTATCAACATAAACAAATCGAGTATCCACATAAACAAATCGAGTAATATTTTAAAGAGTAATAAATCCATAGAATGCTACAGATATACAGATGAAACTTTACCCGACATCTCGATGGAGGATGTCAGAAAGGGAAAGTCGATATTTTTTCACGAGACCTCCTGCACTTCTCTGATCAACGATAAAATAGTGATCAACTCCAGACAAGCTTGTGCCATCGAGTCTGCGGCGTTGATGAATCCAAATTTGGACGTTTACTTGACGTTCACTTCGCCAGGGGTGTTCAAATTCGAAGACACCGAATCCGATAGATTCTTAGAAGCGCTGCTGAATTACGAGAACGTCAGGATTAATCATCTAAATTACGAAAAATACACAAAGGGGACACCGGTAGAGGAGCTCTACAGCAAAGGGACTATAGAAGGTAGTCAATATGCCATGTCGCATGCCAGCGATGTTTTAAGGTGAGAATTCATGTATTAACATCCTTTGTCGAATTAACATACAAAACAAAGTTCTATGGATAAACCGCGGTCAATATTCGCAGAATCTCGACGTTTCGGCCTCTGTTGTTCCACTATCTTCAAGATATTGGAACTAGGAAGTGTTAGAGACAAATTCACTGTGTAGTATCTGATTCTTCATCAACCCGTTGAAACTAAGTAGCAGGCGGGCTGAGGCTTCTGAATCAGCTGTTGAAATCTTTTCGAGTAGGCAGATTGAGACCACGCAATAAAATTTTTTTCATAATTCCTACCTCGTGATGAATAATAGTTGACATTGAAGAGTAGGCAGATTTAAGATTAGATGGAGACCACGCAATTAAATTTTACCTAATATTTACTTGAAGAGTGGACATATTGAAGAGTTACGGTTAACTAGTAGTAGCTATTAGGTTGTTGGAGTAGGCAAATTGAAACCAAGCAATCAAATTATTCCTTATACTTCCTATCTCAAAAATGATAGTTTACTTTGAAGAGTGGGAAGATTGAGACCACGAAATCAAATTTTACTTTATATTCACTACTTGAAGAGTAGGCACATTGAAGAGTCACGGTTAACTAGTAGTAGCTATTAGGCTGTTAGAGTAGACAGATAGAGACCAAGCAATCAAATTGTTCCTTATACTTCCTACCTCATGAATAATAGTTTACTTTGAAGAGTGGGCAGATTGAGAGAGCAGATGAGAGAGTCACTGTTAACTAGTAGTAGCTATAAGGTTGTTGGAGTAGGCAGATTGAGACCAAGCAATCAAATTGTTTTCATAATTCCTACCTCGTAATGAATAATAGTTGACATTGAAGAGTAGGCAGATTTAAGAATAGATTGAGACTACGCAATCAAATTTTACCTCATATTTACTTGAAGAGTGGACATATTGAAGAGTTACGGTTAACTAGTAGTAGCTATATGGTTGTTGGAGAAGGCAGATTGAGACTAAGCAATCAAATTGTTCCTCATACTCCCTACCTCATGAATAATAGTTTACTTTGAAGAGTGGGAAGATTGAGACCACGAAATCAAATTTTACCTTATATTTACTACTTGAAGAGTAGGCATATTAAAGAGTCACGGTTAACTAGTAGCAGCTATTAGGCTGTTGGAGTATACAGATAGAGACCAAGCAAACAAATTGTTCCATATACTTCCTACCTCCTGAATAATAGTTTACTTTGAAGATTGGGCAGATTGAGAGAGCAGATGGGAGAGTCACTGTTAACTAGTAGTAGCTATAAGGTTGTTGGAATAGGCAGATTGAGACCAAGCAATCAAATTGTTCCTTATACTCCCTACTCCCTACCTCGTAATGAATAATAGTTGACATTGAAGAGTAGACAGATTTAAAATTAGATTGAGACCACGCAATCAAATTTTACCTTATATTTACTTGAAGAGTGGACATATTGAAGAGTGGACATATTGAAGAGTGGACATATTGAAGAGTGGACATATTGAAGAGTTACGGTTGACTAGTAGTAGCTATATGGTTGTTGGAGAAGGCAGATTGAGACCAAGCAATGAAATTATTCCTTATACTCCTTACCTCATTAATAATAGTTTATTTTGAAGAGTGGGCAGATTGAGAACACACAATCAAATTCGACCTTATATTTACTTGAAGAGTAGGCATATTGAAGAGCCACGGTCAACTAGTAGTAGCTATTAGGTTGTTAGAGTAGGCAGATTGAGACCAAGCAATCGAATTGTTCCTTATTACTTCCTACCCCATGAATAATAGTTTACTTTGAAGAGTGGGCAGATTGAGAGAGCAGATTGGAGAGTCACTGTGAACTAGTAGTAGCTATAAGGTTGTTGGAGTAGGCAGATTGAGACCAAGCAATGAAATTATTCCTTATACTTCCTACCTCATGAATAATACTTTACATTGAAAGGTGGGCAGATTGAGACCACGCAATCAACTTGTATCTTGTACTTTCTATGGTCGAATTACAAATTCCAAATTCTGTTATTGATGCTCTTTTAAAATAATCAATCAACATTCCAGTGAGTAAAGTGAGTGCAAGTTCATAACAGGTATTCACATTTTTAAAAGCGTATCGATTCGCTTGAGTAAACAATTTTCGAGTTATGAACGTATCAATCGAATAATTATTTGTTGTTGCATGCTCAAAATCGGCCTAATTCAGTAAAAACGTACTCCTGGTAAAATATTTTACAATCTGTTTATACAATTACGGTACAGAAAATGCTTTCGTATTTCATTACATAATCACGTCGAAGCTTTATGCAATTGTTTTACTTAGATGTAATCTGCAAGTTGACTATAGTTTTAAATTCCTGATGATCGTTTTGGCAAAAAGAAGCCGAAACGTTGAAATTTCAAATTTCATACGTGATTCGTCCCCAGAACCCAATTGTTTTCATCCTTCACAATTGCCCCATTGAAAATAATTGAAGAATATAATATTTTAATATTTTCTTGCTCCATCTAAATTCACACAGTTTTCAAATGATAATTTTTTTTTCGTCAGGTATCTTACACTGTGGAAATATGGCGGCATCTACTTAGACCTCGACGTTATTGTGATAAAGAGTCTCGAACAGCTACCGCCAAACTTTGCCGGTTGCGAAGCGGAAAATAAGGTGGCAGCCGGAATTTTAGGTTATGAGCCCAGCGGCGCCGAAGGCCACAAGTTTGGCGACAGAATGCCTGATGGATCTCAAAGATCATTTCAACGGAACCGTATGGGGTAACAATGGACCAGGTGTTGTCACAAGGTAAAATTTGTTCAAATATACAGTATCCTTTCGCATTGCCTTATTAACTTATGAAAAATGACGATCGGTGCTATTCAAAACAATGCTTCTTTAAGGAGCAAATCTTGTTCAAAATTTGGTGGAACAAATCCATATTCTCATGTTCTATATATATATATATATATATATATATATATATATATATATAATATATATATATATAATAATATATATATATATATAGTATATATATATATTATATATATTATATATATATACAAGTAACCGAACTCATTTTAAAAACAATACGCGAGCAAAATAAATTAAAAATCACCGCACCGGCATAAAATTCAAAACAAACTAATCACGATTAATCACGCTTCAGTCTTCACGTGCTTGCTACGTGCACTGCAATAAAATAAATAAGGTCGAATATCGTATGCTTTGAACCGAGCAGCTAGGTTCAATCGGTGTTGCCATTTACATGTGTTTTCCTTTTCTATTGCAATAAAGTATTCATTCGCAGTATTCGCACCGTTGTTTGCTTTTCTGTGGCATGGCATAATTGGCATAATGAACGTTGAAAATATACCTTTTTAAGCCTCTGCAGCGTTGCCACTGTTTATATGAAATCTTGAAATGAATGAAATGCAGTAAGCAGTAAATGTAAATACCTTCTATCGTAATTAATAAATTATATTATATGATGTAGTTTGAAAGGAAGGTAGGTGTATAAAATAATATATATATATATATATATATATATATATATATATATATATATATATATATATATATATATATATATATATATATATATATATATATATATATATATATATATATATATATATATATATATATATATACATACATATACATATATATAAAAGTAATAATACGTTCGGAAATTCATTTGGAAAATAAATCAAATAAACCCTGCAAAATAGCTATTTTCAAGAGACTCGACGATATAGAATTCCCATTCATCCTTCAAAGGAGGACCGTAATTTTTCGAAAAAGAGAGAGAACTACAATATTTTGTTTTTCTGAATATCTCACTACTTAGACCAGATAAATGACTTATTCTGATTAAATGACCATGAGATTATACGAACAGTTTGGGGCCATTACTCGAATTCAGACAAACATATAAATATAAATTTAGTTGTACGTATCCCTGAAGTTCTTCAACATAATTGTACTTTCAGGTTGGCGCAAAAACACTGTAAAGATGAAAAAACTAAAACCGAAGACGTATGCCAACAAAAATGTGATAACTATCGCATATATCCCGCAGATATCTTCTATCCCATACCGTGGCGATCTTGGAAGCAATATTTCGAAGAAAAATATACGGGAACGGTGATGACTGCCACAGAAAACAGCTACATCATCCACGTTTGGAATAAGTTCAGCTATTCCAAGAAAATACCTAAAGAGTCTATGAGTGCCTACGCTACGTTCGCCAAGAAATACTGCCCCAAAGTGTTCCAACATTGCCATGAGTATTTTTAAGAAAAAACCTCAATATGTATATATATATATATATATATATATATATATATATATATATATATATATATATATATATATATATATATATATATATATATATATATATAAATATATATTATAATTACAAGAAGACTAAAGAGGAAATCGAAACATAATTTATTCCCGAGAATTTTTTATACAAATAGACGTAAGTTTAATTAAGAATCTTGTTTTATTCTCGAGCATATTCCAAGGAAGCCTCCGTACATGTTAATCAGAGTGATATCAAAACATATATATAATAATAGATGAATTCAATATATATATATATATATATATATATATATATATATATATATATATATATATATATATAATATATATATATATATATATATATATATATATATATATATATATATATATATATATATATATATATATATATATATATATATATACAGGGTGTCCCGGAAATAACACGCCAGAGTTTCACTTGTATTGACACTTGAATTGTAACATTCAAGTTTGTTGCTTAGACAATTTCGCTCATGACATTTTTCCCAAAATCACTCGCCTGACGGCTGACATTTTGATACAAATGCCATTCGCGAAATTGCCTAAGCAACAAACTTACATATTACAATCGAGAAATTTTACCGGCAAAATTTCATCTCTAGTGGTATTATATATGAGAATTAGGCCAAGCTACAGATTTAGAGTGAGCATTTTGTGTAAAAAGTGTTAGAAGAAAACCAGCTCCTCCATTGTTTGTAAAATAGTTCCATATGATATAGTGATTAGTTTTTCACTCGACTTTATCATTTATAACTTTGTTATTAACAATTTTATGCGAAAAATCGCGTTTTTTTTTAGTTTTTTGCTTTTAAATTTGAAACTATCATAGTAATCATGATGGTGTCAATAGACTAATTGTAGAAAATAAAAAGACGAAGAAAATGAGTGGTTGGACGACTCGATCGGACCCTTAGTTTAAGAGAAAATCGGAAAAAACTGGCCAAAATACGGAACTGTCCGATGAATAGTTTTTGATCTGTGGCTATTTGAATATTTTACCATGCAATTTTCCAGCAGACCTGAATGCGACAAGTATGGTCCGATTTCAATTTACAAAAAAGATTTTGAAAGCAGAATTCTCATTGTTCAAAACGTTCATCTTGGTTTTGCATGAAGACGCTGAGAAATATGTTTCAAAATGAAGCTGAACTTGACGAAAAACGGCCGAGAAATTACTGTCATGTTCAAAATGCCGACTATTTCGAATGTCATGCTTCTCCTTGCCTGCTGCTCTACCCCCACTCATCAACTACTCTCACGCGTTCGACCGTTTTTCGTCATGTTCAGCATTATTTTTAACATATTTCTCAGCGTTTTCATGTAAAACTAAGATGAACGTTCTGAACTATGAGAATTCTACTTTCAAATATTTTTTTGTAAATTGAAATCGGACCATACCTGTCGCATTCGATCTGCTGGAAAATTGCATGGTAAAATATACAACAGGCCACAGATCGAAAACTATGCATCGGACAGTTCCTGCTCTTCGCACAAATAAAGTTTATATTAATGACTAATACTTACCAGAGGATCTACGCTACAACTCAGAAAATAACCGAGTTATGAAATTTTGAAAAAACTGTATTTTGGCCAGTTTTTTCCGATTTTCTCTTAAACTAAGGGCCCGATCGAGTCATCCTACCTCTCATTTTCTTCGTATTTTCATTTTCTACAATAAGTCTATTGACACCACCACGATTTTTGCATAAAATTGTTGATAACAAAGTTATAAATAATAAAGTCGAGTGAAAAACATATCACTATATCATATGGAACTATTTTACAAACAATGGCGGAGCTGGTTTTCTTCTAACACTTTATATGAAAAAATTTTTGTAGCTTGACCTAAATAGAGAATAATTTTTCACCAAATATGCGATTGGGACTAATAAGACAAATTATTGCCCGAGTCCCACCCTAGTAATCAATAATGAGTAACATCTAACCTCGCAATCAGTGAAATTTTCGTGAAAATTTCAGAACAGGGTATAGATAAACCGTACCATCTAAAATATCAATAAGAATTTTCATCTCTAAAACCATTCTTTACAAACAAATACTAAAGTTACGGTTTCTATTTTAAGTGATATTTCGAAGGAAAGAAGTCAGGTGCGGGAATAGCTTTTCTATCCTCCTCCTGGACCACGATTTTCGAAAAGCTTTTCATCCGCAGATTGAGTTAGAGCAGCGATACTCAAACTGCGGCCCACTAGGCTTTTGAAATTGGCCCACCTGTTTTAACTTCAAATTCTATTAACCTATTAACTATTTAAATTTCCGAGAAAACAATAGGCGCAGTTTTTTCTTTACGTCAAGAAAATGATAAAAATTAGCCTGAACTGCAAAATAACAACACCACCATTTTTTGGATTGTATCATCCTGTTAGTCGACAATTCGTTTAATGCACTTTAGATATGCGGATGATATTATTTGTTGTTTCACTGGTACTCTTAGACAACTAGACTGCTTTCAAACATTCAGTAACACTTTACAACCTAATATAAAATTCACTTTAGAGATGGAAAAAGATAACTCAACTATTTGGATTTGAAAATAACAAAAGTAGATAACAAACATAATTTTTCAATTTTTCGCAAACCATCGCACACTGATAGCGTCATCTAAGTACTTCCCTACACCCATTCCAACACAAAATGGCAGCTTTCAATAGTATGGTACATCGTTTAGTAAATATTCCACTTTCAAACGCCAATTTTAACATCGAGAAAAATATAATTAAACAAATTGCCGTAAATAATAATTATGATCCCAATATTATAGACAATATGATAGATAAAAAGTTTTTCAAAAATGCGATTAACCAGGTGTACCCCCTTACTAAAACTAATATCAAATACAACAGCCTCACTTTCATCGGAAATTCAAGTAACAAACTTAAATCTCTCTTATCTAAGCACAACATTAACATTGCTTATCGTACCGGTAATAATTTAGGAAATCATATAAAAAATAATAAATCCAAAGTTCATAAAGATAATAAATCAGGAGTTTATAAAATTAATTGTAACTTTCCAGAAGTTTTCAAACTAGAATTTCAGAACACAAACGTAGCTTTGTTAATCAGAAGTCGGATTCACATTATGCAAACCATTTGATCCAAGAAAATCACACATTCAATTTCGATTTTAAAATATTAAATACTGAAAGTAAGGGAATTAAAATTAATTTTTTAGAATCATTACAGATAAATAAATACAAGCATTCCGGTCTCCTATTGAATAGCCAAATCGATCATACTTCAAGCCCCCTTCTTAATCTTTTCAAAATTACCGAACTACCTGACTAGCAGTTCAGAATTGCTTTTTCCTTTTCTAATAATTATTTGTAACCATCTTTGTATTTCCCCTTTATACATAATTTGTCATTTCTTGTTTTCGTTATAACAGAGAATCATAGTTAGTTTGCCATTAGCATCTGAAGAAGGTGAAGTTCCACCGAAAGGTGCGTCATGCATTATTTCTTATAATAAATGTGTAAATTGTTATTTTTAACCATTGTTTTAATAACACCACCATTTGTTAGCTTTTCTATGCGACATAACTGAGAAAATCACAGCCTTAATCGAAGGTGAAAACAAAATAACTTCACAAATGGCAAATACAATATTTGCTTTCATAGAAAGACTAAGTATTTATTACGAAGAAATTCGAAACAAAGTACTTCAAAATTTTCGAACACTTACAAGTGTTACACAGGACTGATATTGATATTTTCGAAGAAAACTGTTTGATAATTTCAAATTATATATCTGCAGTATCAGGCGAATTTAAAGGGAGATTTAAGAAAAATTAAAAATTTGCTACTGCTCGTAGAAAAATTATGGTACCTACAGCTGATAAGTATTTCACAATTGGCTTCAGTTTTGGATTGTAATTATGCAGACTTGTTTGACAACTTCATTGAAATGAAGAATGATACAAAGTTATTTTTAAAGAGACGAGAGAGAAGATGGAGTAGGTACGCTGAATTTTGAACAATAGTGCCCGAACAATTTAAGACTGTGAAAAAATGTGATCTAATTCTGCTTACGTTGTTTAGCATCGACATATCCTTGTGAATCATCTTATTCCAAAATGAAATATGCAAAGAACGTACGTTGTTTTGCATCGACATATCTTTGTGAATCATCTTATTCCAAAATGAAATATGCAAAGAACGTACGTTGTTTTGCATCGACATATCTTTGTGAATCATCTTATTCCAAAATGAAATATGCAAAGAACGTACGTTGTTTTGCATCGACATATCTTTGTGAATCATCTTATTCCAAAATGAAATATGCAAAGAACGTACGTTGTTTTGCATCGACATATCTTTGTGAATCATCTTATTCCAAAATGAAATATGCAAAGAACGTACGTTGTTTTGCATCGACATATCTTTGTGAATCATCTTATTCCAAAATGAAATATGCAAAGAACGTACGTTGTTTTGCATCGACATATCTTTGTGAATCATCTTATTCCAAAATGAAATATGCAAAGAACGTACGTTGTTTTGCATCGACATATCTTTGTGAATCATCTTATTCCAAAATGAAATATGCAAAGAACGTACGTTGTTTTGCATCGACATATCTTTGTGAATCATCTTATTCCAAAATGAAATATGCAAAGAACGTACGTTGTTTTGCATCGACATATCTTTGTGAATCATCTTATTCCAAAATGAAATATGCAAAGACCGTACGTTGTTTTGCATCGACATATCTTTGTGAATCATCTTATTCCAAAATGAAATATGCAAAGAACGTACGTTGTTTTGCATCGACATATCTTTGTGAATCATCTTATTCCAAAATGAAATATGCAAAGAACGTACGTTGTTTTGCATCGACATATCTTTGTGAATCATCTTATTCCAAAATGAGATATGCAAAGAACGTACGTTGTTTTGCATCGACATATCTTTGTGAATCATCTTATTCCAAAATGAAATATGCAAAGAACGTACGTTGTTTTGCATCGACATATCTTTGTGAATCATCTTATTCCAAAATGAAATATGCAAAGAACGTATATAGAAACCGACTCACGGATTCTCATTTCGATGACATCAAAATGTTCCCAATATGATAAATAAACAATTGAACGTAATAGGTTTTTTTAACACCTAAATAAAAGATGTGATTTATGTAGGTAGCGGCCCGCACGACACAATTAAAATCTGAAAGTGGCCTCAGAAAAAAAAGTTTGAGTATGGCTGAGTTACAGGGTTGAAGTTTGGTAGGTACGTACATTGGGTTTATCAAATCAATCAAATATTTATTGGTACAAGGCATAAGATACAATGCGTATACAAGTCACATACGAAAAAGTAATAGGTTTCAGAGAAAAAAAAACTTACTAGCTATTATAATTAAAATATTGGTAAAAACTTTCTATATCCTAAATACACAGTAAAGACATAGGTACACTTGCCGAACCTTACAACAAAAGAAGTACAACAACAGTCAATACACACATGCGCAACTTCAAAATTATTTCATGTCACAAAAATCATTGAGGAGATAGTCCTCAAATGAGTAAAAGGCTTTATTAATTAAATAATCTTTTATTCTGGAAATTAACTGCTTAAACTCTAGCACCCTTATGTGGCGTGGCAGGACATTGAAGAATCTAATGCAAAAGTAATCAGTGCCCCTCCGTGTTCTCGACAATCTGTGAAAATTAGGGAGTATGTCCAACAACACCGAGATCTAAGGACTCGAGGCTGCCGAGTGACGTCACAACAGGCAGGCAGACCCGAAGTCTTCGCGTTGTGCGTTGGATAACGCGAACCGCAAAAGCAATAGGCTTTTTGAAATTTTTGAAGGGCTTTCGGTTTAAAGAGGGTACCAGTCGTCAACTGAGCCCTCCATTGTACCTCATTCGATTGATGATTGATGATCATGCAGAGAAACGGTTTCTATTTTTTTAAGCGAAAACCGTGCATCGGATTGAAAAAAGTCAAGTGATCAACTTTGGTAAGAAATGATTGGGAATATCAAAAATAATTTTTATTTTTATTTCAAGAAAAATCTATGGCGTACCAGCAATGTCTGCCAAAATAGGCAGGTCAAATTACGTACGAACGCCACTGGTGGAAATTAAAAAAAAGTGAAACATTAAAAAATACCTTCTTTGTACCTCATTCGATTTTATTATGGAAAAATTAAATTTCAAAGCAAATATCATTACTATCAAAACTTATGTAATCAAAGTATTCAATTTGCGAATTTTGCATGACGCCAATCGGTCGTTTAATTTTCCACAGTAATTTTTAACGAGTGTATTTACTGTACAGGTAATCACAATTGTATTCTCGGTGTTGTTGGCATGTCCCTGCGATTGCGAGTTAAATGCTCATGAATATTTTCATGTGAGGAGAAATGGGAGATGTTTTATCTAATATAGCCAAGACAGTGGTAAATATACACAGATGGAAAAGTAAGCACATGAAGAGAGGCAAAGTACCGACGGCAACAATCCCGATACCGAAGCCCAGCCAGGATCCGCACACATCTCCTCTGCAGACCGAAAATTTTCCCTGCATGAGCACTATGACCCCAACTTAAAACTGCATAGGACATTATATTGACTTAAAATCCCTTTCTGTATTCAATTCTTTATCTCAACCGCGCTGCATTTCGTGGTGACTATTCCGTTCGAATTGCATCAGTACGCGATGCACTTTGCGAATTTTTTTTTCACACTAGAGGGTTGAATTTTGGTAAGTTGCTCATGTTGATGTTGTGGCACGTTCTTTCGTTGGTTTCAACTTTTTCTTCAACCACGATTCAATTTTTTTTTATAAAATTAATAATTTTTTTTTGAATTCTGTTTGCTGTGATTTTTCAAAATATAACTATATCCGTTAGAATCGCATCTAGACGCGATGCATTTCGCGCGAAAAATACGACCTTTGCTCTAATATCGAAATCCTTAATTTGAACAAAAAATATTTTTCACAGGCTTTTAACACTGTGGAAATTTGGCGGCATCTACTTAGACCTCGACACTATTGTGATAAAAAGTCTGGAAACGCTGCCGCCAAATTTGGCCGGATGCGAATCTGAAACTAGCTTGGGAAATTCTATATTAGGTTATTCACCCCGTGAAGATGATGGTGGACATATGTTAGTAGATGAAGCCCTGATAGACCTCAGAGATCACTTCGACGGAACTATGTGGGCATACAATGGACCAGGTGCAGTCACAAGGTACTTTCAGATAGACATAGATGAAGGATCAAACAAAGAGCACTTTGCATCACGTTTGAACCACTGAATCAAAAATCAATTCTTCTTTTTCGTACACTACACACTGCAATACTGAGATTGAAAATACCTCTTCTTCAAAAAAATATTGAAATATGCTTCACCAAATCTTTATTTGTTCCATTGAACTTACATTTGCAGAACATTTCATGAATGTTCACCTCATAAAATATAGAAGACAACAGATTAAACAGAAATTGTCATTAATACCTATAATAAATAATGCAATAACCTATAATATTAGGAATACATGGACTAACACAAACAAATAAATAAATGATTTAATGTTGGATCTGTAATGTCCATTTAGTTAGCAGAGCAAAGTCAGCAGAACAAAAAAAAGATTATGTGAAAATTATAAGCTAATTACAAGCTAATTAAGTGCCCTCAAATTAAATTTCAAGCTCCTTATTAAAAAAAAAAACCGCATGCTCTGCTAGCTTAAGATTAACTTAGCAGAGCGTCATGGTAAAATGGACTGGAAAGAAAAATGATAATGTGAAAATTATAAGCTAATTACAAGCTACAAGCAAAAATATCGAACCAATTACGAGCTAATTCATCACGATTCGTGCTGACTAATCGCTTTTTTTGTTTTTGTTTAAAATACATGCTCTGCTGTCTTTAGGGAATGATAGCAGAGCGTGTTTGAAAATTGGCATAAAAACGTTTTTCTTAGCATAAAACGTAACTTCTATTTACAAGCTAATAAACTGCTATTTCGCCAAAAATTTTTGCTAATGAACAAAATAAGGTCAATCGAGTTGAAAAAAAACGTGCGCTTTGCTAGCTCAGAACTAAGTCAAGAGCCAAACTAAAAAGCAATTTATTAGCTCGTAATTAGTAGCTAAGTTCAATGCTTAGTAAGACATTATTATCAAAGTTTTCAAACTAACTCTGCTAACATTGACTAAATGCAGCAGAGCATGTAGGTAAAACAAAAGGTAACAAAGCAATTGAGTCGCACTAAGCGCAATCAATCAGCTCGACATTAGTCTATTGAACTCAATTTTTCGAAGTGAAGTATGCAACGTTGCTCTGCTTACTTTTCATTAAGCCAGCAGAGCACGCTGTTTTTTTCTTTTTTTTTGTGAATTGGAGCAATAACTCAAAGTTAAGGTCAGTGATTCAGCTCGTAATTAGCTGTTAATTTTAGTTGAAGCACAAATATGTTGCTATCATTTTGCAGAAGTTGGGCTCTTGACTTGGTTCTGAGCTAGCAAAGCGCACGTTTTTTTTCAACTCGATTGACCTTTTTTTGTTCATTAGCAAAAATTTTTGGCGAAATAGCAGTTTATTAGCTTGTAAATAGTAGTTACGTTTTATGCTAAGGAAAACGTTTTTATGCCAATTTTCAAACACGCTCTGCTATCATTCCCTAAAGGAAGCAGAGCATGTATTTTAAACAAAAACAAAAAAAGCGATTAGTCAGCACGAATCGTGATGAATTAGCCCGTAATTGGTTCGATATTTTTGCTTGTAGCTTGTAATTAGCTTATAATTTTCACATTATCATTTTTCTTTCCAGTCCATTTTACCATGACGCTCTGCTAAGTTAATCTTAAGCTAGCAGAGCATGCGGTTTTTTTATTTAAATAAGGAGCTTGAAATTCAATTTAAGGACACTAAATTAGCTTGTAATTAGCTTATAATTTTCACATTATCATTTTTCTTTCCAGTCCATTTTACCATGACGCTCTGCTAAGTTTATCTTACGCTAGCAGAGCGTGCGTTTTTTTTTTAAAATAAGGAGCTTGAAATTTAATTTAAGGGCACTAAATAAGCTTGTAATTAGCTCATAATTTTCACATAATCTTTTTTTGTTCTGCTGACTTTGCTCTGCTAACTTAATGGACATGGATCTGTACGTATGTCTTATACTATATATCATGTGTTTGATAGCTGGTTAAATAGTAAAATTTATTAATTTTCTTTTCAGATTGGCAATGAAACATTGTAATGTTGATGAAACTAAAAAATTATGTAGCAGAAAATGTGGCAATTACAATATATTTTCAATAGACGCGTTCTTTCCCATACCATGGCAATCCTGGAAACAGTATTTCACCGAGGGAGATCTGGAGAAAGTGATGAATGCCACAGAAAACAGCTACATAATCCACGTTTGGAATAAGTTCAGTTATTCCACAAACATTCCAATAAAGTCTACTAATGCATACTCTACGTTCGCCAAGAAACATTGCCCTAAAGTGTTCCGACGATGTGATACTTATTTTTAGGAGAAATTATCATTATGTAGCTATATTTCAGACAGTTTAAATGAGCTAAGGGCGATCTAATTTTTTTCCAGCATGTCTTTCGTTAAAATTATATACCTAGACATATTTAGAGATTTATGTTGCTCTATGCAAGTCGAACAATTCCAACTGAACCACAGTGCGATGATAATGAAAACAAAGTTAATTGCTTTTATATCTCCAAGTGTTTGCCAAGTCTCTGGATACACCATTGAAATCTTCTATTAACAATAAAAATAACATTGTAAATAAGTTCCGGACGGTTTGATTTATATAAGTAATTTCGAATCTTATATTTAATGCTTTTTATTTGATATTTTGAAGACTGAACATAAAACTTTTCGTTAAGTAGATCTTCATTCAACACTGAACACTTCAAATGTTTAGTTGTACATAGTTTATCCCAACGAATTATAGAAAAATTGTTAAATATGTCGTATCTTATTTTAAAAGGGAGCTTATTATTTACACAAAAGTACATTTATAACATTTAAAATTCCCATTCGGCTCGTGGAGTAGACTAAAAGAGACGTGATATCCGATGTATCACTTACTTTTACTAGCTCCTTAAGATGGCTTTGACAAGAAGCAGAAACGGCGCGATATTAAAATCGTGTTTAATTATTTCATCATTCTGTATAAATTTGATTTAAGAATTGACAATGATCCAGTTTTCAAGACATTTAATGTTCAATCGGAAATATATGTGTTCTACTCTAGTTACCACAAATCAATCATAACTTAGATTGAATCTACACATTAAATTCATAATTAGTTCATATTTTTATAATAATTGATAATAAAATGTTAATTTTCATGACTTTAAGAAATAATTTGATTAAATTATTATAGTTTCTTCATTTATTTTTTTAAAATTTTATAACTCTGGAATGCTGTCTTCATACAAGGTATCAATAATAACTTCGAAATAATTGAGGACCTACTAAAGTGCTTTCCATTGACAGGCGCCACTGCAGGAAATGATATTTATTATACGATCGCCTATTTAGTAGTTAGGCCAAGCTACAGAAATTTTTTCATGTAAAAAGTGTTAGAAGAAAACCAGCTGTGCCATTGTTTGTAAAATAGTTCTATATGATATAGTGATTAGTTTTTCACTCGACTTCATCATTTATAACTTTGTTATTAACAATTTTATGCGAAAAATCGCGTGTTTTTTAGTTTTTTGCTTATAAAATTGAAACTATCAGAGTAATCGTGATAATGTCAATAGACTTATTGTAGAAAATGAAAAGACGAAAAAAATGAGAGGTCGGATGACTCGATCAGACCCTTAGTCTAAGGGAAAATTAGAAAAATTCGGCCAAAATGCAGTTTTTTCAAAAGTTCATAACTCGGTTATTTTTTGAGTTGTATCGTAGATCCTCCGGTAAGTATTATTTATTAATATAAACTTTATTTGTGCGAAGAGCAGGAACTGTCCGATCCATAGTTTTTGATCTGTGGCCATTTGATTATGTTACTATGCAATTTTCCAGCAGACCTGAATGCGACAGATATGGTCTGATTCAATTTACTCAAAAGATTTTGAAAGTAGAATTCTCATAGTTCAAAACGTTCATCTTGGTTTTCCATAAAAACGCTGAGAAATATGTTAAAAATAAAGCTGAACATGACGAAAAACGGCCGAGCGCGTAAGAGTAGTTGAAGAGTGGGGGTAGAGCAGCAGGCAAGGAGAAGTATGACATTCGAAAGCGTCGGCATTTTGAATGTGACAGTAATTTCTAAACGTTGTCAGATAATAATTGTAAACCCCCACTGTTCAACTACTCTCACGCGCTCGGCCGTTTTTTGTCATGTTCAGTTTTATTTTTAACAAATTTCTCAGCGTTTTTATAAAAAACCAAGATGAACGTTTTAAACTATGAGAATTCTACTTTCAAAATCTTTTTAGTAAATTGAAATCGGACCATACCTGTCGCATTCAGGTCTGCTGGAAAATTGCATAGTAACATAATCAAATGGCCACAGATCAAAAACTATGCATCGGACAGTTCCTGATCTTCGCAAAAATTAAGTTCATATCAATAGCTAATACTGGCCGGAGGATCTACGCTACAACAAAAATAACCGAGTTATGAACTTTTGAAAAAACTGCATTTTGGCCGGTTTTTTCCAATTTTCCCTTAGACTAAGGGTCTGATCGAGTCTCATTTTTTTCGTCTTTTCATTTTCTACAATAAGTCTTTGGATACCATTACGATTACTCTTATAGTTTCAATTTTATAAGCGATTTTTTGCATAAAATTGTTAATAACAAAGACATAAATAATAAAGTCGAGTGAAAAACATATCACTATATCATGTGGAACTATTTGACAAACAATGGTGGAGCTGGTTTTCTTCTAACACTTTTTGCACAAAATGCTCACTCCAGATCTCTGTAGCTTGGCCTAAGTAGAATGTGAACTCGACTATAATAAATTTTGCAGCAAAACTAAAGATGATGCTCCTGCAATGATTTTCAACAAAATTCGGCTGCTGTGACTAAATTGAAGCAGAAAAAGATATCAGATGACTGCAGAAATTCACTGTATCATTCACCAAAAAACAGAAATAAAATGAAATTTCATCTCAAAATGAAAGCATTATGAATCCCATGTTAATCAGAGTGATATCAAAACATAGAGATTGTTATCAATGAAATATTTTGTAAAACTCAATCATCAAAATAACAGGTAAAATTATCAGCAATTGAACTTGCCCCACTACGTAGATATTAAAGGTAGAAAATGGAGCTCTTGAACCGACAGTGACGTCACCTTACATATCTCTGATAATCGGCAGTACACCGTTGCGCTTTATATAAGCCTTACTATTAATTTTAATAATTGCGGACAAGGGTAGAGTGCAAATAATTTTGTTGAATTTTGTAAATTTTAAACTACCCACTCAGTGGTGTGTGAAAAACTGAAGAGATTCGGAGAAACAGGTAGGTACTGTGAAGCACCCAGAATTATGCAACCAATAATGAATAAAGGTTAGATATTTTGCCTGAAGTAACTGAAAATACATGCCAATTGTCATTGAATCGCGATATAAGTGGATTTTCTATACAAAATATAATTGAAAAGGAACACACAAATATGTCTAGTTGTAAGAATGCAACAATATGATAGGCGTAATGATTTTTGCAAAATTATGATGGAACATATGAATAATAATAGAAACGTCCTCCACAATATTGTACAGGGTCCTGCAAAATGATCTCCCATATTTTTTTAATATTTAATAAAAACGCCATTGTAAATGCTATTTAAATTTTTTATTCATTAACTGAAAATGTATGCTGTGCCATTTGTTCTTATTAAATTTTGAAAATTACATAGTGCAATTGGAGACCATTTTTTCTCGATACACAGTTACACATTCCCAAACGCCAAAGGATCCAACAGCACACCAAACGGTAAGACGTGGGCTGTCAAGTGACCTTTCATGGAAAATTCTGCTTATTCGTACAGCCAGACAAATGGAAGTGAGCTTCGTCACTCGTTATTGAGATCTCATTTGGTGGGACATTTGAAGAATACCGTTGGAGCATGCCCTGCGATTTTCCCAGTGCACTAAGTTCTTGCACAAACATCATTTTGTATAGGTGGAACTTCAGATCGGCGGGTAAATTTCTTCTCACAAACCGATCTGACGAACGAGAAGAAGCAGAGGTATATTTAGAAGCTGAACAGAGAAGATCGTTCAATTGCTTCCCCTACAGCTGCAACATTTTCAGTTAACTGAACACTTTATGGTCTCCCAGTTGCTTTTCTTTTTAAGGCTGAAACTGTAGCTCCAAAATTTAAAACCCATAACAGTATTGTTTTGCGATCTGGAACCGGGGCATGTCTACCAAACTCGAAGTGAGTACGCAATCTTCTTCGCGTCGTAATCACAGATTCCTTACTTCTCATAAATGTTTCGATAATGAAGGCACCATGCATCCAATTCATGACGACAGCTGAAATGGCAAGATGCGAGCTACCAACCAAATACGCTAAGCTCCCCCTCTCTTCATTGATTCGATTACAGTGGCGGTGCAAAATGTGGGAGAAAATTTTGCCGTGCCCTTTATTTTCCGGTAAGGCCACTTTTGTTTAAATCGTAAATACAATTTTCGATATTGATCTATCTAAAATCCTCATTGGATGTATCTGAAGAAACAAAAGTAGGTTATCAACCTAGACCTAAATAACTCAACTCTCTTCAATCCGTCTGAAGAACTCTGTGGGAGTTCAAAGATTACTCTTATTTCACTTAATAATACTAATCTTTCTTCTCAGCTATCTCAACTTCTCATGACCCACTCACGGAAATATGCGTCATTTCCGGTACAGCGTAACAAAACACTGATTTTGTTACTACTTGTCCTTTTTATAATTTCATGGATATATCTGATTAAGACGCCTTCGTACCGCATATTTCATATCAACAAATCGAGTTATATTTTAAAGAGCAGTAAATCCATAGAATGCTACAGATATACAGATGAAACTTTGCCCGACATCTCGATGGAGGATGTCAGAACGGGAAAGTCGATATTTTTTCACGAAACCTCCTGCAGTTCTCTAATTAACGATAAAATAGTGATCAACTCCAGACAGGCTTGTGCCGTTGAGTCTGCGGCATTGATGAATCCAAATTTGGACGTTTACTTGACGTTCACTTCTCCGGGAGTGTTCAAATTTGAAGACACAGAATCCGATAGATTCTTAGAAGCGCTGCTGAGTTATAAGAACGTCAGGATTAATCATCTGAACTACGAAAAATACACAAAGGGAACGCCAGTAGAAGAGCTCTACAGAAAAGGGGTCATAGAAGCTAGCAAATATGCCATGTCGCATGCCAGTGATGTTTTAAGGTGAGAATAGAGAATAATTTTTCACCTCACATGCGATTGGGACTAATAAGACAAATTATTGCCCGAATCCCACCGTAGTAATCAATAAGGGAACGTACCCAAACTACGTGACCTATTTTTTACAACTTTTTATCCCCCTCCCCCCCGTCGGTGACCATCCGTAGTATAATCCAAGACCCCCTTCCTCCCCCTCTAGTTTTCACGTAGTAATTCATAAATATTTTTTTAGTCATTTTCTTGTAGACAGAATATTATTCATCATCATTCAATTATTCCAAAATTAGTATTAAACAATTTTGAAACGGTACTTATATTATGAGGCGGTGAACCATCATGTTGGAACTGATTTTGTGTCTCAACTAAGGGTGGATTGTCCATGAATTCCTCAATAATTTACTGATTCAAAATTTCGTAGTACCGTTAGTTAAGATTTTCTTGATATATATGATACGTTAAAACACGACAGCCACGTAAATTTTATACTTTGTGAATTCAGTTTCAAATATTCATATTCATAATGCAGTTCAGAATGTTATAAAGAGATGTAATTTATGTATCAACCACAATGAACATAAGTTTGAACATTTATTGTAATTTGTATTGTTGTTTATAATTGTAATGTCTTATAAAAAAAAATTATGTAAATATCTAATATTTTGGTCTTGGCTTGTTGAATGATTCACAATTGATTAGATTTTCTTTTAATCAGTTGAAAATAGATTTATTAGGTTGTCTTCTTCCTGGATAGCCATTGAAATATATCTCAGATGTAATATCACAACTGTTATTACTTTGAATAAAGCTTTCTAACATATCATATTTCTCGTAATTTTTGTACGACATCCTGACTTTTACGATTAAATCAGTTAATTGATATTATGATGGAAAGAAATGGACAAGCTCTGTCATAGATGTCACCTGCTATATGGAATAGGTACATATAAAAAACGCAAAAGGGAATGAACTAAAATATTATTCTTGATATTAAAGCCTCACACATCAAAAGCAACCTGGCATATTATACATCGTTAGAAAGGGGAAAAAATCCGATCCAACCAACATTCCCATTCGAAAAAATACAGTTCTACCACTGTTTTATACAGAAAAAAGTGCCTAAATAATGTGAAATGATACCATGATATGCACACTTGTCTTAAAGTGTAAAAATGAAATTTTTGTTTATAACTCGAAAACTAAAGAAGACAGCAAATTTTGGGTTTCGCCAGTGAATTTGTCTCGATAAAAGAGATTTAGTATGCGCCCTCCATTTTTTTTTACCTCCTATAGTTACTGAGATACTCCATACAAACATCGAAAATTGACTAGCATTTACATACCTATAATTTACAGGTGAAAAAAATATTATCAAGAAGAAAAAACCTATGTACCAGGAACTTAATTTACTAAAACAAAAGTATTTTTTTCTTTTATTCACATTTATCTTTTATCTCAATCATGTTCAACGAACACGTTTCCAGAGGACATTGACTACGTGACAAAAACCTAACCCCTACCCCCGCCCCTGTGACCAATCGTAGTATTTTGAAGACCACCTCCCCCCCCCCTTGAACAAGTCACGTAGTTTGGGTATGTTCCCTAATGAGTAACATCTAACCTCGCAATCAGTGAAATTTTCTTGAAAATATCAGAACAGAGTATAGATAAACCGTACAATTCAAAATATCAATAAGAATTTCCATCTCTAAAACCATTCTTCACAAACAAATACTGAAGTTGCGGTTTCTATTTTAAGTTATATTTTCCCATAAAATACATACTATTTAAGTATTTCGAATGAAAGCAATCAGGTGCGGGAAAAACTATCCTCCTCTTAGACCACGATTTTCGAAAAGCTTTTCATCTGCACATTGAGTTAGACGGTTGAAGTTTGGTAGGTACGTACATTGAGTTTACGTTGTCTTAAATTTCTTTTTTGATTTCAACTCTTTCTCTCAACCGCGCTGCATTTCGTGGTGACTATTCCGTTCGAATTACATCTCGATCAGTACACGATGCACTTCGCGAATTTTTTTTTTCACACTATAGGGTTGAATTTTGGTAAGCTGTTTATTTTGATGTTGTGGTACGTTCCTTCGTTGGTTTCAACTTTCTTCTTCAACCACGATGATCTTCGCAAATTTTTTATAAAATTAATAATTTTTTTTTCAATTCTGTTTGCTGTTCAACCGTGATTTTTCAAAATATAATTCTATCCGTTAGAATCGCATCTCGGCGCGATTAGGGTTGCCATCCGTCCGGGTTTCCCCGGATTTGTCCTAGTTTAGGGGGTGTCCGGACGGGGCTATCAAAATATGTCCGAGTAAAACCCGGACAAGTTTTGTGTCAGGGTGTGTGAAGCTAGAGTGTCAGTGATTGAGATGAGCTATTAAATGCAAACCAGTTGTGGCCGAATTCTTTCGAATCATCTATATTCTAAACTGCTCAAAATTGCGTAGTAATATTTTTGTATACCAGCTCACAATGCGAATGTAGAGTGAGTTTTTTCGCTAGGGTCGCAGTAATGGAGGAAGGAGAGAAACTTGCTAAATACACATACGCTTTCTTCTCTGATCAAAATAAAGTTTAATTTTAAAGACTTGAGTTGCTCTGACTCTTACAAATTCATGATAAAAAATAAAGACATTTTGGGAAAAATTGGCAAGTCTGAAAAATTCCAAGTTAAGTTGAATTAGTAAAAAGAACTTGATCTCGTTAAAATTAAAACTTGTTACTTTTGATTTATAGTTAATAAATAATTTAGACTTTTGGGTACCTAACCTATCTAACCGAACTAGATGACCTATCCTATAATTTGCAATTACAATGTAGAATCTACTCTATTTGATTTTTGATATACCAAAAATTATCGTCATGAGTTGTTTTTTATTTGATGATGCCAAAAAAAAAGAGAAAACTGTAAACTGTGTAAATAGAATTTTATTTGTTTTTTGTTGTTCTGATTATATGGCAAACAAGCGGTTTAAAGTTTAAATAAATGAAAAAAATAAAATATAAACGATGTTTTATTTCATTCAAACAAAAAATTTCACGGGGTGTCCGGGGAAGAACAAATTTTCACAGAAATGTCCGGGGTTTTTAAAATTTTTGTCCGGCATCGGCAATTTAGGTGATGGCAACCCTAGACGCGATGAATTTCGCGCGAAAAATACGACCTTTGCACTAATATCGAAATCCTTAATTTGAAAAATATATTTTTCACAGGTTTTTAACACTGTGGAAATTTGGCGGCATCTACTTAGACCTCGACACTATTGTGATAAAAAGTCTGGAAACGCTGCCGCCAAATTTGGCCGGGTGCGAATCTGAAACCAGCTTGGGATCAGCTATATTAGGTTATTCACCCAGTGACGCTGATGGTGGACACCAGTTAGCGTCTGAAGTCCTGATGGATCTCAGAGATCACTTCAACGGAACTATATGGGGTTACAATGGACCAGGTGCAGTCACAAGGTACTTTCAGATAGACATAGATGAAGAATCAAACAAAGCGCGCTTTGAGTCACTTTCGAACCACTGAATCAAAGATCAATTCTTCTTTTTCATACACTTCACACTAGGGATGTGAATAAATAATCGATTTTTATTTTAGTCGATTTTTTTTTTTCATTGTCGATTTTCTTATAATCGATTTTACTAATGGTAAACATCGATTTTTAATAAATCGATTATAAAAATTAGACATTTTAAATCGATTTTTGTAAAGGGTGCTATCTGTGCGATGGATGAAAAAATGGATAAGTTTACTGAACAAGTCGATAAAAAAATCAGCGCCATCTGTACGTACTAATATATAATAAGTTGTGATCTTTTCTGTTTTTATCATAGAAATCTTAATATATATCTGTACTCTATATATATAGTATATATCTATGGTTTTTATTTTCATCTTTGAAGTGTCAAATTAATTGTCGTTAACGTTAACCATAAAGATGTTTTTCTATGAGTAAAACTCCTACTAAAAGTTGCTGGCGAAAGTAAGAAAATCTGAAAATGTTCCATTTGGCTATTTTTTGATACTTATTATCTTGAATAATTTTCACTTTAATTAAATTGAAATGAAATATTCATAATATATTTCCACTAATACATCGAATAGGCATTTTTCGTATAGAAAGTCGAAGTATAAAGAAAAATCGATTATTTTTCTTTTAAATCGATTTTTCACAAATCGATTAATCTCTGAATAAAAAAAATCGATTATTGACTAATCGATTTTTACGAATCGAGGTCACATTCCCACTTAACACTGCAATACTGAGATTGAAAATACCTTTTCTTCAAAAAAATTTTAAAATATGCTTCACCAAATCTTTATGTGTTCCATTAAACTTACATTTGCAGCACATTTCATGAATGTTCACCTCATAAAATATAAAAGACAACAGATTAAACAGAAATTATCATTTATACAGGGTGTTTCCTAATTGAATGTCAATATTTATGGGGGTGATTTTTGGGCCCATTTTATGAAAGAAAACTTCATATGAACATATGTCCTGAACGTCCTACATTTTGAGACACAGGGTGGTAAAGTTTTCAAAAATAAATCATTTATCATTAATATCTAGTCAGTGGCACGCCACTGACTTTTCTTAAAATAAAAAAAAATGAAATCTGTATTCAATTATGAGCGAATTTGAGATCTTGAATTTTTTTAGTCCGACGCACGGGTTTCATCTAAAAAAATCAAATCTACGTATGTCTCTGCATGGTGATATTGTCATATGTATATATTAACAATATTAGGGAGTTTTTGAGACCCTAAATTTACACGTGAATTACGTTTTCGGTTATTCTGAGCATGCGCAGAAGCTTTGAAATTACCGAGACGGTTATTAACCGATAACGTACTACGTTATCAACGGGACCTTAACGTTCGCTTAATAAACGTCCGTTTTATTCGCGGTGTTGACAAGTTTAAACGCGCTTGTGTTAAATTGTTACAAACTAAAGAAAAATAGACTATTTAAACTATGATAAGTGACTAATATCATATATACTATTGTGCTAATTCGTCCTAAACTTCTTCCTTTGTATTAAAAATTCGCAAAAAATGTTATTTCTTACTATGTGGCAACCATCAATCGAGTTTGCGATCAGGATGTTTTGAGATCGACAGTTTCCGTATTTTTATTGGTTATGTCACAGTGTTATTTTGGTTTGTTTATTTGTGTAAATTGGCCTGCTAATTTTCATATTTTTTCAACGGTTTTTGTTCACTTGCCACGATAGTTAAAAAAAGACTACGATTTACAGATATGGAGGATCTGTTACTTCTTAGAGTGGTTCTAAGTAATAATCCATTTGAAAACCCAGATATTTGGTCAGTGATTCAGCCGCACATTACCCTTATAACAGGAAAATTATTTTTAATGAGAACAGTAAAATACATAACCTTCGATGCCTAAGAAATATATTTGCCCAAATTAATCACAATTATTACTACAAACTATTGCATTTACCAGTTGCTTTATGTCCAGACAATTGGGTTTGGTATCTGCAAAGTTTGGCATAACCGTGGCAAATCCTCTCTTTGAAAACGGAAACTTCTTTTCACCTCTTCAACCTCAATATTATACAAATCGAATCCGGGTATGTTTTCATCAATATTTTCACGTTCTTGTTCCTCTTCAAAGATGTTATGTAAGATTATACCTCTCATTAAATTATGATCCACGCCCCCGCGCCTGATCGCTATATAGTCTATTACATCTTCCATGATAATTCACCCAAAGAACGCTAATAATAGTTGATGAAAATTGGAAAAATCACCCGACAAAAAATAATACAAGAACACAAGAGAGGTTATACTGATTTGACGTTCGCAATAAATTTGACTTCAAAAACTCTTTTAGGATCTTCAACCCGTTAATAACGTTTTCCGTTTTGCGCAAACTCAACATAGCGGTTTACGATAATTACGTTGACTTTAAATAGAAACTCAAAAACTCCCTATTATGATCATGCAGAGAAACGGTTTCTATTTTTTTAAGCGAAAACCGTGCATCGGATAGAAAAAAGTCAAGTGATCAACTTTGGTAAGAAATAATTTTCATTTCAGGAAAAATCTATGGCGTACCAGCAATGTCTGCCAAAATAGGCAGGTCAAATTACGTACGAACGCCACTGGTGGAAATTAAAAAAAAGTGATACATTAAAAAATACTTCTTGATTCATAGTATATGTATGATTAATTTCATTAAAATATCTGAATAAATGATTTATTTTAGAAAACTTTACCACCCTGTATCTCAAAACATATTAGAAATACATGGACTAACTCAAACAAATAAATAAATGATTTAATGTTGGATCTGTACGTATGTCTTATACTACAGAAAAAAATTTATATCATATGCTTGATAGCTGATTAGTAAAATTTATAAATTTTCTTTTCAGATTGGCAATGAAACATTGTAATGTTAATGAAACTAAAAAATTATGTAGCGGAAAATGTGGCAATTACAATATATTCTCAAAAGACACATTCTATGCTATACCATGGCAATCCTGGAACCAGTATTTCACCGAGGAAGATCTGGAGAAAGTGATGACTGCCACAAAAAACAGCTACATAATCCACGTTTGGAATAAGTTCAGTTATTCCACAAACATTCCAATAAAGTCTACTAATGCATACTCTACGTTCGCCAAGAAACATTGCCCTAAAGTGTTCCGACAATGTGACACTTATTTTTAGGAGAAATTATCATTATATAGCTATATTTCAGACAGTATAAATGAACTAAGGGCTATCTAATTTTTTTATTTTTCACTTGTATATAATATGTTTATTTCACCTTGGATACGGTTGCTATAAACACACTCATTATGCCCTAGGCCATTATGCCCGCATTTGCGGGCATAATGGATTCAAAACGCCCGCTTATTGTACTAGGAGAAATGAAGCAAATTTCATTGATTAAATACCTCATAATCCTTGTCGTATACGACTCTGGATTTCTCCGGCAATGAATTATTCGCAGCTTTGGCTGCATTTTCTATGATATTCTTGGGTAAATTCATTTTCATTTCCATTATTTCTATAAGACTACACAAAGAAAGCAGCATGACATTCACTGAATATGATGACAAAAATATTCACAAACGTCAAACTATCAACAAATGACATGCCTATGAGAAGGAATAGGAGCAATGAAACGATTTTAAAATCGCTTTTTCATCATAATATAATAATTTTTTCGTGAAAAATAAAATCTTGTATGCACCGCGTGCGTTACTAGATCCTTATGCCCATCGGGCAACATTCATCCCTCGGGCCAGAGGCCCTCGGGCCGAATGTTTCCCTCAGGGCATAAGGATCTATATAACGCACTTGGTACATAAATAACTATTCCAGCATGTCTTTCGTTCAAATTATATACCTAGACATATTTAGAAATTGATGTTGCTCTATGCAAGTCGATCAATTCCAACTAAACCACTGTCCGATCATAATGAAAACAAAGTTAATTGCTTTTATATCTCCAAGTGTTTGCCAAGTCTCTCGATACACCATTGAAATCTTGTATTAACAATAAAAATAACATTGTAAATAAGTTCCGGACGATTTGATTTATATAAGTTATTTCGAATCTTATATTTCATGCTTTTTATTTGACATTTTGAAGACTGAACATAAAACTTTTCGTTAAGTAGATCTTCGTTAAATGACACTGAGCACTTCAAATGTTTAGTTGTACATAGTTTATCCAAACGAATAATACAAATATTGTTAAATATATCGTATCTTATTTTTAAAGGGAGCTTATTATTTACACGAAAGTACATTTATAACCTTTTTAATTCCCATTCAGCTCGTGGAGTCGACTGAAAGAGAAGTGATATCCGATGTACCACTTACTTTTACTAGCTCCTGAAGATGGCTTTGCAAAGAATCCAAAACGAGGCGATATTAAAATCGTGTTCAATTATTTCACCATTCTGTATAAATTTGATTTGAGAATTGACAATAATCCAGTTAAATCTACAACAAGATACAATATCAATATCGATCCAGCTTTCAAGATATGTACTTAATATTCTTTCGCAAATATGTGTTCTCTAGTTACCACAAATCGATAATTACTGAGATTGAATCTACACATTAAGTTCATAATTAGTTCATATTGTTATAATAATTAATAATAAAATATTTCTTTCCATAACTTTAAAAAATTGATTAAATTAATAAAAATTTCATTACAATTTCTTCATTTCTATTTTCTAATTTTATTACTCTGGAATATTGTCTAAAATATTCAATTATGTCAGTTATTTAATACATAATATATAGCTAGAGGAACTTTGTTCCAACTGGGTGTTCCACGACAGCTCTCGTCTTTTTAGTCATATTTTTCCCGTAAATAATAGACTATTGCAGAGTATCAGAAGTCAAGTCAGTTGTGGGAGATTGTTTTTATCCGTTTTAGATCTTCTAAATAACGATTATCTAAATTTTTGATAAACATATATATATATATATATATATATATATATATATATATATATATATATATATATATATAATCAAGTACTAGGACATTTATTTGAAACTAATCAAACAAACCTCCTAGCGGAGCTGGTTATAAGAGTTCACGAAACATCGAAATGCCTCCATATACCTTGAACGGTTATGTTAGAAACATCAAGTTGTTTATCACAATCAATGGAAATGATAGACAGTCTGTTTCGCCCTTATTTGGGGCTCATCAGTATCATCCATCCATCGAGAGTGATAACCAACCAAGTATTTCTAACGGCCTTATATTTTCCTTCAAGTGGCATATAAATATGACACAGCGCCACCAGTCGGAAACAAATGAACCACATCTTACAGATAGATGAAAACATTTCGGCAACGTGAACTCGTACGTCCTGAAACCCGAAGGTGGTTACTATATTCGCTAAGCAAGAGTTAAGTTGCCACATCAAATCGATGTAACAATTTCACACCGCCAGTAACAGCGCTCCGATTTTATCCTTTATGCAGCAAATGAATAGAAAGCAGAATTCTTCGTGTTATCGAAACACGTTCGTGGCAATAAAATCAAGTACTAGGAGATTTATTTGAAACTAATCAAACAAACTTCCTAGCGGAGCTGGTTATAAGAGTTCACGAAACATCGAAATGCCTCCATATACCTTGGACGGTGTATGTTATGTTCTAACATACACCGTCCAAGGTATATGGAGGCATTTCGATGTTTCGTGAACTCTTATAACCAGGCTAGGAGGTTTGTTTGATTAGTTTCAAATAAATGTCCTAGTACTTGATTTTATTGCCACGAACGTGTTTCGATAACACGAAGAATTCTGCTTTCTATATATATATATATATATATATATATATATATATATATATATATATATATATATATATATATATATATATATATATATATATATATATATATATATATATATATATATATATATATATATATATATATATATATATATGTATATATATATATATATATATATATATATATATATATTTGTTTTTTGGATTTTGGCAATACCTATTGTGTGCAACTCAGATCTAATTCCTAGCACAAGATATTAATAAACCTCTTATTTCCAAAATTTTAGCTCTCCACAAATATAAATACTTCAGAAATAAACACACAATTGTAGTAATGTTTTGCAAAAAAAGAAGAATTGAATTAATTTCTCTGGATTCGTGAAAAACTCGTATAGGAAACTACAGTATAACAACATTCTGAAAGCAATAACGCAGCGAAAAATGAAATTATATACGGGGTATCTCATTTGAAATATCAAGGTTCTTGCAATTTTTGGATAGAATTGGCAGCGCCGCAACGTTGGGGTATCATCGATCTAAATCACCCTATGTATATACAGTGTGATTTACGTAGGCCGGGCATTTGAAACTTGAAATTCGGTGAGCTTGCCATACGTTCTACCTTAAATATTCTTAGTCCTTCAGCTATACAGGATAAGCGAAAAGTCGGTAACAACTTTCTTATTTGAAATAAAAAACTACATTTTTGTTAACATTGTTCGATTGGCCTTCAGATTATGAGTTTGGATAACCTAAGTTATGTCATCTTATCTATTACAGTCTTTGATACTTAAGTATATTTTCATTTTTCTGAAAAAAATTACCGCCGTAGTAGGCAACGAAAAAGTGTGTAGCTTGTAAGCCGTTTCAAAATATAAAACCAAATTTGTGGAGCATTCAGTGGTCAATTCATGCTAACATCTGATGTCCCATCGATGGTCCTATTTTATACCAATTGGGCACAGGCGATTTTCAAATTTCGCATTCAAATATTGTCAAAAACTCAATTTTTTTACATGGCACCTATTATTTTTTTTGACACCATTTGATGTGTGATCACACATGTGTGGCACACCCTGCACCCGCCGAAGGCCGCTAACCGCGACGAAATGTATGGCCCGCCAGCAGCTATGCTTCTGTTTTTTTAACCTCTGATATCTACTAAGATATTCGTTGAATCTGAATTGATCTCCTTATTTACATTTTGCTCTGCGTTACTAATAGTTAGTTGCAGTTTATTCGAAATTCTGTAAAGCTCCAGAAATGATCGGAAAATATATTGATGGTCCATGTTTATCTTCCAACCTCTTAAGTGATATTGCAAGATATCGACAACCAGTAATTACACAATGTTTTAAAGTCTGTCCAGCGAGAGTTGACGTGCACGTCATCAATCAAATATGGCGTCGATCGTGAACACTGTTGCCATACATAATAAATAATCTTAAATCGAACTTTCACTTACAAAATCTTCGAAGAACTAGGTCATTAAGAGTCGAGCTTTAAACTCCAGAATATTTGCAATTTTGTGCCAAGACATGGGTAGGGATCATTGAACCCTATTATTCATTGTATCGGAAAAACAAGTGCAAAAATATCAATAAAAATAAACATTTTTTTTCAAATAGTGGTACTATAGTTTATATGATTATATACCTTATTAGTCCGGTCAATTTAGACATTCGAAGGTGCATAAAATCCCAACAAGCTGAAAATCAGTAAAATTGTTCAAAGCATAAGTATAAATAACATTTCAAAGTTCCCCATCATTCCCGTGCATGGAAAAAATTTTATTCAAGGTCAAAGATCAAGAAAATTAGTTTTTCGCGATTTTCAGCAAAACGGTTAGTTTTATCGTAAAAGTACCTTAGACATATGTACCTTAGTGTATATCATGAAATTATCTATAAAAAATGTATCAATACTTTTTTTCCTACGAGCCACAGTTTCTGAGATATAACGATTCAAAAAGTTATAAAAGTTGTTATCGTCATGATATGCACACGTTTTCACGCCACCTATGAGGTAGTGTACTTAGCTCTTTTTTCTTAACGTAGTTTCCCCAGTAGGCCTACTCCACGGGTCAGTTGTGATCCTGTTTAATGTGAAACTATTGCAAAATAACGGAAATTTTCAAAAATTGGAAAAGATAAAAGCGATGCAAATTTAAAAAAAGTTCATTCGCCTGATTCGTAAGTTTCAAATTCTTCTTGTTCTTCTTCTCCTGCTTCTTCTTCATCTTCATTTTGGATGCAAGTAAATTGCGTCAATAGCGATTTATCGCATGACACTTAATCGGAATCAAACGAATCCTCCATTGTTTGTGATTCAACATTAGAGCACGTCCGGCCTTGACAATTTGTGCATGCCAAAGAACAAAACAGTCCGACTTTTTTGCAACCACATTTAGCACTGCATCCCTTTTTGCAGTTGCAAAAAATTGTATTCAGCAGTTGGGACTAAAGTTTGAACTGGTTCTAATATATTGTAGACCAACTTCCAACCCCAGTCTGTAGGGTCTAGTTGATAACCAAGCCACACGTGAACATGGTAATATACCCGAAAAAGATGTTGATGAGCAGCAACTGAGGTTGGAGGAAGACAAGCTAATTGAACTTGTTTTCTATTTTTAGTATTTTTAACAAAACATGCATATCGATGCATATCTAAACAGGTAGTTTTTTTAGAAGTACGGAGCTTCTAAAAAAAACATAAAAAGAAGAAAGCGGATGCCGTTGGTGATAACTTCTTGTTGAGTTGAATTACTCTTTTTTTATATATATATTATTATATATATATATATATATATATATATATATATATATATATATATATATATATATATATATATATATATATCTATATATAAATATATATATATATATATATATAGGGTGTCCCACAATTTTTTAGACAGGCTATAAGTCTAAAACGGCTGAAGATAACTTCATGAAATTTGGTATGCAGCAATTGGACGGATTTTACAATATTGCGAATACCTCATGACGTCAGCGAAATCATCACCGTAGCTATGACGTCATGTCATTATAAAATGTCAAATGTAAAGGTGGTCGTGTGACTGCTCATATTAAAGGTCTTTTTATTCTGAATTCAACCATGTAATACACTTAGTATGTTAAAATTTATTAGTTGTGTATTTTCGATCAAAAGGAGCTTAACAAAATAAATAAAAAAGTTTAATAAACAAATTTAATCACATGAAAATCAGGTTTGAGGCTTGTGTTGAAATTAATTGTAGAATAATGGTATTATTGCCTTGATTTTCATGTGATTAAATTTGTTTATTAAACTTTTTATTTATTTTGTTAAGCTCCTTTTGATCGAAAATACACAACTAATAAATTTTAACATACTAAGTGTATTACATGGTTGAATTCAGAATAAAAAGACCTTTAATATGAGCAGTCACACGACCACCTTTACATTTGATATTTTATAATGACATGACGTCATAGCTACGGTGATTTCGCTGACGTCATTCGCAATATTGTAAAATCCGTCCAATTGCTGCATATCAAATTTCATGAAGTTATCTTCAGCCGTTTTAGAGTTATAGCCTGTCTAAAAAATTGTGGGACACCCTGTATATATATATATATATATATATATATATATATATATATATATATATATATATATATATATATATATATATATATATATATATATATATATATATATATATATATATATATATATATATATATATACCTATATATATATATATATATATATATATATATATATATATATATATATATATATATATATATATATATATATATATATATATATATATATATATATATATATATATATATATATATATATATATATATATATATATATATATATATATATATATATATATATATATATATATATATATATATATTATAATATATAACTTTTATAACTTTTTCAATCGTTATATCTCAGAAACGGTGGCTCGCAGGAAAAAAAGTATACATTTTTTATAGATAATTTTATGATCTACAATTTTTGTCTGAAGTACTTTTATGATAAAACTTACCGTCTTGCTGAAAATCGCGAAAAACTCATTTTTGACCTTTCGACCTCGAATAAAATTTTTTCCCATGGTGGGGAACTTTCAAATATTATTTATAATTATGTTTTGAACAGTTTTACTGATTTTCAGCTTGTTTGGGATTTTATGTACCTTCACTCTCATTTTTTGGTCTAGATTGACCGGACTAAATGGTGTTACGCGATAAACTAAAGGTTGAGAACCGCTGACCTATTGCATATGTTAGTTATATTGTTTGATACCAACACTTCGCAGAATTGATCGTGCAAATATATAAATATTTCTCCATATACTCTGTACTGATCTTGAAGCGCCTTTACATGCGACAAATTCATTTCTAAATCACTTTCGTAATAACAACGCGAGTGACCTTGTGAAACGTTATGCTTGCTTTTCTTGGACTAATCCGCTAGGACGATAAAAACATCGTAACATTTTAGGAGATTTACTGGAGGTATTGTAGCAGTTAACTATGAATACATTGGAGAACGCTCCAGACTCCAAATCGAAACCGTACCACGGCCAGTTTTTCCAAGTGAAATATTATAGAGCAATTAACAACAGTGAACACTGAACATTTGATGTAGGTGAGTTCGTTGACATTACAGTAGGTGGTTCTTTTTTTTTAGCACGGTATCAAACATATGTGTAATAGATTTAAAACGTAACGTATTGGCTATAAATATCTATCTATGTGTCGTGTATATCGTCTTATCGCTGTATCTGAACCAAAGCGAGCGGAGAAAACGTAATATATTCTACATGAATTTAATTTCGTCGATGCTGCATTTTTTTAATTTATTGTTATATAAATTAAAGTTTCAAAAAAAGATTAAAAACTACAAAATAATTCATTTTATTGTAAAAACTAAAGGGGGAATTTTTATAACAACTATACTTTCATAAATAGCAATTAAATATTTTTAACATTTGATACGCTTGCGTCGTGTTTTTTTAGTTTTATCCATATATAATTCATTTTCTTATTGTTTAGTCTCCTAACGCAATCAAATGTGATAACTAATTTTATCTACAACCGTGCGTAAATTATGTTTTTACACACCCATATTAGTGCGGTAACTATTACTTTAACGCACTAGTGCGGTAAAAATCAGTTTAACGCACCAGTGCGGTAAAAATAATTTTAACGCACTAGTGCGGTAAAAAATTATTCAACTAGCCGTGAAATTTCCATATTTTCGACTGACATTTTGACTGACAACTTCAAAGTGGCGTTGCTTTTTTTTGTCGCTATGACATCCTAATTTTAATAACAATAAAAAAAGTTAAAACATTGCTAGTGACCAAGTTGGGAAATTTTAGACTATAATTAATTTGTATTTAATCAAAACGAACGGTTGTAGATAAAATAGTATACATAACTCGCGTGGTAAAGGTTTTTAGCACACTTAAGTGAATGAAAAGACTCGCCTGCGGCTCGTTTTTCAAACTTCACTTAGCGTGTGCTAAAAACCTAGTTACCACACTTATTATGTAATATACTATTTTTACCCTGGTGATCCTGGTCAGGATTTCGGTAGAGACGAAATTATTATTACGTGTGCGAAATAATCTGACGTCTTCAAAGTCGGTGAAAATGACGTTGAAAGATTCTGTGACCAGTGGCGTAGCGAGGCGAGAGCACAACTCACAAAGGGGCGCCAAATCGTCCGCAAAACATAAAATTGCTGGATAACTATTTTTTTTATAATTAATTTCTGGAAAATATATTTTAAATTTTGTGCCAGTGTAATATAATAAATGTTAATTCGTAAAAAAAAAAGTCTAAATAATAGTCTAAATTAAACTGTAATAATATATTCATAATAGAAATTGCACTTTTTTTCTACAGGCAGGGCTGACTCGACCTGTGTCTTTCGGCAGTTCGGGGGCATCCATTAATTACGTGAGATAATTTTTGCGATTTTTTTACTCCCCCTCCTCCTTGGTGAGATGTCGTGAGATCTTGCTCGAGTTACTCAAGTTAACCCAGTTTTCTGGCAATTTTATACTGTTTCTTGCGGAAAAAAAATGACGTGATATTTGATGACACCACCCCCTCCCCCACGTGAGATTTTCCTCGACCACCCCCCCTAAACATGGATGGGATTGTTTTTGGTTCGAATTGGTTGGGGGTTGACCACCTGGGGGGGATAAATCTTGTTTACAGGATAAATGGCGCAATTTTGTAGCAATAGAGTTGAGAGTTTGTAAATAGGTAGTTTCGTATGATATCTTGAATTGAATTGATTTTAGTTTGAATTGAATGGGGGGTTGACCCCCTGGGGGAGGAAATAAATCTTGTATACACGATAAAGGGCGCAATGTTAATGCAATAGGGTTGAAAGTTTATGAATAGGTAGTTTCGTATGATATCTTGGATTGAATTGATTTTAGTTTGAATTGAATGGGGGGTTGACCCTCTGGGGGAGGAAATAAATCTTGTATACACGATAAAGGGCGCAATGTTAATGCAATAGGGTTGAAAGTTTGTGAATAGGTAGTCTCGTATGATATCTTGGATTGAATTGATTTTAGTTTGAATTGAATGGGGGGTTGACCTCCTGGGGGAGGAAATAAATCTTGTTTTCACGATAAAGGGCGCAATATTAATGCAATAGGGTTGAAGGTTTGTGAATAGGTAGTTTCGTATGATATCTTGGATTGAATTGATTTTAGTTTGAATTGAATGGGCGGTTGACCCTCTGGGGGAGGAAATAAATCTTGTTTACACGATAAAGGGCGCAATGTTAATGCAATAGGGTTGAAAGTTTGTAAATAGGTAGTTTCGTATGATATCTTGGATTGAATTGATTTTAGTTTGAATTGAATGGGGGGATGACCCCCTGGGGGAGGAAAAAATCTTGTTTTCACGATAAAACTTGCAATGTTGGAGTAATAGGGTTGAGAGTTTGTAAGTAGGTATTTCCGAAAGATATCTTGAATGGGATTGGTTTTGGTTCAAATTAGTTGGGGGTTGACGCCCTGGGAAAAGAAATAAATGATGTTTACATGTTAAAGGGCGAATTTTGGAGCAATAGGATTTTTGTGAATCGGTAGTTTCGTATGATATGTTGGATGAGATTGGTTTTGGTAGGAATTTCTTGGGGGGTTGACCCCCCAGGAGAAGAAATAAATCTTGTTCACACGATAGAAGGTGCAATTTTGGGACCATAGGTTTGAAACTTTCTATGTAGATAGTTTCGTATGATATATTGGATGGTATTTATTTCGATATAAATTGGTTGGGGGGTTGACCCCCCGGAGGAGGAAATACATATCGTTTACACGATAGAGGGCGCAATTTTTGTTTTTTTGGATTTGGAACAAAAATCATAATTTAATGAATAGTTTTTTCAAACTGGATTCGTTTTGAAAACCTGCTTTTCTAATGCAGCTCGCTGCGATAGTTTTTTTATTTCTATATAACGCAACGTAGCTTACGCTTGTTATTTTAAAACCATAACAATAAGCTAGCGGTTAACCGCTAGTGCGTAAGGAGCCATACACTCTAAATATGTACAGTCAGGGAAAAGGGAGACACACGAATTTCAGTCAAAATTTGAAACAGGTACTTAGGTGGTTGTTTTCGACGACTGAATTGCGGTCAAGCCCCCCCGGGGGGTTTTGGCTGGTTAATCTTTTTATCTTAAATCTCTATACATTCTTCAAGAAACATTATATTTGGATAGTACATTTGACTACTGTACCAAATATTTTTTATAATTGTCTACCATCCATGCATTTGCAAAAGGAACCTATTTCCCTGTGGCTTTTTGTCTTCTAAAAGATAAACAGAAAAGCAGCTACTTCAAATTATTCAAATTGCTGGAAGATAAATGTAAATGTTCAGGGCAAAATTTGACCCGAAAACTATTATAATCGATTTTGAGCAAGCCATTCATACCAGTATTTATGAATCATTTTCAGGAGCCAAAGTAACCGGTTGTCGTTTTCATCTTGCTCAGTCTTGGTAAGTTTTATTACATATTATGATGTATACTGATGAAATAATTATTGTTTTGAATTATTATTAGGTGGCGCAAAATACAAAATCTTGGTTTAAGTTCAGAATATAAGAACATAGATTCCGAAATAGGACAATGGCTAAAACACGTTTTTGGATCAACTTTCCTTTCACCAGAGGAAGTGGGAGATTGTTTTGTAGAAGATTTTATTTCAGATAAACCTATTGGAGACGATAGAATTGACAAATTTGTCGATTATTTAGTGGAAACTTACATCGATGAAGATTCGAAATTTCCACCAGTCATTTGGGCGGAATGTACCGGAAGCATTTACCGGACAACAAACGCTTGCGAATCTTTTCATTCAAAATTTAGCAGAACCTGCAGCTCTCCGCGCCACAACATTAATCTTTTTATAGAAACGTTAAAAAGCATTCAAACAGATACTTACATTAAAATAAATTCTGTTATTGATAATAAAACGAGATTCGAGCGAAAAAATGTGTTAGATAAACAAGAATTTATTAACAACAAAATATGTCAGTACAATAAAAAAGATATTAGTAGGTATAATTTTGTAAAATGTGTAAGTTATAAGTTTAGTGAAGTAGTTTTATGATGTATATGCATGTAGATGTACGTCTGTAGTATTGTATAATTTCTATATGTTTTGTATATTATATATATATATATATATCTTTATAAGAATTAGAATTTACATTTTTACTTTCAATTTACCCTCTTGCCCCTAAATAAGTTTCTAACCGCAGTTCGGTTGGAGATTAGGACTCGTCAGGTAGGCACAAAAATTTGGACGGCAATTCAGTCACTCTCGCAAAATCGACCGCAATTCGTGTGCACCAGGGAAAAGAGTATCCGGAAAATAACAACTAACGGATTGTCTATTTTTTAATATAGATTCTCAGGCACATAACAAATACAGCGTTTGGTCGTTTCTAGGAAAGGACACAAACGTCGTATTGGTTGTGTGCCTGTATGAAAAAATGAATGATTCTTTAAGGCCCCTACACACGGGCGTCGATGACTTAATACATCAACGTGCATCCAAGAAGGTGCAACCAATAACGTTAATGTGGATGCAGAAAACGCACGTTTTTGAATGCACATCGCGGATGAATGCCGCGTTGATGTTTGCAGGAATCGTTTGAATTTTTGGATGCGCATTCCAACGAATGCATTCAAGTCTCTACGTGTGGATGCAAATTACCGTGGAATGTGCATTTTTATAGTAGCGGCGGTTAAGTTTATGAAATAATTTGTTACTGCAGTAGGTATTTAAAATAATAAGTTAAATATTTCACGAATTTGTATAATATTTACTGAAAATGTTTGCAGATAGTTTCATCATTATGTCTGACTGCAGAACAATGTCCCGGGAATTTCTACGGGAATTTGTGGAGTTGTACAGGGACCTACCCTGCTTGTGGCAGACAAAATCAAAGCACTATTTAGACCGAAATAAAAAAAATTAAGCGTACAAAATATTGATAGAGAAGCTGCAAATCATTCAACCAAATGCTACAAAAAGTACAGTTGTCGCTAAAACCAATAGTCTTCGTGATGGGTTTCGGAGATAAAATGAAAAAGTTTTTATCTCGAAGAGAAGTGGTACGGTGAGGCTTTCGGACATAATAAAGTAGTGAATTTTAAATCTTGGTGATTTCTTGCAGTAATTTCTGCAGTTATTGCCAATCTCATCATTGTGTCTTGACGTTTTATTAATGGAATAACCATGTCCAATAGTTACGAATAGGTTTCTTCGTCCATCCTTACGTAATTACGAGAGTCCTCTAGTTCTAACCTTCATTTTTCCAACAGGTGAAAGTGTGAAAAATTTTATCGTTTTAGAAACCAACCTTTAGGCCACATTCGGCGACGATTTTCATTTTCCTTTTTCTCTGTACACGCCACTGCCACCAGAGCTAAATATTCCTCTTCCTCAGACATCTGGCCAGGCATTTTAGCAGACTGGACAAAACTATGGTTTTGTACGTACGTGTGTACGGATTCAGGTTGCACTTTTTTGGATGCACGTCGATGTATTTAGACATCGACATGGCAAAAATACTTGTATATAACACAATTGTTATACCGCACTTTAATTATTGTTGTTCCTTATTAATATCTTGTACTCAGGAAAATATAAATAGACTACAAATTCAGCAAAATAAAGTAATGCGCATTATCCTTAATTGTAATAAATATACCCCAATAGTAAGCATGTTGCAGGCTTTGGATTGGTTATCTGTCGGGCAGAGCATTAAGAAGGCGAACCTGGTTTTAATATATAAAATAGAGCATAAAAAATTACCAAAATATCTTAACGATTTTCTGAAAAAAAGATCAAACTTTCATGAATATAATATTCGTTCAGGCCAAGACTACAACATTCAGTGGGTTAAAACGGCAACTTTACAAAAATCCTTATTTTGTGAAGGTGTTCGCATCTTTAATGCTCTTCCCGGGATAATAAAGAATGCTCCTAATTTGAAAATTTTTATTAAAAGAGTTTGTACATTTTTACCTCCCCCGAGGGGTCAACCCCCCAACCAATTCGAACCAAAACAAATCCCATTCAAGATATCATACAAAACTACCTAGATACAAACTTTCAACCATATTGCTTTAAAATTGCGCCTTCAGTGGTGAAAACAAGATTTATCTTCCCCCTGGGGGGTCAACCCTTAACCAATTCGAACCAAAACCAATCCCATCCAAGATATCATAGGAAACTACCTATTTACAATTTTTCAACCCTATTGCTTAAAAATTGCTCCCTTCATCGTGTAAACAACATTTATTTTTCCCTCAGGGGGGTCAACGCCCCAACCAATTCGAACCAAAACACTTTCAACCCTATTGCTCCGAAATTACGCCCTTTATCAGATAAACAACTTGAAAATACATAAGAAGTTCGAAGAGGATATATATATATATATACCGGGTGTCCACGGAGGGTGGCTCGCCCCTATAACTTTTTTCTTTTCGGAGATAATGAAATGAAATTTACAGTGTATATGTTTAATGCATAAAACTGTGTTTTTTGACAAGTAACTCAACTTCATGCAACTTCCGGTTTCACCGGAAGTGACATAAACTTTCGATTTTTAAATGGGACACCTGGTATATTTTCAGTTTTTTGTCTCCATATGACATTAAGAATACAACCATGTATCATTTGCTACTTTTTGTAACCGTTGTTCAATTTTTTTTTCGAAATAAGAGGGCTATAGATGCGTTCAAATAAATAATTTCGATCCTAAAATGGCCCTGTTTGCCGTCCAGGGACGTAGATTTTGTTTCAGTTGCTTTGGTCACAGGCTACTCGATGATTTCAAATGTTATTTTAATCTCAATAAGATTCTTCATTTAAAGAAAGTTCTAAGGTAATGGGATTTCAGGTTTTTATCGAAAGTTTTCTTTCAACCTAATACCTAGAGTGCGGTATCAAATTAATCGTAATAAAATTATCTTTTTTTTTAACTCGACGAGCCACCATGTTGCCATTTGAAAAAAAATAGTAATGAAAGTTTTGAAATTAAACTTCACATAGCTGGAACATTTTGATCGAAAACAGTGAAGTTGTATTTCAACATACATTTTAGGACCGAAATAACTTATTTGAACGCATCCATAGCCCTCTAGAATGAAAATTTATTTCGAAAAAAAAATAAAAAAAAGGGTACAAAAAGTAACAAATGATACATGGTTGTATTCTAAATGTCATATGGAGACATAAAAACTGAAAATATACCTGGTGTCCCATTTAAAAGTCGAAAGTTTATGTCACTTCCGGTGAAACCGGAAGTTGCATGAAGTTGAGTTACTTGTCGAAAAATGCAATTTCATGCATCAAACAGATCCTCTAAATTTTATTTCATTATCTCTGAAAACAAAAAAGTTATAGGGGCGAGCCACCTTCCGTGGACACCCGGTATATATATATATATATATATATATATATATATATATCTATATATATATATATATATATATATATATATATATATATATATATATATATATATATAACGCACTTGGTACATAAATAACTATTTTGTAACTGTTTTTGCAGCTGCTCCATTCTTAATAATTTTATTTTTAGGAATAACAGGCTGTTGTTGTTTGAAAAACGATCAGGTATACTAACAAGTATGAAGTAACAGACTTTCGGAAGATCAAAGTGATTTTCGACAGTATTATTTAATAATACTAATCTTTCTTCTCAGCTATCTCAACTTCTCATGACCCACTCACAGAAATCGTCGTCGTGTCCGGTACAGTGTAACAAAAAACTAATTTTGTTACTACTTGTCCTTTTTATAATTTCATGGATATATCTGATGAAGACGCCTTCGTACCGAATTTTTCATATTAACAAATCGAGTTATATTTTGAAGAGCAATAAATCGATAGAATGCTTCAGATATACGGATGAAACTTTACCCGACATCTCAATGGAGGATGTCAGAATGGGAAAGTCGATATTTTTTCACGAAACCTCCTGCACTTCTCTAATTAACGATAAAATAGTGATCAACTCCAGACAAGCGTGTGCCGTTGAGTCTGCGGCATTGATGAATCCAAATTTTGACGTTTACTTGACGTTCACTTCGCCAGGGGTGTTCAAATTCGAAGACACCGAATCCGATAGATTTTTAGAAGCGCTGCAGAGTTACAAGAACGTCAGAATTAAGCATCTGAACTACGAAAAATACACAAAGGGAACACCGGTAGAGGAGCTCTACAGCGAAGGGACCATAGAAGCTAGTAAATATGCCGTGGAGCATGCCAGTGATGTGTTAAGGTGATAATGCATGATTAAATATCCAATTTCAAGTAAATTTTCTTCTTCATACCTGATTGTGACTATTAAAAAAATTATGGAGAGAATCTTACAGTAGTGGTCAACCCTGTGTAACATCTTACCTAGGCAACAACTCAAAATGTCGTGAAAATTTTTGAATCGGGTATTGAAAAATATTCTCACTAATTAAATAAAAAAAATCTCATTAAGAAACTCCACTTCTAACTGAAAAAAATAGTCCAAGATCCAAGAGCTCCCAGACGTTACTTATTTTCTCAGCAATAATATTTGTGGGATGAAATAGTGCTCGTATGTACTTTCACTGTATGGATACCTGCTACCTTGTGCCGACGTGCTTAAGATGGTAAAAAACTGAACTCACTTTTCTTATTTTCTCAGTCTTGATTTTTATATATGATACTCACGGAACTATTTCAATACCTCCTGCAAGCAGCCAGAGCGATCATATTGACCAAACATCCCGCCAGTCCCTATGAGTATGCCAGTATGAGCGAAATGTCATGATTTGCTCATTTAAGCGCGATAGTGATTATCTATGCGCGTCGATCTCCCTTCTATACTTACTGTCGTGACATTTCGCTCATACTGTCATACTCATAGGGACACTTTCTTTGTGTCTGGGAGATTTGGCCCTTACGATCGGTCTGGCTGCTGGCAGAAGTTATTGAAATAGTTCCCTGAGTATCATATATAAAAATTAATCCCGAGAAAATAAGAAAAGTGAGTTGAGTTTTTTTCCATCTTCAGCACCTGATACCTGGAAATTGGCCGTCGGTACAAGGTAGCAGGTATCCATACACTGAAAGTATATAAGAACACTACTTCATCCCACAAATATTATTGCCGAGAAAATAAGTAACGTCTGGCGGCTCTGGGATGTTGCTCTGAAAGGTGAATACGTCTCGCGGTTTTACTAAACGCTCACCCATTAAAAATGACGGAACTCGTCCGATCACAGAAGCCAAGCATCGTCGGGCGCGTTCAGTACTTGGATAGGTGACCGCTTGTTGAAACCGAACGCCGTAGGGACCTTCTTTTTTTTTTTGAAGAATACTTTTAAAGTAGAAAATTTTTATTGATATTCTAAATGAGAATATTTTTCAATACTATACTCCTAATTCTCAAGTTCACATACTTTTCTTTATGACAACATAAGACCCACTCAATAATTATTACCATTTTTTTTTCATTTCACAAATTCATTTTGCTCGATTATCGAAATTTGTAATTTCAAAAAAGGGTTTTCTTTTAGGTACCTAACGTTGTGGAAATTTGGCGGCATCTACCTAGACCTCGACATTATTGTGAAAAAAAGCCTCGAAACACTTCCGCCAAATTTCACCGGATGCGAATCTGACAATAACGTGGGAGCTGGTATATTAGGTTATGCACCCAGTAACGCTGATGGTGGACACATGTTAGTAGATGAAGTCCTGATGGACCTCAGAGAGAACTTCAACGGAAGTACCTGGGGATTCAGTGGTCCGGGTGTCGTCACTAGGTACTTTCAGATAAGCATAGATAAAGGATCAAACATAGAGGAACAATGTTTGCACCACCGAACCAATATCAATTCTTCTTTTTCTTACACTAAACGCTCAAACTGAGCAATCTACTAGATACCAACATTCAACGAACTTTCGTTATTGAAAAAACTACTCCATTCAAACTCGAAGAACTATAAGAACAAATACTATTACAATCAAATCATGAAAAACATACTAGTCGACCATGGTCGATTTCATACATTACATAAAGTGAACAAGGAAAATTCTTCAATAATTTTAAAAAATTATCAAACAACTTTCCAAGGAAGCTGGTTATACGTATTCAGCAACGCAAAATCTGCATTCACAATCGAACGGTGAATTATAGAAATTGTCAAGTCACCCCGACTCAAAATCTGCATACAGCTGTTTCGATCTTATTAGATCTCATCAGTGCAGCTTATTTGACTCGGAGTGAATTAACAAATTTCTAATTGTTCCCCAATACAAATCGTGGTCAGCAACAATGGATAAATAACAATCCAGAGCGCCATCCCACCAAAGATATTGGGAAACAACAATTCACCGCTTAGACTGAAAATGCAGAAATTCGTCGCTCAAACACGTACCTCCTGATATGAAGATATCTACTCTACAACAGTGGTGTATATGATTCCAAGGCACACTAACATAGTGATTTAAAACCTTTGGATATACTCACGAGAGCGCGCTCCGAATATTCTAGTCGCTTAATACGCAAAATATAACAATCAAATCATGAAAAACATACTAGTCGACCATGGTCAATTTCATACATTACATAAAGTGAACAAGGAAAATTCTTCAATAATTTTAAAAAATTATCAAACAACTTTCCAAGGAAGCTGGTTATACGTATTCAGCAACGCAAAATCTGCATTCACAATCGAACGGTGAATTATAGAAATTGTCAAGTCACCCCATATATACCACTGTTGTAGAGTAGATATCTTCATATCAGGAGGTACGTGTTTGAGCGACGAATTTCTGCATTTTCAGTCTAAGCGGTGAATTGTTGTTTCCCAATATCTTTGGTGGGATGGCGCTCTGGATTGTTATTTATCCATTGTTGCTGACCACGATTTGTATTGGGGAACAATTAGAAATTTGTTAATTCACTCCGAGTCAAATAAGCTGCACTGATGAGATCTAATAAGATCGAAACAGCTGTATGCAGATTTTGAGTCGGGGTGACTTGACAATTTCTATAATTCACCGTTCGATTGTGAATGCAGATTTTGCGTTGCTGAATACGTATAACCAGCTTCCTTGGAAAGTTGTTTGATAATTTTTTTAAATTATTGAAGAATTTTCCTTGTTCACTTTATGTAATGTACAAATACTATTTTCATTTTTAATCGAATATAAAAAACGCTTAAATAGTAGAGATATCTTTTTTATTAATTTTCATCAAGTATTAGTAGCCTCAAGTATTACCACATAAAAATTAATACAATGAGTGCAATTTACTTTATAATTAACCATAAACATACAGTATAAAATTGTACCTGCAATGCTGAATATATGCCCATCGGATAAAATAGTTTAATAAAAATAAATTTGCATTTGTTCCTCTAAACTCACATTTGCATAATATTCCATGAATATTTTCACCTTTTAAAATTAAGAAAATTTAAAAGAAACTATTAAAAATAGACAAAATCAAACAAAGTATAATATTAGGAATACAAATGGACTTATTTGAACAAATAAATAAGGCAATCTTCAGCTTTAATGTTGTGGAGGTACATATTTTTGAAACTACAGGAACAAATTTTTATCATATGTTTGATAGCTGATTGGATAGTAAAAGTTATTCTTTATTTTTCAATTGAAATTCTAATAAGAATTGCAGTGACATTTACCCATACTTTTGGATATATATTCCCACGAATAACTATTATGTACATCAATTGATTTTGTAAAATACCAAATTTCTGTTTCCGAACACATGTCAGGTTGATTTCATTCTAATTTCCGTTTCAGATTGGCAAAAAAACACTGTAATGTTGATGATGTTAGAAAAGTATGTAGCAGGACATGTGACAATTTCAATATATTCTCAAAAGACACATTCTATGCTATACCATGGCAATCCTGGAACCAGTATTTCACCGAGGAAGATCTGGAGAAAGTGATGACTGCCACAGAAAACAGCTACATAATCCACGTTTGGAATAAGTTAAGCTATTCCACAAAAATACCAATAAAGTCTACTAATGCATACTCTACGTTTGCCAAGAAATATTGTCCAAAAGTGTTCCAACAATGTGATACTTATTTTTAGGAGAAATTAACATTATGTAATAATTTCAGACAGTATAAATGAGTTAAGGGATATCTAATTTCTTTCCAGCATGTCTTTCGTTGAAATTATATACCTAGACTTATATAAAGATTGATGTTGCTTAATTCAAGTCGAGAAATTCCAACTAAACCACAGTCCAATGATAATGAAAACAAAGTTAATTGATTTTATATCATTGAAGTGTTTGCCAAGACTCCTAATATACCATTGAAATCTTCTATTAGGTCTAAAAATAGCATTGTAAATATATTCCGGATGATTTATATTTGAATTGGTAATTTAAAATCTTTTCATACTTTTTATTTGAAATTTTTAATACTACTACTAAACTTTTCGTTGGTTAAATCTTCCATTAAATAACACTGAACATTTCATATGTTCAGTTGTGAATAGTTTATCTCAATGAATTATCAAAAAATGGTTACATATATCTCATTTCATAAGAAACATTATTTTTCAAGAAAGTTACATTCAAACCAAATACCTATAACAGTTTTAAAATATAACTTCAGAACATATTACTATTTCCAACATTGTTACTAATAGTGCAACATATCAAAATAAAAACAAGTTTTTAATCATTTTAGTATTAAAGAAAGAAATAAGATCCTCAATTCCTGAAACTACAGAAAAATTCATTGTTATAGATTTCCTTCGCCTCAAATTTAACTTTTCGTATTTCCAATACGAATTATAATCAAAATAGAGATGAAATAAATGCCTATTTAACAATTATTTTGGGAGGATACAAACAAAGGAAAATATAATTCATTAATTCAATGCATCAAAATTTATGCATTGCGTCGTCCATGATTGCCAAATCGTTTAAAATCATAACCAGTTACAAGTTACAAGTATGCTTATCGATTGACAGAAACACAAGGAAACAGAGAAAAATGCGACTATTATACACGAAAACACCTATAATTCTTCATTGACAAACGTTTTTGACTTGTCTGGTTATAAACATTATGAACAAAAAATGATATGTTCTAATTTGGTTCATGGATAATAATGAATCGACAATGAAAAAGAAGATTACTTACAGATGAAAAAATATTGGAATTGTACTCACCTAAAGTAATTCTCACTAAAATCGATGCTAAAAAACTGTTTTCATTATGAAAGAAACTGTGACAATTCTCAATATTGACTTTATTCCAGGCCACTAAAATAATTAAAAGAAACGGCTGAAGTCACCGAATTTATAACTGAAAAGAATATAGCTGAGTTGTAGTTATAATTGTTATTCGAGTAGATTTGAATGTGATAAATTAGTAAAAAATTATTAGAAATGCTGTCAAATAAAATATGGGACGAACCGAAGAACCTTCTTTTAACAGCACAAGAAAACACTAAAATATCTCATAGAAAATAATCATTATAAAAGAACAAGATAAACGTACAGATGTTCAGCTTTTTTTACAAAACTTCAAATACAAATTACAGAACCAAATACAAGTATATATTTGCAATATTACTATGAATAATTCATTTTGATTTTTTGAACCTGGAAGATTAAATTTGTTTGTTTGTTATTGTTTATTATGTCAGCAAATATTATTGGAAGTACGTTTTCATTGGTCACCATTATTACATTAAACATAGATTTTATCATCATACTCTGAGAAGAATAGAAATCTTTACTCTCTGACACTGACTTAAAAAACTTGTCTGATTGACAGTTGACATTTGTGAAAAAAAATCATATTAAATGATAATGAATAGATCAAATTAAAGGAGTTATTATGTTACCGTTTAATAGCTGCTACATTAATTTATCTGATATTCAAGCATTTCGATCTTGCATAATTTTTATAGCTGTAGTTATGCATATGTGAGACGATGACAAGAAGACGTAATATGCAAGCATTAATTTGTTAAGTGATTTCAACATTTGCGTGAAGACGAATGTTTTCCTCAGGTGTTTTTTGCTTTTGATTCAAAATCACAACTATAGAATGTCTTACCTACAACACTATAAAACAATTATTATTTTCTTAGTTTTTTTAATGTTATTATGTTTTTGCCTTTTCTCAGAACCGTCCTATCACTTCACTAATATATTAGTATATTTTTATGACAAAAACTCCATTAAGTGCTATAGGTACAAAGATCGAACCTTGACAGATATATCGTTTCTGGATATCCGAAATGGGAAGTCGATTTTTTTTCATGAAACATCTTGCAATTCCTATATTGATGGTAAAATATCTATAACCTCGAGGGAGGCATGTGCAGTTGAATCTGCAGCGTTGTTAAATCCTAATTTGGATGTGTACTTATTGTATACTTCACCAGGAATATTTAAATTTGAAGGAACTGAATCTGACAGGTTTTTGCAAGCACTACTCAGTTACAAGAACATTGGAATTAATCATTTAGATTATGAGAAGTACACTAAGGGAACTCCACTGGAGAAACTATATAGTGACGGCAACATTGAAGCTAGTCAGTATGCCATGTCGCATGCAAGTGATGTGTTAAGGTAAGTGGAATTGCATTTCGTCCAATTTCAAAAATGTTGAGATTTTTTTTTTAGGTATCTGACTTTATGGAAATACGGTGGAATTTATCTAGATCTAGATATTATTGTGATAAAAAATTTGGAAGATCTACCACCAAATTTTGCAGGCTGTGAATCGAAAGAGAATGTCGCAGCTGGAATAATTGGTTTCCAGACTAATGAAATATATAGTGGACATAAATTAGTAGAGGAATGCATATTGGACCTCAAAGAAAATTTCAGTGGCACAAAATGGGGAAATAATGGGCCAGGAGTAGTTACCAGGTATTTGATACACTATAGATTATAATGTTAAGAAAGCAGTCAATTTACATTATTAAGTTATCTTATAATGAAGATTTTCAGCCGTTTGAACTTTTTCAAAAAAATTTGAAAGAAGTTTTATTGTGAAATACTTCATAATTCCACTTAAATTGGTTTTCAGACTTGCGAAGAAGCACTGCAAAGTTAAAAAGATTAAAGAAGCCTTCAACAAAGTGTGTGATGGTTTTAAAATATTCTCCCCTGAATATTTCTATGCCATTCCCTGGCAATCATGGAGACAGTATTTTGAAGAGAAAGATCTTAATAAAGTAATGAATGCAACAGAAAATAGTTATATAATTCATGTATGGAATAAACACAGTACTTCCTTAAAATTACCAGTTGATTCTAAAAGTGCATATTCAACTTTCGCAAAAAAATACTGCCCAAAAGTATATGAGCAATGTGATAGTTATTTTTAGTGTATTTTAAAAATGTAATGAAAATCTTGAAAAAATTTATTTATACAGGATTAATTGCAGATGTGTATTTTTTTGTCGTGTTGGTAGTTGAGAGAAATGAGGAATTTCCATTTGAATCGGTGATTATTGAAAGGATACTAAGTCCATTTTTCATTGAAATTGTATTTGATATGGGTTTCTATACCAAATTATATCCCGACCGTTTGGTGTTGAAAGGAATCAAGTCCCATTCTAGGGAGCACTAATAATACGAGCTGAAAGGTACTAAGTCGCGGACTTAGTTCCATTCAACTCTGAATAGGAGGTTGAAGATGAATAATTTGTCGTGTTTTTGCTTCATAAGTAGGTACTTGTTTATCATTTGGTATGTTTGTGAGAATTATTGTTCATTTCTATGTGTTATTTCTCCAATAAAGTATATCAGTTTAATCATAACTACTTAATTTTGTTTTACTGATTGTTTAATGGAACTAAGTCCTTGCTTTAAAAAAATAATAAAAAATACGAAAATTGGAAATAATAATAATTTCTCTGTAGATAAATGATTCCTCACCCATTTACTTTTATTACGCTGACTGCATGTATCAATGAAATGAAATAAATAACTTTTAAACATATTTTTTCAATTTACTCAAAACTTTCATTTTTGGACTTAGTACCCTTTCAACAATCACCGATTCATTTATATTAAAGAAATCTATTTTATATATAAATAATTAAGATGAATGAAATATTATTAGGAACAAAGTATAAACTTTAAAATAAAAACACTTGGCCTATGTTTCACAATATAAAAGATATTTAGATACTGTATTTAGCAGTAACGAAAAGTCTCCTGTAGTCAGTCTTGATAATGAGTTCATAACTCGAAAAATGTCGACTTTTCGTTACTGCTAAATATAGTACCTAAATATTTTTTATATTGTGAAACATAAGCCAAGTGTTTTTATTTTAAAGTTTATACTTTATTCTCTATGATGTTTCACCAAGTGATGTGCGAGAATTCAATCTCAGTTATTAAATATTATTATATCACATTTATGTTATGCTTTGAGTGTTTCAGAAAGACACTTTTTGCATTCAAATTTAAAATTCCCTTTAAGTTAAAACAACATATTACTTTTTCGATCAAAAACCTTTCAATACAAGATCTGCATGAAAATGGAATAAATTACGAAAATTGAATCATACGATTAGTTATAATTAAAAATTTGGATGAATATTTTATTCGTAAATAATAGGCAAAATGCTAAAATACACACCATATCCATATTTGAAATTTTGGAATTCTTTTTATACAGAATTTTTAAGTTAGAAAATTTACTGCTCATAAAAAAGGTGCTTTGTAAAGTGGCTTTTTGCAAATCACTTGTGATTTGTTTATGGTAGTCAATAAACACTTTAGTTTTATAATGATATTTTTCGAAATAGAAGAGGATAACTATTCTCAACTGACGAATTAATTTGCTAAAGAAATTAGTAAATACATCCTAAGAAGCAGAATAAAATATTTAGGTTTAAAACTGTGAGAATCGTTGTTTACTTTGTGTTTTCTATCCTCGATAAGACCTAAGGAGAATTAAAATAAAAAAAATTGTTGGCTGATGGCACAGGTCAAGGCCATTTAGGCAATCTGCCTATTGATTTAAAAAAAAAATATTTCATATGCCAAGTATCAGATGTTTAGATAATGGAATAATAATTACTCCAATTTTTTTTTAATTATTGAGTGCATACAATTGTTTTTTCAATTCAATGAAAATGGTTATACATATAACATCGTTATATAATTTTTGGGTCTATCATATTATAAAATAATTCAATATTTTATTATGTGAATTTTGTTCGAAATAATTTTTCTGTTTTACTTAAATTTTGCATCTTTGGTGCAATCGCTAGCAACAATATTTTATTTATGGACTCCTGACTTTGGAGAACAATTATAAATGTTTTCAAACAGTATTTAGTCTGATGAATTGTTGATATTTTCTTGAATAAAGTATGTATATTTTTTCTGTAAAATGCATTGTTTGGCTACATACTTCTGATTCTGAGTAAATATATTTTCTATATATATATATATATATATATATATATATATATATATATATATATATATATATATATATATATATATATATATATATATATATATATATATATATATATATAAATATGTATGTGTGTATGTGTTTTATATCGGTAATCTAAACTAACTTCTGCAGGAGTATTTGTAAACTTTTAGGATAAATGCCTTAAAAAAAATTCAAAAGGTCGAATGTAACATAGCTATTTTTATTTTTACATATTTTTTGTAATTTTTATTTACATTAAAATGTATTTATTTCAGAAACAAAGTTCAAAAAAACTAATCAAATGATTATAGAATTTGTATTATTAATATCGAATTGCGTCAAAATATATTATGAAAATTTTAATAGGATTTACATTACTCAATGTCAAATCTTTGTAAACATTTTGATTTTCAGGGTCATTAGAATAACCTATAGATCGCGAATTTAAAAATGAGCTTCATACATGTGCATTTTTATTAAAATAGATAACTGCCATTGGTTTCTTTATTTTATATTATTTATGTATTATAAATATATATATATGTATGTATTATAAATATATATATATATATATATATATATATATATATATATATATATATATATATATATATATATATATATATATATGTTGAGGCTTTATTCTAATATTCATCTTTTATACTACTCCATATTCTTATTCATGTTTTTATTAGGCTCTTGCACCGTATATTATTAAACTTAAACCTAGTTTAATTTGACATTTGACAAGCGAAAATGTCAAATTAAACTCGGTTTATCATTAAACTTAGTTTAATAATATACGGTGCAAGAGCCTATTTTAATGTATTATACTGCTGTGAAAATTATAACTAATACTCTATTGCTTTCAAATGAAAATGTTTTAATTTACAAGTGTAATAGAATGATCAAGAATTTGATATTTTAACATAAAAAACAGAAATTACAAATGGCTTTTTCATATAATGAATTCCATGTCATGATTCCCATAAGTAAATTGTCAGTTTTGAATTGTGAGTGATTTTTAAAATTTGAAAAAAAGCTAGATTTCGTTCCATAATATTCTGATGGGTAAGAGAAGTTTCATCTTCCTTAAATAAACATGTATATAATTGATAACAAACATCTATTTCATTTAACAGCAATTTGACTAGACTTGTAAAACAAAAAGTGACTTCAGATTCGCCTTTTTTGATTTATGAGGTTTCTTAACAAAACACTGGTTAACGTCTGGGTCAAAGAGAACTCGAACAACATAAATGTTTCTCCTGTCCAGTGTTGCCACAGAGCCAAGTGAGAATTATGGTACAGCGTTGCTAGAATTATCGATTTTTCTTCAAAATTATGTTACAATTTTTTTTTTGATCTGTAACCACAAATCAAAATACCCTTTTTTTTAGGATTACATATTGTATTTCAGGATTAGGTAGCGATGATTTGCACACACAATCCAAACAATATTCCTTTTTTTTTTAAGTATCACACATCTCGTAATTATTTTCAGGTACTTTCCATAATTATTTATATTATAGTCGAAAAAACTCTAGGTCAAAATTATGTTACAATTATCGATTATGGTACAATTATCGATTGAGGACAAATTGGAGGAGAAATTATGTTACAATTCGATAATTATGTTACAAACGGCAACGCTGCTCCTGTCTGAAAGACGTGGTTCATTTGTTTCTGACAGGTGGCGCTGTGTCATATTCATATGACACAGGCGAAGTTACATTGTTACATAAATCACAATCGAAGTTGGATGTGAACGTGAACATCTCCCCCTTGACCTTTTGAATGAATGAAGGTAGTTTAATTGAAAGCATCAACCTCAACTTATATATTGCGAAATATTAAGATAAGGATGTTTAACACTAATAATATTGGTAAAACTTTACATAAACGGCACACTCTTAAAAATTCAAAAAATTTTGGTTACTTACTAATTTAGGGCTGAAAAAGACGAATCTGATTTCAGAAAATCCGGGAAAACAACAATTTCCACATTTTCACCTTCGAAAATTTTCTAAGGAAATGTCAACATAGCGCCACCATAATGGATGTCGTGCAGTATTGCAGTAATGCCAACCTACAATAAGGAACTACGAATAACTAATTTACATAAAATTTTCGTTTTACTCACTCATTTTGGGCCGAAATTGACGAAATTGAGCCTGAAAAGAGTGAAAGCAGAAAAAACTATGGTATTTATCGATAATTCAACAGGCTGCCCCGATTTACTTGAAATTTCGGATTATAGGTTATTTTGGCCTGAAAAAGCCGAATATGAAGTCAGATTTGTCGCTGAGTCATCTTTTTTTTTTCAAAAACTTGAGCTGACCTGACTTTTTCTAACCTTACTAACCTAACCTCCGAGTTCATAAAAGTATAGAATTCATGAAATAGATGAATTTTATTATCAAAAACATTGTCTATTTCATGAATTCTATACTTTTATGAACTCGGTGGTTAGGTTAGTAAGGTTAGAAAAAGTCAGGTCAGCTCAAGTTTTTGAAAAAAAAAGATGACCCAGCAACAAAATCTGACTTCATATTCGGCTTTTTCAGGCCAAAATAAGCTATAATCCGAAATTTCAAGTAAATCGGGGCAGTCTGTTGAATTATCGATAAATACCTTAGTTTTTTTCTGCTTTCACTCTTTTCAGGCTCAATTTCGTCAATTTCGGCCCAAAATGAGTGAGTAAAACGAAAATTTTATGTAAATTAGTTATTTCGTAGTTCCTTATTGTAGGTTGGCATTACTGCAATACTGAACGACATCCATCATGGTGGCGCAATGTTGACATTTCCTTAGAAAATTTTCGAGGGTGAAAATGTGGAAATAGTTGATTTCCCGGATTTTCTGATATCAGATTCGTCTTTTTCAGCCCTAAATTAGTAAGTAACCAAAATTTTTTGAATTTTTAAGAGTGTGCCGTTTATGTAAAGTTTTACCATAATATTGTTTGTGACTATTAATCAATGGCATTGAAAAAATTTCTTCTTATCAATACACAAACTTGCTTTTCCATTTGTATAATTAAACTGGAAGGACATGAAGATAAGCAGATTTACTGCAGTACATTGACTTGCGATTGAGAGCAACTACAGTTCTTCGGAGAAGTAGTACTATTATAATTTTATATTTAATGATGATGAACACAGGGTAAGTAATTTATAGTACAGATCTTATTAGATTAATACTATTGAATTTTATCGAACATGATAAATTTATGAAATTTCATTTGGTTTATAGGAAATTAGTAGGAAAAACTATATTCATAACAGGCGCAAGTAGAGGTGTTGGAGAAGCTATAGCTATAAAATGCGCCAAGAATGGTGCAAATATTGTAATAGCTGCCAAAACGGCCGAACCACATCCAAAATTACCGGGAACTATATACACCGCTGCAGAAAAAAGTAACTAAACCGGTGCTGAATGCTCTTAGCCTAAAAAAATTTATTACAGTCAACAAAGCTGGAGGCACGGCGTTACCCTGTGTAGTAGACGTACGAGATGAAAATCAGGTTAGAAATGCTGTTCAGGAGGCAATTAAACAATTTGGTGGTATAGATATAGTTGTGAATAATGCATCTGCCGCCGATGTATCGGGAACTGCCGATATACAAATGAAGAAATACGACCTCATGCAGAATATCGGAAGTAGAGGAACATTCCTAGTGTAAGTATTAATTCAAGGGATTATCTCCAGGTCGAGTATGATGCACTGAAGAGATCTAATAAGAACGAAACAGCTTTATGCAGATCTTGAGTCGGGGTTGATATTTTCTATAATTCACTGTTGCGTTGTCAATGTAGATTTAGGGAATGTGAACGTAAGCGTATTATTAAGGAAAAACGGTGTCATGGGACACCAGGTAGGAACGAAGTTCCTTCGGATAATATAGAAGGACCACAATTTGCGAAAACGAAACATGTGCGTGTCGGGGCGCATGACATAACTTATACTAGTCCAAGTTGAAGTAATTCATATTGAAATGTGGGGTTAAGAGCTCTTACAAGATTGTAAATAAAAAAATAAAAAAAGCCAGGAGTCATCTCTTGGATTCGAACCCAGGAATACGGCACACCAGGGTTCAGTACTTTGACCACTCGGTCGTCAACGCAATGTAAGAATTAGACGCAAGAGTGTATATAACGAGAGGATAACGTATCGCCACGCTATATAATTGAATTTAAACCTACAATACGTAGTCATTATTTTATGGAACAAATTTGTAAAGCTTTATCTTTTCATTTTCATTATGCCATACCTGATTCCTGTCGTAATCTGTTCTTTTATTGCATATAACTTATACACAATTATTTCGATGTTTCACATCTGACGTTTTCGAGTTGCTTGTACATAGGGTTGCCTCACCTAAATTGCCGATGCCGGACAAAAATTTCAAAAACCCGGGACATTTCTGTGAAATTTTTTTTTCCCCGGACAACCAGTGAAAACTTTTTTTTTTAATGAAATAAAACATCGTTTATACTTTAATTTTTTCATTTATTTAAACCTTAAACTGCTTGTTTGCCACATAAAAATAAAATTATATTATACACGTTTTACAGTTTTTTTTTTATTTCATCAAATAACGATAATGACGATAATTTTTGGTAGATCAAAAATCAAATACACTAGATTCTACATTGTAATAGTAAATTATAGAATAGGTCATCTAGTTTGGTTAGATAGGTTAGGTACCCAAAAGTCTAAATTATAACTATAAATCAAAAGTAAATAACAAGTTTTAATTTTAACGAGATCAAGTTCTTTTTACTGATTCAACTTTACTTGGAATTTTTCAGACTTGCCAATTTTTTAATGTTTGAATACTTTAGTAATAAAATCCGCATGTACTTGAATACTTTTATTCAATAATCTAACAACTTAACATCTTCTATAGGTACGCCATTACATATTGCATTCTATATATTGACAGTATTAATCATAGAGATTCAATGTTATTCTATCTAAGTGAAACCATAGAATAAGATATAACCATTTTAGTGTACATACATATATATAACAGCCCCCCTCACTAAAATGTTCTAAGTATCCTATTATAAATTCTTAACTCCTATACTATCTCGAAATTTAACAAAAGAAACATACTTCAAACCTTTAGTTAGCAAATCTGCTAATTGCATGTCAGTTGGGATATATAAAATTTTTATTATATTATTATTCATGCATTCTGAAACAAAATTATATTTAATATCAATATGCTTTACCCTTCTATTATTTGCAGGGTTATTCAATATGGAGATACATCCTTGATTATCTTCATAAATCAACATAGGTTTTACTTCAATTTCGAAATCTTGTAAAAGTTTTATAAAGCATAAACATTTTCATAATTATTTTCCTGTAAAAAACCTCTAACTACCAATCTTGCCTTATACTTATCTTTCTTTTCCTTCTCTAAGTTCTTATAAGAAAAAACCCACCTTGTGTCCAAAATTTTGTTATTTTTAGGAATTTCTACTTCTTCCCATGTTTGATTTTCATATATTGAATTTAATTCTTTATTTATCGCGCCTATCCAAAAAACTTCATCAGGTCGGTTTTTAATTTCAGAAAAACTTTGTTGTACCTCATCCAAAAATTCTATTGCATTGAATGCCATATAAAGTTCGTAATCTTCATATTTTTTAGGAATTTTTGTTGTTCGTTTATTTTCTCTCATATCATTTGATCTTTCATTATAATTCTCACTATCGCTTGTTTCCGCATTTATATAATCATGATATTCATTTTGTTCTGTAACTTTTAATTGTTCATCTACATCCGAATCCAAACATACCTGAATATTTTTCTTTTTAAACCAATACTCGTTTTCATTAAACTTAACATCCCTAGCTATTATGATTTTTTCTTTGTTTACATTCCAGAGCCTATAACCTGTAGGAGCATATCCTACCATAACACACTCCTCTGTAGTAGGATCAAATTTATCTCTAAATTGTTTCTGGACATGACTATATGCAGTACATCCAAAAACTTTTAGGTTACTTACATCAGGTTTGTTACCATTCCACATTTCTGCAGGTGTGACATTTATATTTGCCGCAATACCCCTGTTCATACGTAATTTACTGTTCTAACTGCCTCATGCCAGTTATTCCTTGGCATTCCTGATTCATCTAATATCGCTCTACTTCTTTCAACTAAACTACATTCTTTCTTTCCGCTTTTCCATTTTGTTGTGGGTATAAGGTGTTGTGAAATCAATTATTATACCCTTTTCTAAACATAACCTTTTTATTTCATTTGAAACATACTCACCACCATTATCACTTCTGAGTTTTGAAATCTTACATGTAAATTTTGACTCTACCACTATTAATGTATTCTAAAAACCTTTCATAAACTTCAGACTTATTTTCAACATATAAACTGCAGTAAAATTTGAAAAATCATCTATAAACGTTAAGAAATATTTACTGCCATCGATTGCCTGTGGTGTAATGGGGCCACACAAGTCTGTGTGTATTATTTCTAATAACCTCTTACTTTTAGTACGCAGACCAAATGGATACCGAGTCATTTTTCCTTTTTACACATGGTTCGCAAAAATCAACATCATGCAATTTTATACTTCTATCAATTCCCTTGACCATGTTACCTTTTATTATCTGCTTCAAACCACTAAAACCTACATGAGCATACCTCCTATGCCATTTTAAATAATCAGAATCATATTCTACATTGTGGCAATCTAATGAATATAACCTGAAACTAATTTCATATAAACTTTTTCTCTCACCAATTCCCAAATTTCGTTTCTATCATAAAGTAATTAGGGCTGACCATTTTCAAAAAGTACCTTTATATTGGACATTTCAAGCTCTTTTGACAGAAAGTAGGTTTTTCCTTAAATTTGGAGTATAAAAAACATTCTTAATGGTGCATTTTATCTCTTTGCTTCCAACTGCAATTTTTATAGGATTCTTTAACATGAATAAACTGGAAAAATAGCTTTTATCATTTACCATATGATCTGTACAGCCTGAATCAATGCAGAATTCAAAAATATTAGAATCTACTTTACCATTACTAAAATCAGAATTACTATCACTCATAAAACAGACATTTGACGGACTATCCTTATTATTACTACTATGACCTTCATTATTCTGAAATTTTTCTTGCATTTCTGCCTGATTACTGTGATAACTATTACTAAATCTACTCCCACCTCTAAAACTTCTATTTGTGCCCCTGTTTCCTCTGAACCCTGATTGACTACCTCTGTAATTGCCTTTGTTGAATCCACCACCTGTTCGATTGAAGTTTCGACTTGCAGACCCTTGTTCTCCACCACTGTTTTGAGGGCAATCCCTTTTGTAATGACCCATTCGACCACATGTGAAGCAACCTCACTGTGAAGTGAATGCTGTATGTGTTTTCATCGTTTTATCTTCTCCATTACTCATTTTACGCTTCTCATCTTCTGCGAATAATTTAGAATTGACGGATTCATAGGTTACAACGTACAAATTTTCTATAACTGTAACAAACGTGTCATGAGAAGCAGGTAAACTCAACAATAGATTGAATATTATATCTTATCTTCTAGCTTAACATCGGCAGCTTTGAGTTGTCTCACTGTATTTTCAAATTCTTCAAGAAATTTTATTGGGCTTTCGTTCTCCTTCAATTTCATGCTAAGAAGTTCTTTTCAGATATAATTGTCCAGGAAGTCCTTTTTTCTCATATTTTCCTTTAGTACATTCCACATTGAAAGGCTGATTTGCAATCTCTTAAACTTTCTATCTCTGTGTCCTCTATACATTGTACCAAGATAGATTTTGCTTTATTATCCTTTTTTAATTCTGCTGATTGTTCTGAATTAGCTTCGGAAATAATCATTGCAGAGACATCATGTTCTGCCAACAACATTTCAACCCTAAATTTCCAATTATGATAATTCCTACCATTAAGTGGTTCTATATTCAATTGTTTATCCATTTCGATTGTTCTTGAATCGTTCATACACCAGTAAACTGTTGTTGAAACTTCGTATAGTCTTTAGACTTTCCACGTGCCTTTTTCCCGGCTTTTTGGATTCACCTTTGATTTGTATTATTCCTTTTGAATTAACTGTATTACGTACTGCACAGTTTCCTGGGAACCAGACCTGGGCCCATAACCTAATGTTTGAATACTTTAGTAATAAAATCCGCATGTACTTGAATACTTTTATTCAATAATCTAACAACTTAACATCTTCTATAGGTACGCCATTACATATTGCATTCTATATATTGACAGTATTAATCATAGAGATTCAATGTTATTCTATCTAAGTGAAACCATAGAATAAGATATAACCATTTTAGTGTACATACATATATATAACATTTTTCCCAAAATGTCTTTATTTTTCATCATGAATTCGTAAAAGTCGGAGCAACTCAAGTCTTTAAAATTATTTTGATCAGAGAAGAAAGCGTATGTGTATTTAGCAAGTATCTCTCCTACCTCCATTACTGCGATCCTAGCGAAAAACCTCACTCTACATTCGCATTGTGAGCTGGTATACAAAAATATTACTATGCGATTTTGAGCAGTTTAGAATATAGATGTTTCGAAAAAATTCGGACAAAACTGGTTTGCATTTAATAGCTCATCTCCGTCACTGACACTCAAGCTACACACACCCGGACACAAAATTTGTTCGGGTTTTACCTGGACATATTTTGAAAGCCCCGTCCGGACGCCCCCTAAACTAGGACAAATCCGGGGAAACCCGGACGGATGGCAACCCTACTTGTACAGGATGGGCCAAATTGGACACTTTTAAAGGAAAAGTCCTGTTTTTAAACTAGATTGATGAAAACTGATGGCGGTGTCTGAGGCTCAATTTTTATGACAAACTCAATGGTGAAAACCGCATATCGATATATGTCATCGTTTCTGAGTTACAGCATGTTTTTCGAAAATGTTCATTTTCGAAAAATTGCTTTTTTCCTGTCAAAAATTCTATGGTTCTATGAAAACATTTTCGAAGCACTTTTTTACGTAGAATTCAATGGTTTAATTTATTTATTTTTTCATATCATACATCAACAGTTATAGACGGAAAAATCATTTTTTTAAATGAGACATCCTGTATATTTATGCATATTACGATAGAACTTAAAATTACCATTTCAAAAATGTAGCACACTTGCCGTTTTACTAGAGTCATCTCTGAAATTCAGAGCTTTCAAGTTTATTCATGTAGACTGTAGACTTTAAAACGCACACTATGAACAAAGTAGGCTTTGGACGAAGCGGCAATAAAACAGGAAGCAAGTGTTCACTAGTAGCTGTCAAATTTTGATATAAGTAGTAAAGGCGCTCTTCAATTTGTGGTTTTTATTCATTTTTCAAACACATTTGCAATGAAGTATGATAATTATGAAAAATGGGATATGATAGTCTGTTTTATACTAACCGGGGAAAATGTAGATGCAGCAAACAATTTGTATTGCGTGAGGTATCCAGATAGAAGGCAATCTTTTAGAGACATTTTCGCAAGATTGCAACACAACCTAATTGATGGTGGTCAATTTGAAAAGATAAGGCCAAAATCATATGCATCAACTAGAGATAGGGAATTGAAAGAAATAGTCGTTATACGAGCTGTTGCTAATAATGCGAAAACGTCAATGCGAAATTTAAAAATTACAACAGGCCTACCAAGAACTCACGTTAGGCGAATTTAGAAAAATTATAAATTCAAGCCATACAGGCCCAGAAGAGTTCATGAACTCAGACCAGGAGATTTTGAACGCCGCATGGATTTTTGCCACTAGTTCCTGGAAAATTGTAACCAAGTGCTTGATTTTTCATCAAATTGTATTTGGCCAGATGAAGCTTATGTCAGCAGTGCCGGTATTTTCAACCGCTATAAATCTCATTCTTGGGCACAACAAAGACCTCCTTCTATTGTGAAGCAGAGAAGTCAAGGAAGATTTGGATTCAGTGTATGGGCAAGTGTTTTTAGGGGTAGAATTATCAGCCCCGTCATTTATAATGGCACTCTAACTTCTCAGAGGTATTTAGAAATATAAAGGCAACATATTGAACCCCTTGTTGACGAATTGCCGCTAATGGAGCTCAGGAAAATATATTTTCAGCAAGACCGGGCTTCGCCTCACAAGAAAATTGCAATTGTCTGCAATTTTTTGGCTGCAAATTTTGGCAATAATTGGATAGCCAACCAAGGACCCAACCGTTGGCCGGCCAGGTCACCGGACCTAACGCCTATGGACTTTTACCTCTGGGGAAGGTCGAAAGATCTTATTTTCAAACTTTCGACATTTTGAACACTTCTTCTAAAGAAATATTTTGTTCTTTATTATTATTGTTTTAGTTTTATTTATTAGTGTAAATATAGTATAAATTGTTATCAGCTTTACTGAAACTATGAGTTTCAGTACTGCTGTCAACAGCTTTCCTAACCATTGATAGCTACTAGTGAACACTTGCTTCCTGTTTTATCGCCGCTTCGTCCAAAGCCTACTTGTTCATAGTGTGCGTTTCGAAGTCTACATGAATAAACTTAAAAGCTCTGAATTTCAGAGATGACTCTAGTAAAACGTCAAGTGTGCTACATTTTTGAAATGGTAATTTTAAGTTATATCGTAATATGCAGAAATATACTGGGTGTCTCATTAAGAAAAAATTATTTTCCGTCAATAACTGTTGATTTGAAAAAATAAATTACTTAAACCATTGAATTCTACGTAAAAAAGTGCTTTGAGGATGTTTTCATAGAACCAAAGAATTTTTGACAGGAAAAAAGTAATAGCAACTTTTCGAAAATGAACATTTTCGAAAAACATGCTCAGAAACGATGAAAGATATCGATATGCGGTTTTCACCATTAAGTTTGTCATAAAAATTGAGCCTCAGACACCGTTATCAGTTTTCATCTATCTAGTTTAAAAACAGGGCTTTCCCTTTAGAAGTGTACAATTTGGCCCACCCTGTACATGAATTCATGAGTACATATAATGCATTGGCGATTGACGTGGCGGAGTGGAGTCAGAAGGAGAAGGGATGAGAGAACGGAAAGAAAGAGGGAGAAAGAGAGGGAATTATTGGAAACGATATAAGGTAAATGCCTTATTATGGTCGTTCCGAAAATAAGAGGTACGCATGCGCACTAGACAAAATTTAATAAGGGAACCATAATAAAATAATACTTTCCCTTATTTACGACTAGATACCGTAAGTATTTGAGGTTTCCTTATTTCCATAATTCACCAAACCTAACCTCCCAAAAAAAGTTTCTCAACTCGAGTAATCCGTCTGTATTTTCGGTTTGAATTTTGTTTTGGGTCGGTTTAGTGCTGCAATTGTTTTTTTTTAAATAAATGTTCAAGTTTGAATAATGAAATATGAGTGGGCCAATACGAAGCCTTGGTCAAGAATGCAGCACAAAAAAAACAGATTAAGGTTTACTTATAAATGATGATTTGGCCCTATGAAGAGAGTTTGTAGGACAAAATCCCCTATCAAATCCCAAAGGATGGGAGGTGATAAGGCAAAACATTCAAATTTCGACTGGCAGAACAATCAAGCAACACCGGCCCCACCTCCTAAAATTACGGCTTCCAAAATATTTTTCATACTGTTCTGAACCGCTATCAAAATTAAATTAAATATCACTGAAATTTTCAACAACAGACAAGACACAAAAAAAAGTAAAATTTTTTTTTAGGTTAGAAATAAAACTATCGCTGTCCTAAGAACTGTCAATTTAAGGAGCTAGTTTCAATAACTCAAATTCTACCCTGACATTTAAGGTTTTGCTTTATTTAAATAAGGCTTAACTTTATTAAGGCATTACCTTAAAGGACGGTCTTCAATAATTCCCTAATATTCGCTTGTGTTAAATAAAAGCGTGACTTTCGTAAGTCAGCGTGAAGCGTGAGTCTATTTCCGTTACACTTTAGTCTCGCATATTTTTCAGTTTGGTCCCGCAGCGAAATCCCTATCTCCTCCAAGCCTGCCGTAAGAAACTTCGTTCCAAAAATACTTATGTGTAGCTGGTATCCATACTATATGACAAACTTTAGTTCCTTTTCGTTTTAGGTCTAAATTATGTCTTCCCCATCTCAAGAAGAGTAAGCATGCACACATACTAAATCTTTGCCCGCCCTTAAATATGAATCCTTACTGGTTTTCATCGCACGTGGCTTACACAATAGCCAAAATTGGCATGAGTATGTGTGTTCTAGGCATGGCAGAAGAATTCAAAAAATACGATATATCCGTAAATGCACTTTGGGCAAGAATTGGTAAGAGCGCAATTTTCTTCGAATTATTGAGTGACTAGTACTTAATACAGTAAAATTGTAATTCAAAATCGATGTAGATGAAATCAGGTAGTATTGATATTTTTACTATGTTCGGGAAGACATGGGGGTATCCTAGTCAAGTTTTCGACCTTGGTGCCCTTGCGATCCTAGTTTCCCATCCCAAAAATTGTTTTCTTCAGGTTTCCGCCATTTTGACAATGAAGGAATAATATTTCGACCATGGCCAAGCATACCTTTTCTAAACAAGATGAAATTTGCAAAATTTAAAAAAAAAATTGTCACTGTAGACTTAATAGTTTCTAAGATAAATCTTTTCAAAGTTTGGTGTTTTTTTCAAATTTACAAATTTTTAGCAATTTCTTTCGTTTAACACTGAAGGAATAATATTTCAACCATGGCCGAGCATACCTTTTCTAAACAAGATAAAATTTGCAAAATTTTAAAATTTTTTTTGTCACTGTAGACTTAATAGTTTCTAAGATAAATCTTTTCAAAGTTTGGTGTTTTCTTCAAATTTACAAATATTTAGCAATTTTTTTCTTTCGCGCCATAAAATAGCCCTCGTATCATCTTAAATCATTAAAAAAAATAACCACACTTTGAATAGCCGTGGCTCCAAAACTATTAAGCCAACAGAGACAAAATTTCAAAATTTAGCAAATTTTATCTTGTTTAAAGAAGTGGTCGAAATATTACTCCTACATGGTTAAAATGGCGGAAAATTGAAGAAAGGAGTTTTTGCGATGGGAAACTAGGTTCCGGAGGGGCCCCGAGGTCGAAAACTTGACCAGAATACCCCCATGTCATCGCGAACATTGTCTGAAAAAATTGCTACTACCTGGTTTCATTGTACGTAGAGAATGTACTAATTTAATGACACATTTCGAAATAATTTTTAGCTATTCAGACAGCAGCTCTGGACTGGTATACAAATAAGAAGGGGGCTAAATTTGCGAGAAAACCGGAAATTATGGCTGACGCAGCGTATAGTATCCTTCTTCAGGACCCTAAATCGCCGGGAACTAGTGGCAACTTTCATATAGATGAAGACGTTTTGAAAAATAATGGTGTAGTTGATTTTGATCAATATTGTGTAGATCCTGCTTATAAGGATCAACTCATGCGTGATTCCTTCAACTGTTAATTTGACTTATATAATTTATTCCATTTATAAATTTCTTTTATACCTACAAGTTTTTAAGGAACAAAATATTTTTTCTACGATCGGGCGGAAAATTGAATTTTCCACACACATTTTAGTGTGGAAAATTAATTTTCCCGCACCGTGTGGAAAAATTTTTCCGCACCGTGCGGAAATGGAATAGCAGGGTTTTTTTCCGCACTGTCAATGTGACTTTTTACGAATTGAAATGCTTGATTAGTTCTGTTGACTTTCCTCACGCTCGTAGAAAAACTATTGTACCTAACAGTTGCGGAAAATGTTTTTCCGCACTTGGCTGCTTCACCAACGGCAGACTCGTGCGGAAAAATTTAATTTCCGCACTTGTTAGGTAAATAGCTATTACGAAATTATATGCATTTAATTCACGAAAAAGTCTATTTTCTCAATTTAACTGTTACATTATCTGAGTATGGGTTATATTTATATTCCTAATATTAAAGATAGATAAAGTTGTTTTATTCAAAATATTATTTTTTTTTCTGTACTCGCATTATGGCGCAAATAATAATTTCTGAGGTTATCAAAGCATTAGAAGAGATTATATCAATAAATGACAATTTGTTTTCCACTCATATAAATATGCAAAAATCATTTCAGTAAATATGATAACCTCGAAGAATAATGTTCGTTTACACATTACTATGAGATGGAAAATTTTAATGAGATCAAATACTTGAGATGAATATTTAAATATTATCATGTTACCATATAACGCTTATACATTTTTTATCGTTTTAATAATATCGAAATACAGTAATAGTATATTATTTCATAAGGAGGAGAAGTGTCACTTTTCATGAAAAGTCACTTCTACTCCGAATGAAATATGTTATTTTATTTTCAAACGTTTTGAGCTTCATAAAAATCGGAATATCCATTTTTGTATTGATTCACATTTACGCACATAAGTAGGACAACGCACGAGTCGCCAACCGCGGCGGTTGGCGGTCGGGCGGTTGTTAATTTGTACAGGAATATATGGTAGACAACGCACGGGCAGCCGCGTAACCGCGCGGTTGGGCGGTAGTCGACATCGGGCGCGGCGAACGCGCGGTCTTGCGGTTGTCGATTTGTACAGACTTGAATGGCAGACCACGCACGAGACCGCAATATCGCGCGGTTTCCCTTCATTATTAATTTAACATTTGTAGTAAATTTGACATTTTTAGTCACTCCGGTAATTTCCTTTTCAATTTTGTTCAGTAATTCACCGAAAGACGACGTTGACATTCTGGTATAATGAAAAATTTATCTTCGAAGCTTCTTCAATTCTCTATAGAAAATTACGAATGCTCCTTTACTACTTCTTTGTTGAGGCCAGAGGGTGAGCCCAATATTTTGCATTGCAACGACGTTTGTTTCGTTTTTTAGATAGAATTTAAATTTGCCAAATGGCTAGAGCTACTACCGCGGACACTTTCATGACGACTAGCGATCAACAAACCGCGACGGCCACCGCAAGAGCAATCCGCGCTCGTCCGCCAACCGCGGCGGTTGGCGGCTCGTGCGTTGTCACCCTAAGGGCGGCCGCATATTTACTACAGTCGGATCCTATTGTCTGAAACGATTTCAAATCGGACCACTAGCGCACACTGCCGACAAAATACGTCCGATTTTATTTGAATGTCACAAGTAGGGATATTTTTCGACCGTGGTAATCAAATTTTCAGTATCGCACATGGTTTGACAATTCCTTTTTCTATACTCCCTGTCAAAAACTGACAGAAATAATCGTATGTTTGCGGTAGACTATGCAAAAACAATGCACGGCTTGCCTTCCGGTAGTCGGATCAGACTTTTTATCGGTCCGATTGGTAGGACGCACTGATCGTGCATCCGAGTCGGATGTCCGATCCGATATCGGATCGTAGGTGTGCGATAGGATCGTATAAAAGTATAGAAATTTGAGCGTCAGATGCCTTGATCCGACAATCGTTTCAGACAATCGGAACCGATTGTAGGAAATGTGTGGCCGGCCTTATTCTATCAACTTACGATCGTTATGAATGATGGAACATTTGCCTAGTTACGGTTGCCACGCAAAATTGATTCTGACAGATATAAAGTAAAATAATTGATAGTTATAATTCGCAACCTGGTGAGAAGTGGTTGAAAGTGAAAATGACGTTTGATTGGAGAATTTTTTGTTCATGGTTACCAATTCATCTTTTGCATAGTAACACTTTTCCTGCCGCCGGCCGGAAAAGTATTGCAACACTTCTCCTTGGCGGAGAAATAGAACTTTTCGATGATCCTGTCAATCGAGAAATGACGTTATTTGTACGTTTGAATTGTTTGAAAATAAAAGTTGTTTACAAATGATAAACTGATATGAAGTATACTCATTTATTTGTGTAAGTTTCTGAGTATTATACATTTGTGCCTCGAGTAGGATGCAGCAACTTCGTTGGAAAAAAATCGATTATTTTTACAAACTACCTATCTGTAGTATTCTCTACGTTAGTAGGTTATTAAGGGTACGAACATAAGTAAGTCGCGGTGGAAGTTTCAGTTAATGCCTACAGAACAGAAAAAAGTTTCACTTGCATTGTTTCATAAAACCGCACAATAATTTTTTCATTAATTTATAAAATTAGCATAAGTGAACGGAAAATTGAAATCTATTGTTATATAATTTGGTATTTATGGAAATCCTCCCAGGCTCACGAAATTCGATTTCGTCCCACTTTCATTATTTCTTTTTCAAAAATATCCCAATTTAATATAGACACACAACTACGCTATTATAGTCGGTATAGTAGATCGCGGTATGCAGTGGAAATAAGTTTTGATACTATTCTAATGAGGCTCCGAAAACTATTATCTAAGGCTAAGGATACTTCTTTCCAATAAATTATACATATTAAAATTCTAGTCCAGTAATATTGGCACTCTTGGCAGTATTTTTGAAACTTCATCACTGGGAAAACTATGATCGAAAAGAAAATTGTTCTCTGAAGTAATTTTCTTCGTATTCAGTATATTAACCAGTGAGCGATATATTATATAGTTTTTCCACCTTAGAAAAGATTAGCATGAAAATTTACTTGTACCGATCATTTGTTGATATTAAATTTGGATATTAAAAATATGAAAAAAATACGATGTGAGAAAATCACAATCTGAGTTCATATTCAACTTTTCCATTTCCAGTTCAACTTCATCAAAATAAGTAACAGAAGTGTAATAAAATTTCGTTTATCTGGGAGGGATGGAGGATGTCGATAGATAACTAAATATTGAACTTTGTACTTCTGTCGAGTGTTTTTATACTGATTTTATAGAATTTTCCATTATTCAAGTTACGTCCAGTGGATCAGCCAATAACTAAGAATGATGAATACAGGGTAAGTCATTTTCTCAAAAGCAATTGATTAAATTTAACTAGTATAGTTTCGGAATAACCATAGGAATAACCTCAAATATACATAGTTTGATGAATATCAATAATTTCTTTTTTCTGTAGAAAATTAGTAGGAAAAACAGTTTTCATAACTGGTGCAAGCAGAGGAATTGGCGAAGCGATCGCAGTCAAATGTGCAAAAGATGGTGCTAATATTGTTATTGCAGCAAAAACCAGCGAACCACATCCAAAACTACCGGGAACTATTTATACAGCTGCAGAGAAAGGTATAAAAATTGTACTTCATGTTAAAACAAACTCCTTGTAGATTATACACTTTTATTTGCTTTGCAGTGGAAAAAGCTGGTGGACATGCTCTTCCTTGTGTTGTAGACATAAGAGATGAAACTCAAATAAAAAATGCTGTAGATGAAGCTGTTAAGAAATTTGGTGGTATAGACATACTTGTAAATAACGCATCTGCTATCAATTTAACTGGGACAGACGATATAAACATGAAACGATATGATCTTATGCAAAATATAAATACAAGAGGAACATTCTTAGTGTTAGTTCAAAGGTTGTCGATAGGCACAATTAATGTCTTCAGTTTATAGGTCAAAGCTATGTCTACCATATTTGAAGAAAAGTGCTTTTGCCCATATTTTGAATTTATCACCCCCTTTAAATATGGATGCTAAATGGTTTGCACCTCATGTGGCTTATACAATTGCAAAATTTGGGATGAGCATGTGTGTGTTAGGAATGTCTGAAGAATTTAAACCATTCAACATAGCTGTAAATGCCTTGTGGCCTAGAACTGGTAAGTCGTTTTTAATAATTTAATTCCCAGAAAATTATATTCATCTGATAATCTTTTGAAGCCATCCAAACTGCAGCTCTAGATATGCTGACAGGCAATACAGGTGCTAAATATGCAAGAAAACCAGAAATTATGTCTGACGCAGCTTATGCAATTCTAATAAAAGACCCCAAATCACCAGGGGCAACTGGAAACTTTTATGTAGATGAAGAAGTTGTCAAAAGCAATGGGGTCTCTGATTTGGATCAATATTGTATAGATCCAGCTTATAAAGATCAACTAATGGAGGATTATTTTCTTAGCAAATTATAAAATATTTAAATTTTTCAACTGAAAATTTTCAAAATATTAAAATTCATTATATCATATCTTACCTCTGTTATCTTGAAATTATAATTTTTCTACATTATTTGCATTGTTTTATTTAGGTAAATAACCCATTTTTCAATTTAAATAATGATATAATATACATTTAAATTTATCCATGCATGGTAATCATTTGTATTTTGTGTAACAAATTTTATTTTTCAAAAAATTAAAACATTTTTTTATTAATACTAAATGAGGTGAATCCTTCAGATGTTGATATAGTTGCACTATAGTAAATAAATGTAACTCATTTGTGTTGAAAGAAGAGTGATAATTAATTTTACCAATAAATAGTGTCTAATGTTTTTGGAATGGAGATGAATCAATAAATGAAGAGAATGCCTAATTTGTAGAAATATATAAATATGCATTAAACAATATTTATAGTTTTGATTTCAAACTGATCATTAATTTTTCAAGCTTCAAAGCTTTTTGTAAATTGCCCTTTATTTTCAACTTTCCCGTCATATAAGCTGTAGCGGGTTTGATTTTTCCAGTGAACATGTTGAAAAAATTATCACTATCCATTTGGAGCGTGGCATCTGGTGTTTCTGGAGCTTCTCCTTGTCCACAAACTCCACTTCCAGATTTCAGATTCAAATACCTGGAAAAATTTATATTTGACTAATAAAAAAAAAATTTAAAATGAAAAATCGCAAGTTCTAAGTCAGATTAAATATGTATTACAGGGCATCTATATAATATGCAAGTAATGGGTGAACATATAGATATTATGAACATATATCATTTCCTTTGCAATTCATATTCCAGAAGAGCAGTACAAATTTCATTAATTTTAACTTGTTTATCAAATAAAGAAAAATTATGTTTACTTCAATTAGCTGTTAGCATGGTTTTATTCAAATTAAAAATTTTAATTGGTTAATTCTTGAAAATAAACAAAATAAATGATGATTTGCTGATCAAGCAATTCATGAATTGTAATTCATTTAAAACCTCACCATTTTCCTTCATCCTTTCCTGTTAGAACAAATTGAAATGTAGCACCAGTATTTTTCACTATTTCCTCAGATAGAGAAGCTTCAATTTTCTTGAATAATCCTGCCACTTTACTAGTAGAGTTTCCAGAAGATTCCTTGTTTTCAGAAGATTGGGATAAAAAATTGCCTCCCTCTTTTGGTTCTCCAACATAAAGATCCAACATTAACTGGTCCTTATATGCTGGATCGATGCAATATTGATCTAATTCTTTTACTCCACTGGATTTTAATATGTCTTCGTCTATATAAAAATTACCGGTTGCACTTGGGGATTTTGGATCTTGAATAAGTACGGCATAAGCTGCATCTGACATGATTTCGGGTTTCCTTGCGAATTTTGCACCTTCGCTACCTGTTAACATGTCAAGAGCTGCTGTCTGAATAACTAAAAAAAGAATTCAATTATTGAAATTATGGATTATTTTGTTGGTTACAGATCTCAAATGAAAATTCTTCCTTATTATTATGACATACCAGTTTTTGGCCATAATGCATTTACAGCAATATTGAATGGCCGCAATTCCTCATGCATTCCCAATACACACATACTCATTCCAAATTTCGCCATTGTATAAGCCACATGAGGTGCAAACCAGTGGGATTTCATATCTAAAGGAGGAGATAGATTAAGAATGTGAGCATGCTGACTTTTCTTGAGATAAGGAAGGCATACTTTGGACCTTTTGGAAAAATATTTTTAATATTAATAAGTTTTAACTATAAATTAGGCATAATTAAACTAATAATGAATAACATACACTAAAAATGTTCCTCTTGTGTTGATATTATGCATAAGATCATATTGTTTCATATTAATATCCTCAGTGTTAACTAAATTTATCGCAGATGCATTATTAACCACTACATCTATTCCTCCAAACTTTTTAACTGCTTCCTCTACTGCACTTCGAATCTGAGTTTCATCTCTCACATCAACTATACAAGGAAGTGCTTTTCCACCAGATTTTTCAACTATAATGAAAAAAGGCATTAAGGTCAAGAAAAAACGGTACTCATCATTTTTATTTACTTTCTTCTGCGGCACTGTAAATGGTTCCTGGAAGTTTTGGATGAGGTTGGGCAGTTTTTGCCGCAACTACTACATTAGCTCCATCTTTGGCCACTTTTAGGGCTATAGCTTTGCCTATACCTCTGCTAGCTCCAGTTATGAATACAGTTTTGCCTGCCAATTTTCTACAAGAATAAATAGCTTTAATAAATTGCAACACTAAAACTGGAATATAGGTAATAAACGATGACTTACCCAGTGTTTATCATGATGGTATTTAATTGAATGAAATTATATGAAACTCAAAAACTGAACTTTAATACTTTGATATGCAATTATCATAAATCAATATAACTTAACACAAGGTCTAAAGTCCAAATTCTGTAAACTTAATATTCCACTTTCCATTTATTTATTATTATGAGTTGGCTTCAACAAATCGACTTAGCTTACTTCAATTACGTCAGAGTATTTGATATATTTATTCTATCACTTCAAAGTAGAGAAGAGAGTACTCTTAATTACAAAATAGCATGAATGGGAATGTTCTGAGCTATAAAATGCATGAACGAATTCTATTATCCTTTTCTAATTCTTAATTGCTTCTTAAAAGAATAACTTTTTATAGGTTGCCTGTGCTTACAGACTTATAAGACTGGTTAAATTAATTGTCAGGTCAATTTATCAGTTAACTTATTGGCAGTATATAACGGCGAAATAAAACTACTAGTTTCGAAATTACTCATTTACTGGAATTAGGAGGAGGCCACCAACCATGATTATTTCTTATTTGATAAATTGATTTCCATAACTCAGATAGACTCAGCTGATTCGTGGTCGTTGTTTGTATGTGTATGTAATGTATGGAATTTTGGATTTATGGAATGTGGATAATGTGTGACTACTGACTGAGTGACTGTGTGAGTGTGACTGGTGTGGATTATGTAATGTAGATCACTAGATCAGTAGATAACTCAGATAACTGTATTGTAGATAACCATAGAGCTTAATACAGCCGTTTTAAAAAATGCAGTATCTGAGAGGTATCATAGAGATAGAAAATTAAATATTATCATAGAAAATGAAAGAATTGATTTGTCTTCCTTCAATTTTCTGAAGTTCCTAAAAAGTAATAACACCTATTCAATCATGAGTTCCCTTGAAACAAATCCTGGGGATCTTTATTCCATCAGACAAGACTCTGATCTCAGTAAGTAATTTCAAAAAGTATCTGTTACTTTTTTACAATAACATAATAATTTAAAATATTTTTTATGAAGGAGTTTTACTGACAATGAATTCTGAATCTGGAAAAGCACTAACTAATAAAATACAAGAAAGAATGCTACAGCAACAATTCATGCGGATGTGTTGCGATCGCAAAATGGATTTGATAACGAAAATATTCTATGAAACTAGAACCCTTAATTCTTTATCATCAATATTGAACATTTTCTTCACCGTCAATACCAAACTGATATTTTATACAAAAATAACGTATGTGTTGGTCCGGTTCTATTTCAGTAATTTCTGATTCCATTTTTTTTTCAGAAATAATTCGAACTCATTATATGAACAGTTTGTGCACGACCACGATCGCATGTTAGACGCTGTGGTATTGAATGAAAGTATATCCGAAAATATACGATGGTTCAGAACTCTAAAGGATGCCGAACAAATAAACGTGATAATCAGTGAGTTAGAACTATTTTTTTTGAACATTCCAACATCAATAATATCTGATGGAAATATTTCTCAATGAACTCCACTGTAAATATACAGTGAATAGCTAATAGATATATATTTGGAAACTCATTTGAAAGCTCGAAGGTAAATCATATCAACCTCCTCCCAATGGAGATAGTTTCATGAGATTCGACGGCATTGAGTTCCCATTCATCCTTCAAGGGATAATGTTAGTAATGTCGATACTGGTGCCATACACGAATACATGATAGAATTTCTAATTTCGGTAATTTTCAAGGTATATTGAGGCTTTCCGGAGGTAACGTTATCAAGAAAATGTACTGGCGTCTCGTAAAAATATTCAACGAGAGAGTTCTGAATTCGGGGGTAGCACCTAAAAAATATACATCAAGGACAAGCATGAATTTTCCTGGAGATGTCGGTAGGCGAATATTAGCTTTCAAAGAATATCATCCGCAAAATTCAGGAGAACTTGAGGTTTGTCGACAATAGAACACGCCCATCAGTTTAAAAAAATTCAAATGTGTTTAATCGTTATACATATTAATTATTGGAAACGCTGTTGAATACTTCCACTAGTTGATGTTCATATTTCGGAACAATTTCGAACAAAGTTGATTCTTTACTAACTGAGATTGAATTCTCGCACATCACTTGGTGAAACATCATAAAGAATAAAGTATAAACTTTAAAATAAAAACTCTTGGCTCATGTTTCACAATATAAATAATATTTAGTTACTGTATTTAGCAGTAATGAAAAGTCGACATGTTTCGAGTTATGAACTCATTATCAAGACTGACTACAGGAGAGTATTGCATCGTAATTTATAAAACAGACAAAAGCAAAGGTGATACCTGAAAATCAATTTGTTCGTTTACAAGGGGTAATTGACTATTATGGGCGGAACTTATTTCGAGAATTTCGAGAAGGTCAAGGCGTTTACCCTTGTTACCTGAATGTAACAATTTGGTTTTGTTGAAATCCAGGAAGTGATTGAATTTTATACAATGTTCAGAGAAGCCAGTGGTATTTTTGTTTTGTAAAATTGACTTTTTATGTTCTTCAATACGAATATTTATATTCCTTCCTGTCTGTCCAATATAGAAAGCAGGACATTCGTCGCAAAATATTTTGTAAATACCACTGTTTTCTCCGATGTTAGATTTTTCTTTATTATTGACCAAGAATGACTTCAAGTTTCTTTTATTTGTACAAATTGTTTTAACGTTATTTTTCGATAGTCTGTTACAAATTTTGCTACTCAAATTCGGCACATAATTTATTGGGAAGTATTTTTATTGGGAAGTATTTTTGTTCTTCATTAATAGGCTTCTCTGAACATTGTATAAAATTCAATCACTTCCTGGATTTCAACAAAACCAAATTGTTACATTCAGGTAACAAGGGTAAACGCCTTGACCTTCTCGAAATTCTCGAAATAAGTTCCGCCCATAATAGTCAATTACCCCTTGTAAACGAACAAATTGATTTTCAGGTATCACCTTTGCTTTTGTCTGTTTTATAAATTACGTTGCAATACTCTCCTGTAGTCAGTCTTGATAATGAGTTCATAACTCGAAACATGTCGACTTTTCATTACTGCTAAATACAGTAACTAAATATTATTTATATTGTGAAACATAAGCCAAGAGTTTTTATTTTAAAGTTTATACTTTATTCTTGATTCTTTACATTTAAATAGGTATATGAAATGAAAAAATTTATTAATTTTCACAATATATTTGAGAGGACACGAAATTTCAATTCCCCTAACTTTTTTATATTACCTCTCAATTTGAAATACACAATCACAGTATGGAACATATAATCTCAAAATAATCGTATTTGCTTATTTCCGTCGTTTTTTCAGAATGACTACAACACGGACTGTCCCACACACAAAAAAGTTATCGAAAGTAGAAAACAATGGCAAGCAATGATAGTAAAATTGAGAAAAGAAATCGAAACGGAAGTTCAAAAAGTAAATGAACCTATTCTAAAAAAAAAAGCGACTAAACAGGCAGACTCGACGAATAAAACTGATAAAAGTAGCAAGAAAAGCAGCTCAAAAAAATCTAAGTCACCTAGAGCTAGACCAAAACAAGAGGAAATTGATTGGGTAATGTAGAAAAACAACCCGTATCTCAACTTAATACTTGAACCTATCCACTTTAGAGGAACGTTCCTCCTTGTCTTCAAAATGTTTTATAAGATTCTTTCCCGAGTAAACAAAAGCTTCGTTCGCGGTAAGGATTCAGAAACGATTCCGAACAGGTTTAGAACTAATTCGGATTGACGTAGTAGTATAGCTCGGTTCTGATTCGGTTCCGAATAATTTTGATTCGCGAAAAATTTTAGAACTACTTCAGAGAAATGTCAAGTTATGGTAGTTATTTATCAAATGTTACTTGTGCCAACCACGATTGTTTGGTTAAATTACCAAATACATTGTAGTAAATTCGCAAGTCTAGAACTAAACATTCTATCTAAATCCGAAGGAATGCTATAACCTATAAATCAGTTCTGAACGGATTCAGAATCGGTTCGAGTTAATTCGTGAACGCAGTACAGTAACGGAGTGTAGGTATTTGAAATTTTAGGCAGATAAAATACGTTTTCTAACTTACGTTCACGTGTTTTCGAACTTAATTACTTTATTGCATTTTGGCTTTATAATAATCATTAGCAGATTTTGTGAGAAACGTATACTGCCCCTGTAAATAGTTGTTTTATATACAGAAGTTGGTCTTTCAGTTCAATCAAATCTAACTGATCTTATCCATACAAGGTTAAAACCAATCTCATACGCCTCATCAAATAAAATTTTTAATTTTCATCTCCATAAGGCTTAAGCATAGAAATATATCTATGGGCATAAGCCTTTCCCGGTTAAAGAATGTAACAATAATCTCCTTCTTTTTTCTTTGTCGCATTGTGCCTAGATTTCGAGTCTATGTGATATGTGGAATATTAAAATCTGCATTAAATGAATGATTTCCTCCTTTGTGAATATTTTGGTGTAGTAGAACGGAACGCTCTAAATATGATAACATTTTTGTTGCTTACTTTTTTATCTGAGAAAGACAAATCTGAATTCGTAAATTGACGGAAATTTAATGAATTTCCATATATTAAACTTCGAAAATTTCATAAGAAAATTCTGAACTTAGATTGTGTCTCTCGATGACCGTTTTTTTCAATTCACACAATTCCCCTCAATAATTCCAATTTTCTGGTTTTTCTTGCTCAATTTTGCCACTTTCAGCTCTAAATGAGTGAGTAACATAGAAAATTCGATTAAAATATTTAGTAGATTCTTATTTTAGGCTTATAGGGAGTGTCCCGTTATACTACATCAGCCAATATTCCGTCTAATTGTCCAAATTTTTTGAAGTGTAATACAATCCTTCCCATGTCTAAATAAACATAAGTGCCATAATTATTTTACTTCAGAATCTGCTCTCGTATTTTGACATTATGGTTTTTATTTCATTAGATTCAGTTATTGCCGGTATGGACTGTTAAAAAAATTTTCTCCTATCTTGACAAAAAAGTGTTACAAAATCTGAAGCACGTCAACAACTATTGGTCCGTTATTTCCAAGGAAGTGATGGCGGAGAACAAGATGAGGGTACAGTTAGACTGGACCATCAAAAAGTCTGAAGTGAGAACTATTAAGATAAAATCTGATTAAGACTGCAAAACTCTAAACATTCTTAGTTATAAACTCTATCTGCCTGTTGATGAACAAAATATGATTCAGTAGGGTATAATAATGATCTTAATTTCGTGAAGGAATTTCTGGATCATCTATTGGGCACATCAGAAGCGGATCTGGTTGTCGATGAGTCGGCTGTTGTCTTAGAGAACACGAGACACAGAAAGAGAATGGAAAAGCAGAGAAGAACGGCAACTTCACTCAAAGTATTTGAACAAGATCCCAACACTCTACACACTAAGACATTACTACCGGAGTGCTTCCATTTGGTGAGTGGAGGGAGGTCCTCTGCATGAAAGTTTGAAAGATCAACAGGCTTTTAACGTTTCATGAAAACAAAACATATGTGATCATAAGGGGATAAAAATGCGAGAAAATTGGGTTAACTTAATTAAAAAATGTTTCTCCACTAAAAATATTCATCGCGGTTTAATTATGCACTGATGGAAGAATTTTCTAACTATAAATAAATTCATTTGGTTGGAAACAATTAATTCATTTTTGAAATATGAAAAAGTATTTTTCTAACATTATTCGTTAACTATTGATAAATATTTATTATCAGTAAATACTTGTTTTGGAGTAAAAATTTCTTCATCATATACGGTACGATGTGAATATCATTCAAAAAAAAATAATGCCATAACCTTTTATAATAAACATACGATGCACTGATAATTTTCACCGGAAAAACTGTGACTTATTACAACCATCGTTTTATTATTAACTTAATTTTGTTCACGTTTTTATAAAATATTACTGATTTACTTGAACTAATAGAATAAGCACAGATTACCTCATTTATATATCAAATATGCATTTCACGTGAGATTAGGGTGGGGGAGAGGGGGTCGAGGAAGAACTCACGACATCTCACCCACGGTTTGTAGAATAATACGGTTACCTCACTTTGCCGGCAACATCGCGGGTAATACGTCACAGGCTACGTCACCAGTATGCTAGAGGCTGACCGTTACGCGTTACATTACGAGTTTCCGTAGTTTTCTTTTGTTGTACCGACTGTTTTGAATTTAACTCAACTAAGTACTATATTTCTTTCATCGCGGAGAGTCAGGTAATAATACAAAATTTTTACTTTATAATTTGAAATGCTTTTTTGATATTCTATTATAGAAATGACTGGAACAATTTGTAGTGTGGCTACTTGTAAAAGTAACAGTGAAAGGGTAAAAAAGGAAGGGGAATTAATAAGATTTTTTACTTTCCCCAAAAAAAAAGGTTTTTAAATAATGGGTTCGTCTTTGTCGAAGAAATGGCCCCTTTGATCCAAAAAATAAACGTATCTGCAGTAAACATTTTGCGCTGGATCAATATGAAGACATGATTGAAGCTCAGATAACAAATAAATTGCCAAAAAGACTCAAAGAAACAGGTAAGTTGTCAATGAAATCTTGCCCGAAAAAAAATAAGTGTTTTATTGTATATATTTTAGCTATTCCATCACTTAATCTTCCATTGGCTCCTGAACAGAATATTAGTGAAAGGAGTAAAAGAATGAAGTTGAAAGAAGAAAAACGAACCTTCATTCTTATGCAATGCCATTATGGGTACAAAGCCTTTCGTTTGGTGGCTTAACTGAGCCCTCATCTTCTTGGCAAAGTGATGTTGAACGTTTGGATAAGTGGTTCGTTAAAGTACATAAAGATCAATTTAAAATTAAAACAAAAATTGTAAAACGTACATCTAATTTTATATGTAAAAAAGAACCACTTACTGCCAAAAAATTAATTTATTCATTTGTTCGACAGAGAGTATTTATCAGGATAAAATACCTTAATTCAAAGAAATCTGAAGAACATTCATTGAATAAAAGAAAACGTGACACCGATGAAGCTAGAAGATTTTATAAAAAAATGAGAAAAACTGTAACATAATCTATTTTTTTATTATCATTGTTCTATATAAATAATATACATATACAATGCAATTATTACTTAGGTGTGTTAATTAATTTTAAACCATTTTTTCTTTGTTGTGTTTGTATTTTGATATAAATATATTTTGTCGTAATACTTTGTCTTATTTAAGACCCGAAATAACTATAATGTAGGTACAAATAAACATTCATGGTGTAATTCATATAATACCGCCTTCGTTTAAGTTTTAATATTTTAATGGAAAATATACTTTTAGTTATCATTCATTGTCCTTTGTCTCGATTTTAATAAACTTGCCCTGTAATTATTAAGAACATTATTTTCATTACACTTGAGATGCTGGGAAATTGCCAACAGCATACTTGTGACGTCACGACTGGCCGTGTCATGATTGGTTAAAAGTTACGAGGCAACCGTATTATTCTACAAACCGTGCATCTCACCAAGGGGAAAGAGGTAGTCGAAAAATCGCCAAAATTATCTCACTTAATTAATGGATGCCCCCATATGAAAAAATGATGAATTACCAGGTAGCGTATCTGTTAATTCCTGGTGCTTAAATTTTCATACCATCCAGGCTTTAGTACACTACATAAAGTGAACAATAAAATTTATTTATGTAATCATTATTCATTGATAATCAATCTCTATTTTTATGTTTCATGTGTATACTTATGGTTAATTTTGAATAAAGTTAAATTTTAAAATAATTATTTGAATCTCCCGCTTCCTACTGCTTTTTGGAGCTGCTGCATACAGTTTTTTGTAAAGTCCATCTGGCAACGCTGTGTCTACCATTACCACCAGTTTAACATGAAATTTTCGTTCGGTTTCAGTTGGAGACTGAATTTGGGCCTATTTTGGCCCATCTCAAACCCTTTCCTGTCGGAGTTCCTATGGTTCTAGAATATGAGGTTGAAGACAACACAGAGTCCTTAGACTTGCTGGCGAGACAGCTATCAGGGCCAAAGGCGATCAGCGAAGACACATCACATATATTGTCGAAATTTTTGGCTGTTGATCCCGATAAACAAAGTCTGCTTGACACACAAAGCATCGGAAGTCTGGTACCTTCGATACTTGTGACAAGAGAAAATATGGATAGTTGGTGATGTTTGAAAGCAACCCATTTTGTTTACGATTTTTTTAAATAAAAATACAATTTCAGTATGTGAAGTTACGCAGTTACGGTAGTTCTCAGCAAATGTGACTTGAGTAGTCACCAGTGTTGCCAACTCGAAATTCGTCTTGGAGTTAGATATGATTTCAGAAGTTGGTAGTTTCCTACTATCCTACTTTGAAAAGTAGGTAGATATACCACCCATTTTTAAGAATTTTTTTTAGAGACCTCACAATAATAATATGATACACATAATTGATGTTTCTGTTGGGCAACAAATATTTCACATCTTAGGTGATATGGAGTTATGTCCAGAGTAACCGATTTTGATAAAATTTTGGATTCTTGCTAATTTTCGGTTGAAAAGGCCGAATATAAAATCAGATTTTGTCGCTTCATCACCTTTTTATTCCAAAAAATTAAGCTACCAAATAGGCACCGTTTTATTATAAAACGTCGTTTAGCTAAACTTGGATTATACGAGGTTTAAGACGGCTTGAACGCCGTTTATATTGTGGTGCATGTGAAAATGTCAAATTAAACTCGGTTTATCATGATTTAATAATATACGGTGCAAGAGCCTAATAAGCTATTTTAATCTCGTTAACCTAACCTCCGACTCCAAGAAATTATTAAATTCATGAAATAGATAAACTTTATATTGAAAAAGACGATTCTTATTAATGCGTGCGTGCAGCGCGCCGAATAGGCATAAAAGGTGAATAAAATGTCAGAGCATGAAGTAATGTCCTCTCTCTATTTATTTATTATATTTAATGAACCCGTTGAGGGATTAGGTAAATAGAAAAATAGATTCATGAAAAAAAATTGAAGGCATTAGGATCATTTTTCAAAAATTTGAAAAGTTGGTAGATTTTTTTGTCCAAGGTGGTAGGTTGGGGTTAGATACTAAAAGTTGGTAGATCTACCTAAAAGTAGGTAGAGTTGGTAACACTGGTAGTCACGATTGTTGGGTTACGTGACTGCGCAAGTCTTGAATTTCTTGCATAGATTCTGATGCGGCCTATACATAGGCATGCAAGTGATATCGATATTATGAAAAATATCGATATATCTTTTTATTATATTCAAATCTAAAGTTTTTGAAACGTAAAGTAGGTCTGAGAAAATATTGAAAGGTAATACATTAAAAAAAAGTGTATATTTTGATTAAGTAAGTACAAGTTAAAACTGTTAAAAGTGTTCTACAAAATTGCATGTTTTTTCAAAAAAAATGAAAATGTATTTTTTATTACAATTTAGTCAAGTTTACAATTAAATGTCTCACAGCTCACAGGAAGTAGACTGTTTGCCTGCATTTATGATTTTGTGGATTAGGTGAATACATCAGTTCCACAAATGCAAGTTATCAGGCAAAGAGCTCAAAAATAATAATTTGGAAAGCCTACTTCCCGTGAGACGGTTACGACTTTTAGTAGCTGTTGCTCCGGCTTTTGAAAATAGCCTCTCGCTGGGGACCGACGTTGCTACAACACAAAAATGTTTTGCCGTCACTTTAAATAAGTTGGGATATACCGATTTCATTTCGCTCCAGGTGTCCAAGGAATCGTCTTTCAAGTTTCTAACTGGCAAACTTAAATATTGATTGAGTTCACTATCTCTATGTGATTTCCCTTGCACACTTTTTTTAGTGTGCGCTAATTTTTTATGGTGCGCCCATATATCAAATTCCGGTTCTTCAGTATCTGAATCAGAAGATTCTGATGAAGAAGTGCTTTGGAAAGTCACGATCTCACTTTTGATGTGTCGCATCACAGTGCCCAGGGCTTGAGGATCCCTGAAGTTTATTTGTTTAAATCGAGAATCCAATATTGTGGAAACAGCTGGTATATAAGATTTCTCAATAGCACCAAACCTCTTTTCGATTTCTTTTAATAATGTTGTTTTCAAGTCTTTACCTACTTCATACTGGGGCGAATAATTGTTGTACTGGTTTATCAGACATCCAATCATTGGTATTACTTTACTTATTGTGGGGTAATTTTCGCCACTTATCTCTACTGTCATCCTTTCTAGTGGTTTTAAAAGTTTGCATATTTCTCGTAAATGCTCAACTTCGGCTGCAGTAATCATATTTGGAGCATTAACATCGGAAAACAAAATATTGCTGACCATAGATGACATTAGTAGAAATCTCTCTATCATGTAATATGTGGAGTTCCAGGGAGTTTTGACATCCAAAATCATTTTTTTAATGTTTCCTTCTATCGTTCCTGCTTCGATTTGTATTTTTCTTAATTGATCACTAGCCTTAACGCTTCTTTTGAACCATACTACTATTGATCGTATCTTGTCAATAATAATACTCAAACCTTCTGTGTTTGTAAGTGAATTTTCACACACCAAATTGAGGGTATGTGCGAAGCATGGGATGTGTCGGTTTTTCCCAAATTTGTCATGCATAGCTTTGACCATATTGGCTGCATTGTCCGTCACTACAGCAACAACATCATTAGGATCAATTCCCCAAATTTGAAGAGCTTTGCCCAATTCTAAAGCAATATAGTCTGCCGTGTGTGACTCTGATAATTCAACAATACCTATTGTCGCTGATGTTAACTTCACGTCATGTACAAAGTGGACAGTGATGCCCATAAAACTTTTGGTCTGCATATCGGCAGTCCATATATCCGTCGTAATTGTGAAATACTTCGATTTTTTCAATATATTTTTAAATGCTGTTGAAATCACTTCGAACTTTCTATCAACATGATTTTTAATGGTGTTTCTGGTTGGTACTTTGTATAAAGGTGCCACTTGTTTCATCAAAGACAGAAAACCCTTACCTTCTACAATATTGAATGGCAAATTATCCAGAACAATAAATTTTATTAATGCTTCAGTTAGTTTCACATTTTTAGAGCCACCATCTAAAAATAAAAATAAATGATGCATTCATGCAAGTACTATAAACTTTAGCTTTACCTTTGAAAGATGAAATTGTTTTGAAGGTAGACACAATTGTAGCTTGCTTGTATAATGATAATGAGCTTGATTTTTGTGTACTTGTGCTTGGTTCAACATCATATTCATATTCAGAAACCGTCATTGTTGAAGTTGATGAATGATCATCATCAATTTCTTGTGAAGCGATCTGCTTTTTCTAGAAATATTAACTAATAAATTCATTAACAATTGCGATTCTATTAGTCATACCTCATCTTGATGTAGTGAACTTCTAGTCCCAGGCGTTTCTACATCCATTCGACTTTCGGGTTGGGATGGACGTTTTTTCTTTTTTGGTTCATCAGTCTGGTTTTTCTCCTCATTTAAATGTTGTAAGATGGAGGAGTGTTTTTGTTTTAAATGTGTTTTCAAATTTGTTGTATTGCCCGAAGACTTCAGTACCTTGGCACACAAATTGCATTTAGCAGTATATGGAGTCACTCTTTGAAAATGTTTCCAAATGTTACTTCTCGGAGGAGCCATATTTTCAGGACCAACAGTCACTTTATATTTATGTAATAAATCAAGTTTATTTTAATTTCAACTTCACTAAACTTTTGAACAATCACACTATCATTTATTCACAGCAAACACTTTCAAAGCTCTTTGCAGATTGCAGAAAAATATTTGTTAAGGTGTATTTATAAACTTTGGACGGGTATTCCACGACATACATTTTCGGGGAAGAACTTAATTCCGTTCAAGTAATTCAAAGGAATCCCGATTATAGCCGATAATTCGGGTACCTATCGTATCAAATACAGGTACCTACTAAGTTATTTGCGCTCCTCGACGCTAGATGGTGCTAAGAAATTTAACGAATGTTGGTGATAAAACAAACTAGATTGAAATTTCGCCAAATTGTGATGTGTGCAATTTGCAATTAATTAGTTTTTTGATATAGGTATTTACACTAAAATATCGATATATTTTGCGATATATCGAAACTATTATATCGATATTTATATATCGATATATTTGAAAAAATATCGATATATTGAATATATCGATAATTCGTTGCCATCCCTAGTTAAGACGCCTTCGCACTTGCTCTAAATATCCTGATTCAAGACGCACCGTGCCTGGAACTGAATGCGCCAGTGTTACCTTACCACCATTACCACAGAGTCAAGTGAGAATTATTGTACAGCGTTGCTAGAATTATCAATTTTTCTTCAAAATTATGTTACAATTTTTTTTTGATCTGCAAGCACAAATCAGAAGACCTTTTTTTTTAGGATTACATATTGTATTTCAGATTGGGTAGCGATGATTGGCACACACAATCCAAATATTTTTAGTGTCACACATGTCGTACTTGTTTTCAGGTACTTTCCATAATTATTTATATTATTGTCGAAAAACCTCTAGGTCAAAATTATGTTACAATTATCGATTGAGAACAAATTGAAGGAGAAATTATGTTACAATTCCATAATTATGTTACAAATACAAACGTCAACGCTGGAACGCGCCGCGCCGTCAGTTTTGCCCCATCCACATTCGCACGCGAGTCAAGACCTGCACAGGCAAGTCTTAACACACTTGCATGCACGTGTATAGGCCGAATAATTAGATCGGATAGGGTCGAACCCTAAAAAAAAAATTGATCTATTTCATGAATGATAGTTGCTTGCACTTACAGGATATGGAGTATAGAATAGTTTAATTTTTTGAAAATAAAAGTGAGAAAGCGACAAAATGTTCGGCTTTTGCAGCCCAAAATAACCACAAGAATCCATAATTGTATCAAAATCGTTTACTCTTGACATAATTCCATAATTACCCCAAATTTTATTAATTATTGAAACTTAGATTAGAGATGGTAAATGATTACCTTTCTTTTTTCAAACCTGCTTATAATTTTTCAAAATTTGAGATAAGGTACCTAAATTTACAAATAAGTAAGGGAAAAAAGTTTTCAAAATATAATTAGCAAGTATATATGAAACTGATCTAAATTAACCCATATCGACAAAATATTCTTAGAAAATTCTAGGAAAAATTTCAATTTTATTTTAGAAATTAATTCAGTAGAGGTTATTGAAATCACACTTATATAGAATGACTGCTTTATTTAAATAACAATAAATAAAAATAAACGTTGTTCCAACAAATGACAAGTGTAAGATGCCGACGACTCACTTCTATAAAAAACATGAAAAAATTTAATTGACAAATACTTAATAATTCGACAATACTCCTTCACTCACTTTAAAAAGGTGTTTTTCTCCAATTGCCTAAATGAAAGTACAAATACTACTGAAATTTTCCTTGAATCATCAAAACTGCAAATCGTGAATTATCAACAAAAATTTGCAAATTATTCAAAAATAATTTCTGAATAAGAAAACAAAACCATGCACCCATGTGGGTCCTTCTCTATATTTTTCCATTTTTTGACCAAATTTATACAGATTTTCACATTCAACATTCAGTTTTTTTCTCAATTCCATGTTATCTGTTATAATGGCTAGCTGCGTTTCCAAATCTTTTTTGACAGACCGTTCTCCAAAATTGGGGGACCCTACTAGAGTTAAACAGGGATATTTGCTATTAGGAGGATAATACCTGAAAAAATTTCATATTTACATATATATATATATATATATATATATATATATATATATATATATATATATATATATATATATATATATATATATATATATATATATATATATATATATATATATATAATAGTTATTTATGTACCAAGTGCGTTATATAGATCCTTACGCCCGGAGGGAAACATTCGGCCCGAGGGCCTCTGGCCCGAGGAATGAATGTTGCCCGATGGGCGTAAGGATCTAGTAACGCACGCGGTGCATACAAGATTTTCTTTTTCACGAAAAAATTATATTATGATGAAAAAGCGATTTAAAAATCTTTTCATTGCTCCTATCCATTTTCCTACTCATAGTAGGCATGTCATTTGTTGATATTTTGACGTTTGTGATTATTTTTGTCATCAAATTTAGTGAATGTCATTCCTGCTTCCTTTGTGTAGTCTTATAGAAATAATGGAAATGAAAATGAATTTACCCAAGAATATCATAGAAAATGCAGCCAAAGCTGCGAATAATTCATTGCCGGAGAAATCCAGAGTCTTATACGACAAGGATTATGAAGTATTTAATCAATGAAATTTGCTTCATTTCTCCTAGTACAATAAGCGGGCGTTTTTAATCCATTATGCCCGCATAATGGTCTAGGGCATAATGAGTGTGTTTATAGCAACCGTATCCAAGGTGAAATAAACGTATAATATAGAAGTGAAAAATAAATATATATATACACTCATTACCACAAGCCTTTTCCATGGTATGTCCATCCTTCTCTCAGGTATTCTACAAGTTTTATTCGATGTTGTTGTTGATATTTTTCATATTTTCTTCTGAACTTTTGTGCTATCACACAGTATGCATAAGGTATTTCCCCGGCAATACCTTTCGCTCCCAAAAATCCATTTGCCTGAAATAAATTAAATTTCAAATGAAGACTACATTAACATAATAACTTTTGATCTCAAACATAAATTGAATAATCCGGAAACCTAGTTAACGAGCAGATTGAAGTAAACCCTTCTCCTCTCCTTAATTGGTTCAATATACCTACCAATAACTCTGAATGAATTGCTTATTGTTATTCAGTTTCTCTAGGAACCCCTCTGTTATATTCAATTTTCATATAAATAGATTGTTTTGTAATACCATTATTTAGTATGAGATGAAGTCAATGTTATGACGAAACGCGTTTAGACAATAGATTTTCATTTCAACATGTGAAAAGTTAGTTTTTTATTTCTTTATAAAGTTATGAATATGAACTTTCACCAAGTGAATGCCAATTCAATTCAATAAATAATTTGAATGGTTGAAAAGACTCAAATAGAAGTTACAAGACAAGTTTAACAAGGAATTTCTATTGGAAGAGTAATTCAAAGATCAATATACAAATCAATGACAATATGCAGATATTAGATAAAGAAAGCAAATCATTAACTAATAATCTATATCAATCTTTCTGAAAATGTAATATCTTGTTGGCAGTAATGGAAAGTTACAAAAGACTTGTGAAGTTCTAGGTATGCATTCTAACAAGCCTTATAAATTCAGATAAGTGAATCAAACAATGAGAATACTTGAATTGAGAATGTATTAAATACCTTTGGATGTGCCATCAGAATATTACAATCTGCTTCACATTTATGGATTAAGGTATTCATGTAATCCTTAGTGAGATTAAAATATCCTGTGGCAATACTCAGTTTAGAATACCTTGGTGCTTCTCGAAGTAGTTTTTCAGTAATTTGTGCATCTTGCACTATTCCAAATTGACCTAACTGTACCATGGGAAATATCCAAGTATCTGCAGGAAAAACTTCTGAATTATTATAATAATATTCCTAATCGATAATAAGTTACCATTGCCTTCTGCCATATGATTATTCTGCTCTTGTATAGATTCCATAAGGTAATCGTCTACCAAATTTCCAGCATTTCTAATAAAATCATTTTTTTGTCCTTTATATGGCCAAATATCCCAATTTTTATTCAAATTGACATTGTTATTTTTGTCTATAATCAAACTGAATGTTTGTACCTTAGAAACAAGTCCACTGTAAAAGTCACATAATTTTTTATCTTTAATAATGAAATATCTATCTTGCCTATTAGTAAAATAATCATTTGATAAGTTAGCACCACTTATAACTAATGTATCGTCAAAAATATAAAGCTTCATGTGTTGCAGGCCAAATAATTCATTCCACCTGTTTGGTAAAACTTTCTTCAAGAAACCTCTTAGTTCCGGAGTATGATATAAAGAAATTTTACATTTTCCGCAATTTTCATTGAGAAGAGGAAGCAAAGTTGTTCTAGAATTATCTGAGAACCTACTACCTCTCGTATAATCCAATAAAACGTTCACTTCAAGAGTTCCATTCTGGAAATTCGTGTTTCTCGAGACATTTTCAACAAGTTTCTTCTCTAATGTTCCACTACCAAAATAAAGACTTGCAAATGTTATTCTCTTTCTTGCACAGAGACTAGATTGGAGAAGAATATCGTAAAATTGATGAGGATCGCTCAAAATGCTTATATTCGACGATTTTATTGGAAAACATGGTGCAGCTCCTAATAACCAAGCAAAAGGTCTCGTTTCTGGACTTGTAAAAGGATTCTGGTAAAAAACATTTTCACCTTGCTGTAGAAATGTAGTTTCAATAACATTGTTTAATAATCTTCGAATCATAATGAACAGTCGATAGGTATTGTGAAAGTACAAATTTAAAAATTAGAGTAGAATAAACTTGTCATCTAATTTTTCTGATCGGAAGTTTTAGTTGGAAGTTTATAATCAAGTAACTAATACAGTTTTCGATATATTCTGAAGTCGGGGTTGGTTGAAAATTGCAATTTTTAGGGAAATTAAAATAATTTTACCTTTAAAATTTGACATGTTTCTAATTATGAATGTCAAAGTTTTATAGTTTGTAGTTCAATTGAAACATAACATATAACCTACTCTCGAATAGTGAGTATTGGTAGTTCTGAGTTTGAATTGAAGATTTCTTTTTTGTTAATTTGAACGCGTCTGCCCTCTCTTATTAATTAATTTATTTTTTGAAATATGATTCGCTCCCTGGCTTGATTTTGCAGAAATCTGCACGATAGATTTATATTTATTATGGAGTTTTAGACATAACTCATAGATGGCCATTAAACTAATTTATTTTTATGAAGTTCAAATACTTATCAGACAGCAGCCTAAACGCTATGTTGGGTTTGCGCAGAACGGAAAACGTTATTAACGGGTTGAAGATCCAAAAAGAGATTTTGAATTCAAATTTATTGCGAACGTCAAATAAGTATAACCTCTCTTGTCTTCTTGTATTATTTTTTGTCGGGTGATTTTTCCAATTTTCATTCACCTATTATTAGCGTTCTTTGGGTAAATTATCATGGAAGATGTAATAGACTAAATAGCGATCAGGCGCGGGGGTGTGGATCATAATTTAATGAGAGGTATAATCTTACATAACATCTTTGAAGAGGAACAAGAACGTGAAAATATTGATGGAAACATACCCGGATTCGATTTGTATAATATTGAGGTTGAAGAGGTGAAAAGAAGTTTCTGTTTTCAAAAAGAGGATTTGCCACGGTTATGCCAAACTTTGCAGATACCAAACCCAATTGTCTTGACATAAAGCAACTGCTAAATGCAATAGTTTGTAGTAATAATTGTGATTAATTTGGGCAAATATATTTCTTAGGCATCGAAGGCTTATGTATTTTACTGTTCTCATTGAAAATAATTTTCCTGTTATAAGGGTAATGTGCTGCTGAATCACTGACCAAATATCTGGGTTTTCAAATGGATAATTACTTAGAACCACTCTAAGAAGTAACAGATCCTTCATATCTGTAAATCGTAGTCTTTTTTTAACTATCGTGGCAAGTGAACAAAAACCGTTGAAAAAATATCAATGAAATAGCACTGTGACATAACCAATAAAAATACCGAAACTGTCAATCTCAAACCATCAGATCGCAGACTCGATTGATGGTTGCCAAGAAATAACATTTTTTGCGAATTTTTAATACAAAGGAAGAAGTTTGGAACGAATTAGCACGATAGTATATATGATATTAGTCACTTATCATAGTTTAAATAGTCTATTTTTCTTTAGTTTGTAACAATTTAACACAAGCGCGTTTAAACTTGTCAACACCGCGAATATAACGGACGTTTATTAAGCGAACGTTAAGGTCCCGTTGATAACGTAGTACGTTATCGGTTAATAACCGTCTCCGTAATTTCAAAGCTTCTGCGCATGCTCAGAATAACCGAAAACTTAATTTACGTGTAAATTTAGGGTCTCAAAAACTCCCTAATAATCCATAGTTTCCTCCTTATATCCAATAATTAAGAACCTATCTTGTACATTATGTGGGCAAGGGTTATATTTTGTTTTTACCTTTGCTGTATTTTCAGTTATTTATCTTTTATTAGCAATAACAGGCTATTGAGGTTTGAAACCTTTTTTTAAATTTTATTAAAATTAAAACTTTTTTTGAAAAAGTTTCGAATTTTGTGACGAAAAGTCACTTATTGTTATTGCTTAAAACTATATACATATATATATATATATCTCTATATATATATATATTAAAATATAATTATATATATATATATATATATATATATATATATACAGGGTGTCTTATATAGCGTGTGCCTCTATTTCTATCTCCTAAAACATAAGAGTTACAGAGTCTGTTAAATTAGAGAAAAGTTGCGCTTCCTAATAACCACTCTTTATACATTTACTCTATTGACAAATTATTTTTTCTTTTAGAAATATCCGGGAAAATGTGAAAAACGCCAAAATTATTTCTCTTCATAGCTCGAAGACTATTGACCTGAGCAAAAAATTATATGTGAGGAAAAAAACTTGTTTTTTATTCTCTACACAATGGTGTTGCCAGTTTTCTAAATTGACGTTAAACAATTGAGATATCTTTACCAACTTAACTTTTTTTGAATACGGACCTGGATTTATTATTTCATTTTTTGAGAGAAAATTCAATTTCCTACACAACTATGTATTACACGAATATGGTTCTTACGTTTCTACCCATAAAATCCATCCTCAGGAAATTGAAGAAAAAAATTACTTAGTACGGCCCTGTTTTTGGAATAAATTTTATGAATTGAAATATGTTACACTATTTACACAAAACTCAAATTTAAAGGAGCAAACACAGTTTCTGCACAGTTTCTCTTTCTATTTGCCTTAGGGAAACTTCACCGCTACTAACATTTTTGTAATGTACATATCCTAAAAAAATATTGTTGAGTACTTATTAAAAATATAAGTTATAATTAAAGCAAAAATGAATACCTAATACGTTGGTCTCGTCATCTCCCCCTTTCAATGTAACAGTTCAATTTCGTTTTGGAGGCTTATTAAAAGACCCGTGCTTCCGCATTCTGCTTCCTAATCTTGCAAATATTTTCGGGTTGGGTATTCTTCTTTCCGGGTACAAATTTTGATACATCTGAACAGCCAGCGTTAGTAGCATTACGAAATGACCTCGCATAAACAAATATCATATCTGTCTTTTCATAATTTGAAAACTCCATTTTAAGTAAGCAGAAATTGTAGGACAACACAGTTTGTAATAAAATGACATAAAATAAGTTTGACACACAAGTATCTGTTGATTTTTCAATTGTTTTCAAAGCCAACTTTAGGAAAGACGTCTCAGTAATACATATTATATTACAGTAGGTGGTAAGCTTTGATGTTTTAACTTATTTAAGGGAGAAATCGAATAGACTTACCATATATTTGTGTTACTACTTACTGAGCAATACTTTTTTGGAAGTCTTACATTACAGAAATATTGACAACGGGTGTATTTCTCCAGAGAAACCCAGTGTTATAAATGGTATATATATTATGGTATAAATAATATGAAGTAGTAATAAATTTATGTATTTTCCTTCATAAATTTCTTCCATTTCTTTAAAACTTATTCAAGGGATCAAATATTTTAATGCATGAAAAGTATGCCATACAAATAGGGCCGTACCAAGTAATTTTTTCTTCAATTTCTCGAGGATGGATTTTCTGAATAAAAACCTAGGAACCATATTCGTGTAATACATGGTTGTGTAGACAATTTAATTTCTTCTCAAAATATAAAATAATAAATCCAGGTCCGTATTTAAAAAAAGTAAGTAGGTAGTGATATCTCAAATGTTAAAAATCAATTTAAAAAACCAGCAACACTGCTCTGTAGAGAACAAAAAACAGGGTTTTTTTCGCAGGAAATTTTTTTTTCTCAGGTCAGCAATTTTCGAGCTATCGATAGAAATAATTTTTAGCGTTTTCTATGTTTTCCCGAATATTTCTGAAAATAAAAACAATTTGGCAACAATGCTAACGTACAAAGATTGGTCATCAGGAAACTCAACTTTTCCCTCATTTAACCGACTTTGTAACTCTTATGGTTTCGGAGATAGCAATAGTGGCACACGCTATTTAAGACACCCTGTATATATATATATATATATATATATATATATATATATATATATATATGTATATATATTATATATATTATATATATATATATATATATATATATGTATATGTTATATATATATATATATATATATATATATATATATATATATATATATATGTATATATATATATATATATATATTATATATATATATATATATATTATATATATATATATATATATATATATATATATATATATATATATATATTTATTGGAGGGACCTATTGATGTTTCACTGGTCAATATTGAAAGACAGAGGTAATTTCAAAACTGTGTATTGTGGAAAAATAACAAAAATATGGAGTGTTTGTTTTCAGTTCAACAATATAATACAATGTGAAATATAATTTTACCTGAGTGTAAAAAAATACAAAAACTTTATCTGTGACATTTATTCAAGTGGTAATGTGAAAAATCTACTTTCCGTAGAGGCTTTTTGTGTAATAAATATATAAACTAGCACGATCTTTGGTAGACTTAAATATTATTTATGACTAGTTTTATAATATCACTCAAAAAATAACGTTTTGCTTTCTAATATCAAAAGATTTACAGATTCAATATTTAATTGAAATGTGACATGTTATTGCTACAAATATTAATCTAATTCTAAAGTGTTTTTTTTTTCACTTATAAACCTTTTGATTTTTCAAAAGAAAGCAAAATAACAATATCAATAAGAAGTATTTTAAGAAATTATTGTCAAAATATATGGAATTATTGCTTAGTGGAATTTATTGAAAGTATAGCAAGGGCCATTTTTTTATGATGAAATGAGAATATACAATATTTCTTCACAACAATACGATTGGTCCTCCTTATTGAAAACGTTAGAGAAAATTTGACAATAATTTCTACAACTTACATAAATAAATTGTTCAATTTATTCATTTCAGTCTTTGGTACGTTCAAACATTCGAATAAATAATAATTATAATATCAAGATATTTACAATAACTTTACATATACCTGAAAGTAACTAGAACTTTCAGTAAAAAAAAATAAAATGAGAAAAAAAAATAGAGATGGCTTATCGAGTTTTTTTAAATTTTCAAGTTAAATGAAAATATCGCTCAAAAAAAAACATTGTTTATACTTTTTCACGTAACGAAATACATGAACACATTTTCATGAATTTAACGTGAAATTATATGAAAATTGAGCAACTAAACAAACTGTTTCTGAAAACGAAAAACATAAAACTCGAGGACGAGTTAAACGAAAAATGTTTACACTATGCGAGATAACGTTTTATGTATCACTGTATATAGTTCGGATTGTCATCCTTGAAAAATGAACACACGCTCGGGACACATTCGACAAAGCATCCGAATGACTTCGGACGAAAACAACTTTTATATACAAAATAACGAAAACTAAGACGAGACACTAACTACTCAGTGCGCTAAACGGCATAACCGAAAATTCTCGGTTATACGCCGAACCTATTGTATACGTATTGACTGTTCACGCCCTCTCCCAAATTTTCCAGGGAACCCACGGCGGGGTTCAGAACGTTGAACAGAATGGCGAAAATCGTGCAGGCAGCGTAAACGCCCAACGCCACCCACCAGAGGAGCTGCTCGTGCAGCTTCTGCTCGAAATTTTTGAGCACCAACAGGCCGATTGTCAGGCCGGCCAGCGCCCCCGTCAAGTGGGCCACGTACGACACTGGAGGACCGAATACCTCTCCGGCGTATCTGGAGTAGATTGCGTAACCTACGTCGCAGGATGCTGGAAAAAAAAACAGTGTAATGAAATTGTCATCTTCTCAGCGATGAGTTATATGCTACGGATCCCCTATATCTATAATCTGTCCAGCGAGAATTGGCGTGCACGTCACACGCATGCGCGAATAATGACGCAATGCTACCAACCCGAATAAATAAAATTCGAAATTGTCAAAAATCATATCTGTCGTGAGTAATTTTCTGAAAGATAGTTATATGGTGATATTGACCGGATCATTCATTTAGTTGGACAAATATTATGTCCATAATATATCAAATCGTATAAATCCCTCAAGAAAGGGGGTATCCACTAATTACGTGAGATCATTTTGGCAATTTTTTGACTCCCCCACCCCCCTTGGTGAGATGTCGTGAGTTCTGGCTCGACCCCCTCTCCCCCTCCCCGAATCTCACGAGAGATTTTTTTAAATGCATATTTGTTATATGAATGAGTTAATCTGTGCTAATTCTATCAGTTGAAATGTGAAAAAAATTAAGTTAATAATTAAACAATGGTAATAAGTCACAATTTTTTTCAATGAAAATTATTAGTGCATCGTATGTTTATTATAAAAGGTTATGGCATTATTTTTTTCATGAATAATATTCACGTCGTACCGTATATGAAGAAGAAATATTTATTTATCAATAGTTAACGAATACTGTTAGAAAAATATTTTTTCATATTTAATAAATGAATAAATTGTTTCCAACGAAATGAATCTATTTATAGTCAATAATTTCTTCCATCAGTGTATAATTGGACCGCGATGAATATTTTTATGAATAATTCAGCTATATTTTAGCGGAGAAATATTTTTTACTTAAGTTAACCCAGTTTTCCCGCAATTTCATACTGTTTCGCGCGAAAAAATAAATTCCGTGATATTTGATGAAACCACCCCCTCCCCCCCACGTGAGATTTAGTGAGATTTTCCTCGACCCCCTCCCAAAACACCTTACGTAATTAATGGATGCACCCACAAATTAACATTCAGTGTAATGAAATTAAGTTGCATTGAATGTTAAGAAGTTGTCATTCTGTTTCAAAATTTGCAATGTTGACGGATCCTCTCGACCTACTTTCACGTCACAGTCGCCGAAATAACCTCTATATCTCATTTTCGTTGAAAATTGGGTCAGCTAATTAGATTTGAGATTATTTATTACGTCTGGCAACACTGTGCTCGATCGACGTCTCATTTAATTTATGACGTGAACGCCAATTCTCGCTAGACAGACTATATCAGTTTTTTTTAACTTGGGTATTTCTACAGATTTTTTGAGTTGCAACGAAAATTAATCGTTTTATATTTATTCGCTTTTACGCAAGACACTTTATACTAGCTTCACATGTACGTAATTAATGAACAATGTGTGTAAAAAATTCTAGGAAGTAGATTTTAACATGCTACTTCTTGTCATATCGATATGAAACTTTGAAAGTGTATGTAATTTGGATGACAACACGATTATTTGATTGTGTCAATGTACTTAGCGTGGAAGAAACGTTACTGCTCGAAATTCTTATCTGTTTCCCGAGAAAATGGTGGAGGAGCCGACTAACAGATCTAGGATGTCGATTTCCTCCTACTTCTAGTTGTCGTATAGACTAGAAACTCTCCGAGTGTACGTAGTTTGGATGACACAGGAAAATTCAATTTTTATATCGACATTTTTTGCTTTGAAGAAACGTTATTGCTCAAAAACTTTGATAGGAGACAGGATGCTGGAGAAGCAGAGTAAAAATATTTAGAAAGTCGATATTCTCCTACTTTCAATTGTCGTATCAACTCAAAACTCTCCAAGTGTACGTAGGTTGGATGTCAACAGAAAAATTCAATCTTTATATAAATATTTTTTGCGTTGAAGGAACGTTATTGCTTAAAAACTTTGGTAGGAGACAGGATGCTGGAAAAGCCCAGCAAAAAAATTTAGGAAGTCGATTTTCTCCTACTTTCTTTTGTCGTATCAACTCAAAACTCTCCGAGTGTACGTAGGTTGGATGCCAACAGGAAAATTAAATTTTTATATCAATATATTTTGAGTTAAAACAACGTTATTGCTTAAAAACTTTGGTAGGAGACAGGATGCAGGAGAAGCCGAGTAAAAATATTTAGGAGGTCGATTTTCTCCTATTTCCAATTGGCGTATCTACTCAAAACTTTCCAAGTGTACGTATTTTAGATGACAACGGGAAAATTCAATTTTTATATCAATATTTTTTGTGTTGAAGACTTTATTGCTTAAAAAACTTTGGTAGGAGACAGGGTGCTGGGGTAGCAGAGTAAAAAAATTCAGGAAGTCGATTTTCTCCTACTTCCAATTGTCGTACCTATTTCAAACTTTGCAGGTGCATGTAAATTGGATGACAACGCGATAATTTGATTTTTGCGACAATATACTCAGCGTCAAAAAAAACTTATCACTAAAAAAACGACAAAATGTTCGGGGATCCAAATAAAAAAATGTAGGAGAATCATAAAAACGCCATACCGACTTACCTATTGCTATGATGCCCACCAATTTCAGTATGCCGCATTGCATATTATTGTAATTGAGCATGATGTTGGCGAGGTGACCCGCCAGGAGGGCGTAAACCCCCCCGCTTGCTCCGACAAGGCACACGTCGGTGTCGAAAACGGAAGTGCCTAGAGAGCCGGCTATCACTCCAGCCATGTAGATGAGCGCCACCCTTCCGGAACCGTGCACCATCTCCAAGGGCAGGCCGACGACCATCTGAACCACCAAGTTGAAGCCTAGATGAAGCCAACTAAAAAAGAAAAAAAATTAAGGTACAGTTCGCACATTTAATCAGAAAGGTAACATAAATTGTGATCGATCTAAAACGATGCGATCGAATGAAATAACCTAACCTAACCTATTCCGCCTATTCTTCTTCTACTACTAAAAGGGTCGAACTTCTGGCCTCAGCAGTATATATTGCGGCCAGAAAATTGAAGATCTAAGTGAATTCTGTGTGACGTGTTTTTTAACGATTAAATACCGAAAATTCAATTGATACATAATAATTTGTACTTTTACAAACAATTTTCAGAAGTATTTCTTTCGATCCGTATATAACAACATTGAAAAAGTGGAATTTCATAATCTTTTCACTTTTCCCAAGTATTTACTAGTTCATTATCTCAAATCTAACATAGATTTTAGGTAATAAAAGTGCGATTCATCAGATCTGATAAATTTTCTTTATACATCCTCAACAAAAATATCGATAAATAAAAATCATCAAATAACCAAAATGTATTTTACACTAGGTATCTATTATAATGTTGAATACCTAATAGAAACATAGCGTATCAATTCAACTCGAAAACGTCAAACAAAATGTTTCGATCATCTTAGATTTCATCAGTGTTATTCAGTTGACGAAGAGCGGTTTGTCAAATCACGTGATTTGTTCCTACTCTACAGGCTGATGTATTTAGCCAATGAAATTCTGTGGGACACCGATAAACTCTTCAAGAAGTTACATTCGAAGAAAACAAGTCAATTTGAAGGAAAACGCATTAGCTGCTGACAAACGCATGAAAAAACCTATTCGGTGAGATTTTCTTACGATCAGTTCCGACAAATTCCAAATAACAACATATATCTACGCCAATTTACACTTTTCTTGGAGTGAACTTTCCTCATTCAGTTTCAAACGGACGAATGGCATTTCCCGCCAGAAAATTGCAATTTCCGTTACAATCATTCGAAAGTAGACGAAGCCACGAAACTGACAAAAAAAATCCAAAAAAATTGCGAAAAATCATCTCGATTTGATCCAATCATCACCGGAACATCGGCTGCACTATAATCGCACCTCATCTGTCGATCGGCGCCAAGTTCACCTGAATTTTCCATTTTTTCCCCCCAAATTTTGTCGCCGCAAACTCTAGGAGAGCGACGTTTTTTTTGCGGAAGCGCGCACAGGAAAGGTTGATGACTGGCTGAATTTTTTTAAGACGAACGAACTTATAGACCGGAAGTCATTCGTTATGGCACGGTTGCATGGTTACGTAATTAGTGTGAGACCAAAGTTTCGCCTCGTTTCAGGAATTGTGCTCGTTGTAAATTCGATAGAATTCAAGAATAATCCGACGGTTCTCAGTATACGATAACGAACGAATTCTTTCGTTTCAGATACGATTGTGCAGCACTTCGAGCATGTCATTGTCGATATTTAAAATAGTACGCTACACATAGCGTAAATAAGGTAAAATCTTGTCATAAAAGAACACTTCTTCAACTTTGACGATTACTCTGTGTTCTTGTCCCCTCAATTTCGATGAATTGAATCTAAAACACAGTTGGCATCAATGTGACATATCGACCACAGAAAAAAACCATCGTGTCAATCTTTCTAGAACATAGAACATGTCTCAATGTACAGTGTTCATTTTCAAAGATACTTCTATCGACCACAGGAAAAAACCATTGTGTCATTCATTCCAGAACATAGAACATGCCTCAACGTACCGTGTTCATTTTCGAAGAGTTTTTCAGTGAAATATTCTTGAATTTAAATGATTATTCTATTATTCAGTCGATGGTTCCATGATTCAGAAAAAACCTAAGAACTGTCAAATATCTGTCTACTTACCCAGCGTGTAGCATCATGTAGAGCAAAAACCTCCATACTTCCTTCCTCTTGTCCGGCCTGTATATGAATACCGAATCAATGGGCACTGGACCAGCGGGGTTGACTTCACCCCGGACCACCGTATAGTAAATGAAAAAACCAAGCTGGAAAAAAGAACGAAAAATTGGCATCTTGCTTATTCAAGTTTAGCGTGTTAGAACACGTCCAAAATTATCCAACTATTTCAATTATTTCTCGTCATATTTCGAAGATGAAATTGTTCACGCAAAGAATGTATGAATCTTATAAAAATCATTTAATTGAGATAAGTACGTCTACAAATTATTTTTGGAAAATAGTCAGGACAGAGCTTCACAGTAGAACTATACATAGAAAATTTGAGCAGATCCATAGTGTTCAAAAATGAAACCACCCAAACATATTTATGGTCATTTACGAACTGCCCCCTCAATATAAATTTTTTTATAATATTTCAATACTCGAAAGACGAAATATTACATTGCTTTCAATTTACATAATGAAGCTTTACATGCCACCCGCGTCTAAAGGATCGCCTTTGTTACGCTTACATTACATATCATTTTTAGATCTAGCATCAATTTGCCAAGTGTAACGTGCGATAAATAACTTTTCCGAACAAAAGATACAAATAAATCTGAGACACACAAATAATCACACAATTTACATCGTTGAAGATTCAACCCGTAACTATACAGTTTGAACTAGCTGAAAATTTCAACATTTTTCTCTTGCGACAAAAACTTCGATCCGAAGAGCTTTCTATGTCTCACTTCTGAACTCCGTTTCCGTTTCAGACGATCAAAAACATCCGATGAAAATAGAACGAAAAGGGACTTTGTATAACGCGATATATCTGTCTCCGTTAACAGAAATCGAGAGGAAAACAAAACGATAAATAACCGAAAAACGTCTCCGTTTACCGATAATACGTTCGGCTTCGCTTTGCGCCGACGAACCATAGATATATACGATATAAACTTACTCATTTAAGATTTCTATGCGACGAACGCATTATTTTGACTGCGTTCATAAATAAAGCGAAAGGGGCAAATTGACTTGCTGCTTCGTTTAGACAAAGAGGGGTCGAAAAACTGGATGTTCGCCATATTTGGAAAACGATGGGAAAATTTCTATATCGAATATAAAACAAATAACGGTGTTTACTACACATTTTCCGACTAACGTTCAATGATTTATATTACGATCGTCTTGCGATGAATGTCGGTTCGAAACTGCAGTTGCATAATTGCTAGTATAAGTTGTTTGATACCAACTTCATTACATGGCGAATTCGAACATTTTTTCTTCATTATATGTCAAGAATGTTTACAACTTTTTATAATGAAAATAATGAATGGTAAAGAGCTTATACATTCACGAGTGATTTTATACTCTCAATGACTGATAATATTAGTTGAACGTCGGATAAAGAGATGACGATTTTATGACAACGTTTCGTCACAAAAATAACATCATCAAGAGTTGATGATAAAACTACCCAGCACTGATGATAACAATTAGGTGTAACAATTCACGGAAGAATAAAGGAACTGTCTACAATTTTTGTCACAGAATTTCATTTTCTACTCTATTGCTGGGTTTCGGATCTAGAGCAGGGGTTTCCAGAGTGCGCGGGCCAAAACCGTGTGAATTCGGCCCGCGCTATCTATACAATAATTTAATTTTTTATTAAAAAATAAATAGTGAATATTACAAATATGATACAATAAAATATTTTAATATTTTTAATAGTTATTTATATACCAAGTGCGTTATATATAATTATATATCCTAGTAACGCACGTGGTGCATAAAAGATTCAATGTTTCACGAAAAAATTATTTTATTATAATGAAAAATCGATTTTAAAATCGGTTCATTGCTCCTATACTCTCCATTTTCTTTCTCATAGTAGGCATGTCATTTGTTGATGTTTTGACGTTTGTGAATATTTTGGTCATCATATTTAGTGAATGTCATTGCTGCTTTCTTTGTGTAGTCTTATAAAAATAATGGAAATGAAAATGAATTTACCCAAGAATATCATAGAAAATGCAGCCAAAGCTGCGAATAATTCATTGCCGGAGAAATCCAGAGTCGTATACGTGCAATGGGCGGGCGATATGATCCGTTATTCTCGCTCATAACACCCTAGGGCATAATGAGTGTATAGGTAAAATAAACAAATAACATACAAGTGAAAAATAAAAATTCTTACGGAACTTTAACCATAAATATATAATAAATATGTAATAGATTATTAGTATTATTATAGCGTCTGTAATATAAAGTGCGATAAAAAAATTGTCAATTATCGCAGTTTCCGATTATGATATAATCAAGACCAAATTACGAGTAGGATATGAGAGTTTAAACAGAATATCTGGCGCCTGACGGTCACTTAAAACGCAGACCCAATTTTACAATAATTATTATTGGGTTAACGTAGTCGTATTTCCGGCCGGCTATAGATGGCGTCACTTTATTAAGGAGAATATAAAACGCTTCCTTTTTAATGTATCGTCGCCGATTATTATCGAATTAAGGAACCTCGGGACAAATTGTTTAAAATTAGTACCAATTCTTATTTTAAACGGATATAAAATACGGAATTTTTCAAGCATATTTTACAGGGAAGGAATTTTTTTTTAAATTCAGGGTGTCTACTCAAGTCGTCAGGGTCTAAAATTCCCTGAGAATTCCAGGATATTCCAGGTGATTCTATTATTTTTCCAGGTGAGCACAATTCTTCAACATTAAGAAGTGATAAGTTTATCATTACTACATTAGTTATTTATGTACCAAGTGCGTTAGGGCCGTATACTCCCGTGTTTCATTTTCCGTTCGTCGTGCGCATGACGTCACTCAAGACCTTATTTGTATTGCTGAGATAGCAGTTTTGTATGTTTTTCTCTATTTACGCGTTTATTTAATTAGTTACAAAAAAAACTGTAGAGACAAAGTATGTTCTGAATGATCTGTCCTATCCCCTAAAGACATAAAAGTTTTGAAATTTGTGATACTTATCACTCAAAACTCTTATTTTTTACTGTGAGATTTCTCTTCGAAGTATTAAAACGCGATTTTCATTAAAACGGTGCAAGATAGAGTAAACTGGGAAAGGTACTAATTTGTAGAGCACAAAATTTACTACAACACTAGTCTAGGAGGGGAATGCGAGATTAAATGAAAACGCGAAAACATTTTATAAAAAGTGGACTTTTATTTATGGTTTTTACACAGGTATATTTTTCCATTTAAATAGTTTCGAAATAGTAAATACCGGATTTCAAGATAACATTTCATTTCCTACATCACGTATTCTACATTTTATTAATATTTAATAATTAACAACTTACTTATTTTTTTTCTTATTTTTTTGGGAATTAAACCACAATATGTTTTTGTATTTTTTATTTCAACGTTTCGGTAGCGTTCTAGTGGATAGATGAATTAAATTTTTAAACAATTTTTGGTCCCTGTCAGACACAATGAAAAAGTTATGATCCATAATGCCCGCTCATTGCGCCCTAGGGCATAATGAGCGTATTTATAGCAACCGTATCTAAGGTAAAATCAACAAATAATATACAAGTGGAAAATAAAATAATATATTAGACGAACATTCATACTTTTGCGTTTAATATACTCGAAAAATTAAAGCATAAAATACAGATAGTGTGAGTAAATCACATTTTCTGTATTTTTCAGCGATTCGTCGACAAAACAACGCCTATTTTTAGTTATTTTTTTCGAGTAGCATAATAATTATCATCTACGTTGCAACTGTTCAAGCTCGAAATTCGAATAGCATCCCCGACATCTGGAACTGTACCCCCTCGATTTAGGAAGTAATCAATTGTTCCCGTCTGGCGTTTCTACATTTGGGGAAACGATACGTAGGGCACGTGCTCCTATAAAATCCACCCTCGTCTAATTTATTACCCCGTGTCTCGCTCCTCGGCCGCTGCATCAGCACATGCCGGAACGTCTACCTGCTCTCTGGTGCTACCAGAAGCGAGAGTTCGACCAACTGGGCCAGACTGCCGATGGAGTAAACAAAGGAACGTCGGCCTACTATCTAAATTGGAATCGAGGATTCGTTTATTAGGGAGTTTTTGAGACCCTAAATTCACACGTAAATTAAGTTTTCGATTATTCTGAGCATGCGCAGGAGCTTTTAAATTAGCGAGACGGTTATTAACCGATAACGTACTACGTTATCAACGGGACCTTAACGTTCGCTTAATAAGCGTCCGTTATATTCGCGGTGTTGACAAGTTTAAACGAGCTTGTGTTAAATTGTTACAAACAAAATAAAAATAAACTATTTAAACTATGATAAGTGACTAATATCATATATACTATCGTGCTAATTCGTTCCAAACTTCTTCCTTTGTATTAAAAATTCGCAAAAAATGTTATTTCTTACTATGTGGCAACCATCAATCGAGTCTGCGATCTGATGTTTTGAGATTGACAGTTTCCGTATTTTTATTGGTTTGTCACAGTGCTATTTTGGTTTGTTTATTTGTGTAAATTGGGCGGCTAATTTTGATATTTTTTCAACGGTTTTTCTTCACTTGCCACGATAGTTAAAAAAATGTCACTCTTAAAAAAAAGACTACGATTTACAGATATGGAGGATCTGTTACTTCTTAGAGTGGTTCTAAGTAATAATCCATTTGAAAACCCAGATATTTGGTCAGTGATTCAGCAGCACATTTCCCTTATAACAGGAAAATTATTTTCAATGAGAACAGTAAAATACATAAGCCTTCGATGCCTAAGAAATATATTTGCCCAAATTAATCACAATTAGCACTACAAACTATTGCATTTACCAGTTGCTTTATGTCCAGATCGTGTAATTATTGGGTTTGGTATCTGCAAAGTTTGGCATAACCGTGGCAAATCCTCTCTTCGAAAATAGAAACTTCTTTTCACCTCTTCAGCCTCAATATTATACAAATCGAATCCGGGTATGTTTCCATCAATATTTTCATCTTCTTCTTCCTCTTCAAAGATGTTATGTAAGATTATACCTCTCATTAAATTATGATCCACACCCCCGCGCCTGATCGCTATATAGTCTATTACATCTTCCATGATAATTTACCCAAAGAACGCTAATAATAGGTGAATGCAAATTGGAAAAATCACCCGACAAAAATAATACAAAAACACAAGAGAGGTTATACTTATTTGACGTTCGCAATATATTTGAATTCAAAATCTCTTTTTGGATCTTCAGCCCGTTAATAACGTTTTCCGTTCTGCGCAAACTCAACATAGCTGTTTACGATAATTACGTTGACTTTAAATAGAAAATGAAAAACTCCCTATTAGGGGGCATCCATTAATTACGTCAGGTGTTTAGGGGGGGAGGTCGAGGAAAATCTCACTCAATATCACGTGGGGGAGGGGGGTGGTCTCATCAAATATCATGTAATTTTTATTTCTCGCAAGAAACAGTATAAAATTGCGAGAAAATTGGGTTAACTTAAGTAAAAAATGTTCGCGGTTTAATTACGTACTGATGGAAGAATTTATGAACTATAAATAAATTGATTTGGTTGGAAACAATTTATTCATTTATTAAATATGAAAAAGAATTTTTCTAATATTATTCGTTAACTATTGATAAATATTCATTAGTAGTAAATACTTTTTTGTAGTAAATATTTCTTCTTCGTATACGGTACGATGTGAATATTATTCATAAAAAAATAATCATTTATAATGAACATACGATGCACTAATAATTTTCACTGAAAAAACTGTGACTTATTAAAACCATTGTTTTATTATTAACCTAATTTTTTCACATTTTTAAGAAAATATTACTGATTTACTTGAACTAATAAAATTAGCCCAGATTAACTGATTCTTATAACAAATATGCATGTTGAAAAATCTCACGTGAGATTCGGGGCTGGGGGAGAGGGCGTCGAGCAAGAACTCACGACATCTAACCAAGGGGTCAGAGCGGAGTCAAAAAATCACCAAAATTATTTCACGTGATTAATGGAAGTCCCCTTATTGGTATGGACGATGGTATAGTGTTTCTATCGTGTGTGCGTAGACGTCGAATTTTCAAAAATTCTACCTTGAAGCATCCTTTGAAACTAGCTCTGTTGGAGAGTTGATTTGATTAATCATCAATTTTGAAATGAATTTTGTAGCGTATTCATTATATATATATATATATATATATATATATATATATATATATATATATATATATATATATATATATATATATATATATAAACATTCAATTTAACTTATTAAATATTAGATTTGTTTCAATTATTTCATTTTGTTATTAATTATTGTCAGTACAATAATAAACATTCAATTATAGAGAGAAATGTTTGATTTTTTAACGCGAAAACCATGCGTCCTACGAGAGAAAATACAGAGATTTAAATTTGCTCTAAATGAAATAGGGATTTTAAAAAAAGATTTTTGTTTTTAGGAAAAGCAGTGGCGAACCATTTTTTCTCGAAAAATATTAAGTCCGAATCAAAACCGGACGCCATTGTAGAAATTAAAATTTCACACCAAAACATGCTCTTCAATGCATAAAAATCGTACAATAAATTTCATAAAAAGTGGTATGAAAATGACAATAAAAAATTTATTTTTTCGTTGAAACTTCGACACCCTGTATTTCGGAAAGGAATTGTTTTCGGACTATAGTTTATAGGGCAAACTACCATTATTTTTTCACGTAGATGCACTTCCTTAAATATTTTACCTCACTTTTGAAAAATCAGCGTCCGAGCATCGCCGTAAAAATAGACGCCCAGTTGACCTAGACCTTCCGCCCGGCTTCGGCCGGCCCCGACTACCGAAACAATTAGAAAACGGAATCGCGAGCTCGCCTAGCCAGTCGCTCCTGTCAAAACACATCTGAATTCCGTCGAAATCGTTAAAATTAGAATTTCCAAAAGCTGCCGGCTAGATCCGAGGTGTGGGTGACTGACGATGGGGTCAGCATCCCCGTAAGTCGTTGCCGGCGCATCTGTTCATTTTCCGTGGCACCCGTCGGCGTTCGAGTTAATTTTAGTTTTTACCTCAAATTGGGCGCCTTGAGATTTGCCAGCTGACTGAGCCGTCGACTGTAGGTAGGTAGGTACGCTCACGTTTCTATTTCTATTGATGCGTGTTTGCGTGAAACGTATAGGAAAAGTAAAGAAACAAACCCGGCGTTTGGTTTTATGGTCTCGCCGCGGGGTATCTAATACCTATACAACCAGGGGCGGATTAACCCTGTCCGGGCCCCTAGGCAACAACCCTGTCCGGGCCCCTAGGCAAAAATCCTGTCCAGCCCCCTAGGCAACAACCCTGCCGGGCCCCTAGGCAACAACCCTGTCCGGGCCCCTAGGCAACAACCCTGTCCGGGCCCCTTGGCCAAAACCCTGTCCGGGCCCCTAGGCAAAAACCCTGTCCGGACCTATAGGCAACAACCGTGTCCGGGCCCCTACGCAACAACCCTGTCCGGGCCCCTAGGCAAAAACCCTGTCCGGACCTATAGGCAACAACCGTGTCCGGGCCCCTACGCAACAACCCTGTCCGGGCCCCTAGGCAACAACCCTGTCCGGGCCCAAGGACTTTTTAAGTTGATAAAGGGTTGTAAGTAACTTCCAGATGATCGACTCCAGGTATCTTGTTACTTCAAAGTCTTATGTGATATTGCAACAACATGGTTACTTTGACTTGATGCTGCAGCATCACCTTACCTGACTAGTTAGCTTGATTGAAATGGTCTTCATGGATAGGTTAAAGATAAGTGATGAATGACGATCCAGGTTGCATGATGGCTTAGGAAAGAGAAATGAGACGGGACGCGGTTATTTTAAATTTGATCATGTTAAACGCAATAAAATACAATCAACCGAAGAAAACAGTTTTGTGAAGTACAAATTGGAAAAAGTCAACTTCCAAGATATTTATTGTTTTTGTACACTACAGTGAGTTCAAATATTAACTCTTCTAACTTTCTTAGAAACAAAATCGTTTGAAACATCTTGGAAGTTGACTCTTTCTAATACATTATTTTCAATGGCCATTATCGACAATAGATTCAAATGGTTCTGAGACATTGTTGAACGAAGACAGTTTATTAGTTCTACTACTAGATACTAGATGGTTCTGTATGTATGAAGTATTTCATCAATTGACAACATACGTCGAAAGAAAGAAATAATATTGTTGAGGAATTTCCATAGAGATATTACAGATAGAGGCGACAAGCCATAGGCCGCTCTGTAAGTGGCAACGTCAGTCTCGAATCTCAGTGGGATCGAAATAGAGAGAGAGAGAGAGAGAGAGACGATCGCAGAGTTTTTCTGTCCTTGTCAAACGTATCAGAAGTAAACATAGACAGACGTAACTGTCAGAGTCTAACCTAACCTTCAGATTCTCTCTCTCCCTCACCCGAGCTGACATAATCCGGCCCTGTATACAGCACTTCGATAACTGGCGTATTTAAGAGTTGAAGTATTTTGATTCGATATAACAACCGATACGGTCTGTCTCGGATATTTACCTCTACTAGTGTGATGAACAAAATAAACAAAGGAGGCGGCTTGCAGGTATATCTATCTGCGTAGTACTTCCTATCTCTGTCATCTGTCAAGATTTGTTCTGCCACTATCATAACCATCCTGCTGAAACAAAAGGGTTACATTATATTTTATTCGGAAAAGACGCAGTCATAGTAAAGTTTGTTAATAGTTACTTATGTACCAAGTGCGTTATATAGATCCTAACGCCCGGAGGGAAACATTCGGTCCGAGGGATGAATGTTGCCCGATAGGCGTTGGGATCTAGTGACGCACGTGGTGCATACAAGATTTTATTTTTCACGAAAAAATTATTTTATTATAATGAAAAATCGATTTTAAAATCGGTTCATTGCTCCTAAACTTTCTCATAGTAGACATGTCATTTGTTGATATTTTGACGTTTGTGAATATTTTTCTCATCATATTTAGTGAATGTCATTGCTGCTTTCTTTGTGTAGTCTTATAGAAATAATGGAAATGAAAATTAATTTACCCAAGAATATCATAGGAAATGCAGCCAAAGCTGCGAATAATTCATTGCCGGAGAAATCCAGAGTCGTATACGACAAGGATTATGAAGTAATCAATCAAAGGAAGTTGCTTCATTTCTCCTCGTGCAATGAGCGGGCGTTATGATCCATAATGCCTGCTCATAATGCCCTAGGGCATAATGAGTGTATTCATAGCAACCGTATCTAAGGTAAAATCAACAAATAATATACAAGTGAAAAATAAAAGTTTTTTTTGGGCAAGTAGACAAGATTCCAGGAGGCGCCGAGCCTAGGCTAGTCCTGGAAGTCTGCGTGTCCAAAAAACAGTTTCCAGGTTTTTTGCGTTCACTTTTTTATCGGTAACCGTGTGGAACATCAAATCAATAAAGCACATTTCCCTATAAGATTACAATTATTGCTTCCATCTACTCTCGAAGTACCTAATATAAAACTCCCAACATAATTAATATCAATTTTTTTTCATTTAATACATTATATTTGCTATTTAATACATTATGGAATGAACTCTGTTCCCACAAGACACTTCAAATTTTTTAAAATACTTTTCGCGTAATTTTACATAGGGGGCAAGCTTGCCCCCAGGATTATTGCCAAAACCGGACTAAGTCAGGACACTAGCTATAATAAAGTTAACCTTTTTCGAATTTTCTATCAAATAATCAGTTAATATATTAGAATCAATAATCTTTAGTGTTTTTTACCCCGAGGCGAAGCTAAAGGGGTTATAGTCTCACGACAAAAAGTTTGCACCTGGTCCGATTTTAAAAATTCCAACGGATATCGATAAAACACATATGATTTCACTAGGGAATTTGAATTCCCAATTTTTCCCAACGAAGAATAAAAAAATATAGCGTTTTTACCCCGAGGTGAAGCTAAATTCTCACTACAAAAAGTTGGGATCTGGTCCGATTTTAAAAATTCCAACGGATATCGATAAAATACATATGATTTCATCAGAGAAGTTTTGTTCCCAATTTTTTCCCAACGAAGAATAAAAAATTATAGCGTTTTTTAGATATGCATTACGACATGCGCATGCGCCAAGGTCGATATGTACGAAGTCCTACAAAACATGCGTCGAAGTGCTCTGTGTGCCACGGTAACCAAGCGACGTTGATAGCTTAAGCTTGATTCTGCGTCTGTGTCTGCTTCCCATCCATAGAGATATCTTATCAATTTAATTCATAATTTGCAGCAAAATGAGCCGGGATAGGATATTCAAATTCGACAGTCAAACAATGAATTTTTTTGCTAAATTTTCACGGATTTTATTCGTAATATCGACTTATTAATACATTTATTGCAATTTTCCTTCATTTCATTCGTAAAATCGACTTTCATTGTTATTTAATTTATATAATAGGTACATTCAAAAAATATTGACGACATGCACATGCGCCGAGGGGTTTTATCATTCCTAGTGCTACGCAGTAGGGTGTCCTTCGTTTTATTATTTTTTTATAAGTTTCTCAGTCTTCAGTATTATTAAAAACAAATTAAACTTGTCCTTCAGTCAAACTAGAAAAACAAATTTTTTCACATGGACATAGGTATAATTTATGGAATGAAGATAGACTGTACTATACTTTTACATATAAAGATAATATATTTACCAAATTAAACAAATTATATATTTTTCAAGTCTTCTATATTTCTTCAAGTTAAAACACAAAAATAAACTTTTTTTAAAAATATAAATACTCAAGTTTACATAAATCATTGAAAATAATTATAAATCTGGATCTTACCAATCAAATAATAAAATCAGAATTTAAACTATACAATTTAAAAAAAAATTACTACAACTTTTTATTCATTTGGGATACAAGTAAGCTATGTTCAATTCAATCTACAACATCCATTAACTACATTAGTAGTGAAGAATTTTTACGGTACATTGTTAGGTACCGCAATACAGGGTGTTAAAAAACAACGTTTCAATACTTTGGGAGCTGATTATAGACCTCAAAATAAGTAAGACCTCAAATGAGCCGTTTTGGAGATATAAGCGATTTAAGGTTTCCAAAATATTAACTAAGTACTAGCGCAACCAAATACGATATTCGATTTATTGTCATCTTTCAGATGCCTTGTTCACTGAACTTACAATTAAAGTGTCTTTCAGTCGGTTCATGAAAAAAAATCCCAGCTGGCATAAAACATTTGCTTTTCATATGACATTTACGTACTTCTATTGAGTATTTTGCATCCGATTCGAGTTTTTCCCTTCCTTTCACTTTGTTATTAAGAAAAAGTTATTATTCCTGAATTTGAAATGCCTTATTCTAATATTGAAATGAGTGATATGGTTTTCATGTATGGCCGTGCCAACGGAAGTAGTCCTGAAGCACGTCGCCTTTATGCAGAGGCTTATCCCGATCGCCAACTTCCTTCCCATGTAACGTTCAATCAAGTTTTTAGACGATTGAGGAAAACTGAATTGAAATGAACGGTGTTCATATGGAACATCTTCTGTAAAACACTACAAGTCAAAAATAAATCAAATATCTTCTGTAATTTATCGTATTTGGTTGCGCTAGTAGTTAACATTCTGAAAACCGAAAACCGCTCATATATCCACAACGGCTCATTTGCGGACCCATGTTTATATGAAACGTTTTACTTATTTTGAGGTCTATAATCAGCTCCCAAAGTATTGAAACATTGTTTTTTAACACCCTGTATACAAATCCAGACACGTTCGGACAGCCGAAATATAATTATCCGGCTTGTAACCGTTTAATTCCATACGCCAAGGTTGAAACGCTCCATTATTCCAGCACAGACGGATATATTTCTGACGTCTATTTTTGAAGTAGCCGGCGTTCGTAGCGTCCATTTTTTTTGGTCGCTTTTGCATTGTTTCCGTCTTAATAGAAGAGAAGCATTTCCTGCGAAGACCGCGAGGCCTTGGCGTATCTTCAAGTTTTAGATTTCTAACGAGGCAACGTCTGAATAAAAATTATATACAGGGTATTGTATAAATTGGTCCATCCTCAACTTTTCATTTTCAAATACGGACCTGTATTTTTTATTGCATTTTTTTCAAATGTCAAGAGTCATGTTTCATATTGGCGTTTCATTTTCATCTGAATCATAAAGTGTTTCGGAAATATTGAACTAATACGAGGCTTTCTATACCTTATTCTATGATATTTTTCATTTCAATTACAGCTCAAATTTGAGAAAAATGTTGAAATTTTACTGGTTATAGTTCAATATTTCCAAAACACTCTGTAATTCAGAAGATGAAACTACTACGACAATATGAAACATGTCTTTTGGCATTCATAAAAATGCAAAAAAAATACAGGTCAGTATTTGAAAATTGAATTTATACGATACCCTGTATGTAATTTTTATTCAGATATTTGGATAGCCTACAAAAAGATGCAATGGCAAAGTGACAATTTGTTTTTAAAAAAATTCTAAAATAAAAAGATATAGGCAAAATAAGAATTTCGAAATTTTCGATTTTTCCTGTATAACTCCAGAACTAAAGATCGGAAGTTTTTATCCATATAATTGATCTCTGAAATATGCTACTTTGCCCCCATTTAACCATCCCACTATCTCTCCCCATGCATAGACTCGAATTTGAATAGCTCTGTATATATATTATGGGTATATATTTATATATATTCATTTAATTTTTATAAATGTACGTCTAGCAAGCTTAATATTAAATATTTCTGACAAATTCAGGTTACGCCAGATTTTTCGCACATCCGGCAACCTTGATATATGTAAACAATTATACGTACTTGCGAAATATCGACGGTTCCTCTTCGATCAAATGGTAGTCACTTTCAGAGGAAACCTCCCTATCCCGGTGGTGTACGGCACATTTGAAGCTTCTAGTTCTCTTTCCGGTCATCTGAAATAAAAAAAAAATGTCTTAAATTCTGCTAAGAGATATTCCTAGTACAAGTTCAAAAGTTTAAATTGCAATTATTGGACAATCACAACATCCATATCTTATCCGGGATTTCGGAAAGGTATGTAAGCTATATTCGGGTTTTTTTTGCCCAAGATGAAAAATAGGATACACAAGAATAGTGATTCATCTCTTCTGAACGTTTGTAAACGATCCAAAACAATTAAAACTCAACAACTTCTCATATAAAATCCACGTAAACAGATGTAAATAAATCAATCTATGGCCCATGTGTTAGTAATATTCGACACCGGTAGGGAGCTTATCGCTTATTATGTTTTACCAATAGTATGTATTTTATGGGAAAATACTACTAAGAATACCGAGTCATAGACAATCGCTATATTTGCGTTGACCTTGATACAGTTATATCTATGGATATCTACGACCGTTTGATCATGTCCGACGGAGCATAGAGTGCAACGCGACCGCTATCTCTAATTGATTCGGGGAAAAAATACTATTTTCTATGAACTCGCGAATCCAGCCGATTCGTCTCGGTTTTACCGCGATGGGAAATACGCAGAATTGAGACACCTGTGTAACCCTACGCTACGTTCGCGATCCCATTCTGTGGTTCTATCACAGAATTCGAGATGCTTCGGCGATCAGGCGCATAAATTCACGGCGACGAAGCTTGTCTGTGGATAATTCACCCGTTTCTAGACGAAGAAGCGTCGGAGCGAGACCACCGAACATTATTTTTTCGATTCTCTCGACTCCGTGAATTCGTTCGCATACTTTCTACGCTTAGAGAACATACCGTTGTCCGATTATTCGAAAGCATTCTTCCATAAACTGTTAATTACTTAGGGGAAAAATTACCACAATGGAATCATCTCAACCGTTCAACGTTCTTTAAATTTCAACGGTATAAAATAATTGGCCATAGTATATCTATGTATTTATACTTGAAGAGAAAACTCTGTGTTCCTTTCTGAGTACATTGCGCCCACAGAGGAGTGTGAGATTTAGCATAGTTGAAGTTTTTTTGGATTGATTGGGTCGATACATACTGTAAATTAATAAACTTGTCAAAATAATGGTTCATAATAACAATTATTATATTCATTAAATTAAATACGCATCACACACGTTTCTCTGCAGTAAGTTTGTGGATTTTTCCATATAGAATTATACCAACTGATGATGTGCAATTTTCAGCTAACCGAAAACGTAGAGTTTTTGAAGTCCAATGCTATTCCAACAAAACATCTTCAACTTTTATCGGAATCTGAACCTGGGCCATCATCCAGAGATTCTAGATAATTGTATATTCTTTCATGTAACAACCAGAGATACTATTGAAATAATAATAATAAATAATGTTTATTCGCACAACCAAAATAACAGTTTATCATAACATCAAGAATATGAAATAAAACTTGACTCTATAGCTAGGTAAAAACTGAAATATTCAATTATATAACCAGAAAAACAGAGATTCTATAAAAAAAACCAGACTCTCAGAAGTCCTCCGTACTTTTAGGAGAGCTGTTATACGTCAGGAAAATTCAAACAATATAATAACTCATTACGTTCAAACCATTCAAGCAGAGTATTCATGTTAATTCTTCTTTTATTTCATGTTGTTTCTTTCAGTTTTGCTGGTAAGTACTTAGTTTTGTCCATTATACTCAAAAGCTCCTCAGTTGGAAATGAAAGTAGACATGTCAGAGATGTTTTCTTGAAAGTTTTTTTACTTTTTAAATAAATAGGTGTTCTATCATACAGCATTTTCATGATGTATACATAGTTCCTCTAACCTATTAATTTATTCGTCGTCTACTTTTTTTTATTATTGATTTTCATGTTCAATGATAAAAACTCAGTGTAAATTTCAACTTGATGTAGGTAGGTTATCTACTGTTGAACAGAGATAATATTGTCCTCAATCGAAACACAATGAACAACTGCAAAATACGAAGTCCAAAAAAACACAAATTACGAAGCTTAACGTTCGAAAACTCAAAATGAAATTAACGTAAATACCATTACCAAACTATGTAAACAAACCGTTAATGGCCCATAGAGTAGTACCGATATTACCCGTTCCGGCGCTACGATCTTAATTTCAGACGCCAATAGCAGAACATACGTTCCTCTTATAAATACGACACAGACTTTAAATCTGGTCGAACTAATCGAGAATTAATATACCGTAGAACACAGATATAAGCCTAGACATTATTCCGCCCCACAGAAACAAATTATCAAGCGACAACCACAGACAAATTCCAATTCTCGTATTAACCTCCCTTTCGCGCCACAGAGCATCCGTTTCGCCTCGTTCGTACGGCTTGCGTTAGCATTAGAAAACGGCTCATAGAAGGTGGGAATTATCGCGAGTATTTGCGCGGCGTGGCACTCTCGATTCCGGGTATATTGACATACCATAACGGTGATTGAGTTTTCTACATCAGAAATCGCTTAGATGCCAATGCAAATTCGACGCGATAAATAGTGCGCCGATGGGAAACGATTTCCGAACACAATTGATCCGATCTGAATAGTGGTACATAGAATAACACGGAAAAATTTGTCGTAAAGGAACTATTATCTGCGTTCGACAAATGTTATAACTGTAATATCAATAGCCTGAAATTAATATTATAGAGCAAGATCCCAGAGCTGCCAGACGTTACTTATTTTCTCAGCAATAATATGTATGGGATGAAGTAGTGTTCGTATGTACTTTCAGTGTATGGATACCTGCTACCTTGTACCGACGGCCAATTTCCAGGTATCAGGTGCTGAAGATGGAAAAAAACTCAACTCACTTTTCTTATTTTCTCAGGATTAATTTTTATATATGATACTCAGGGCACTATTTCAATACCTTATGCAAGCAGCCAGACCGATCGTATGGGCCAAACATCCCGCCAGACACAAATTAAGTGTCCCTATGAGTATGCCAGTATGAGCGAAATGTCATGATTTGCTTATTTAACCCTCTAGGTCACGAATTAAAACCATTTGAGCGAAAAATCTGAAATTTACTGTAATGCAACTTATGATTTTTTGAAAATTTTTGATGCTCCGTTTGGGCACAATGACATGTCCCCAATTGAGGACATCATGAGCTGATGGAGGAAAAAAAAATTATATTATTTTTGCGCCCATTTTCAAAGTACTGAAGTGAATTGAATTTAACTTTTGCAGAATCAAAATGAAAGTGCTGTTATATTCACCTAGATGTTGCCTTTACCGCTAGTTCACAATATCCTCAAACTAGTACGCCACACTTTCAAAAATCGCTGATTACAGTATGCAAAAAAATCACCTAACGCAATTGCTTTGGAACAAGTCTAAACTTATTTTGAACGTAAAAAAACAGTTTTCAAACACATGGCCTAACGAATATAGCCAACAAAAAATAAACAGTAGAGCGCTACACTGCTGTCATAGCTACCCTACGGAATCCCATATTTCAAATGCATGATTATTTTTTTGATCAGCTTGAAGATGGCAGCACATATATTCATTTGGAAGAATATGATGTCCACAACTGAAGACAATGTGACAGAGGAGTAAGAGCAAGCGGTACTCCATAGGAAAAAATCCAAAGTAGGTTGTCCTCAACTGAGGACAAGGTGAGCAAGAGGGTTCAGCGCGATAGTGATTATCTATGTGCGTCGATCTCCCTTCTATACTTACTGTCATGAGATTTCGCTCATACTGTCATACTCATAGGGACACTTTCTTTGTGTCTGGAGGGATGTTTGGCCCATACGATCGGTCTGGCTGCTTGCATGAGGTATTGAAATAGTTCCTAGAGTAACATATATAAAAATCAAGACAGAGAAAATAAGAAAAGTGAGTTGAGTTTTTTCCCATCTTTAGCACCTGATACCTGGAAATTGGCCTTCAGCACAAGGTAGCAGGTATCCATACACTGAAAGTAAATAAGAACACTACTTCTTCCCAAAGATATTTTTGAGATTATTATTTTTCAACGGAGGTATTTGATGGGTTAGTGAAGAATATATCAATGGGAAGCATTTATGACGTTCATCTTCGTGACACTCTTTCTGGTATAACGCAATTCTATGATTACTCCATCTAAGATATTTATTTGTGGTTAGAGTTCTGTTAACTGCAACTGTGACGTTATTTTCGAACAGAAACTAAGAAAAAAAAATTTTAAACTATAAAGAATAACTAAATCGAAATAATACGAATGAAAGAATGATAATTAATAATATTTTTTAATGTTATGAACATAAACATTTTATTATTAATTAAGTACTATAAACATACGAACTAATTATTAACTTAATCAGAACAGAGCCATTTCTTTTAAGCATAGACTTCGAAGACAGAAAAGTAAACATGCAAACATATCAAAGAGATTGAAGGTATTATATGTTTTTCGAAACGAATCGTTTGATTATAGGAGAAACGTGAGAAATGTCCAAAGTGCTGACGGACGGAACGCAGCCTTCTCGGATTGTTAACTGGCTCGTAAGTAAGGTGACGAAATAGTCGTTTTTCCGAACGCGTACCTAATTAGAACATAGAACATAGTTAATATCGGAGCGGCGATCGATAAATAACCTGACTGCGTTTCGAAATCAGCTGATATGTCGGCGCAAGATGCCAAATTCGCAATGTCTCGTCGTCTGCGGGGGTTCTGCGGAACGCCGCAAGTGCCTAGAATAACCTGCCGGTGAATAATAGGACTATGAAAAGATCGCAGTTGCTTGGAGTTCAATGCCACAACTCTATGTCGCAGGCCATTATATATATATATATATATATATATATATATATATATATATATATATATATATATATATATATATATATATATAAATAAATACAGGGTGATTCATTAATATGTGTAAATATATTAATGGAAAAATTTTGAGCTCAGATATGAAGATGTAACCCAATTTTCTTATACAAATTATTTCTCCTTACTGATTTACAGGGTGTTTTATTTAGATTATTAAAAATTAATTTTGTTCATTACTTTAATGCTGCTTGATATTTTTTTATGATATTTGGCAGTAAGTTAAAGTAGTTTGGGACACATCAAATAATAGTAAAGAAGACATAAAAGTACATAAAAATCAAAAGAATTGTGCAGCCATATGTTCAACGTTAAATATCTCGAAAAATAGTGGCTCTAGCGTTACGAAAAAGGAGTGCCTTATTTACAGAAAAAATATTGGAGAATCGAAAAATTATACTAAAATGACAATTCTGCCAGTGGCGTAGAATTTAGGAAATGAGAACTGTTCCCGTGCACCTGCCGTACGCCACTGGTGATAGCGAGAAAGTCTTCTTTACTATTATTTGATGTGTCCCACTAGGTTACTACACGCACAACTACTTCAGCTTACTGCCAAATCTCATAAAGAAATGTCGAGCAGCATTGAAGTAATGAACAAAATTAATTTTTAATAATCTAAATAAAACACCCTGTAAATGAGTAAGGAGAAATATTTTGTACAAGCAAATTGGGTTAGATCTTCAGTTCAAAATTGTTCACCCTGTATATATATATATATATATATATATATATATATATATATAGGGTGTTTCTTAAAGACATGCTAATATTTAAGGAGGTGATTCTTCGACTCATTTAAAGAAAAAAACTACCTTTGAAAGTATGTCCTAAAAGTCTTAACTTTTGAGATATAGGGTGACAAAATTTTGAAAAAGGGTGCCCCCTGGAAATTCGAAAAAGCGATCGATAAAAAAATCAGACTGAGAACGAATGTTTTACTGGAGAACATTTCTAAATCTTTCACTGTGAAAAGTTCTATAATTCTAATATTGATTTTCTAATTGCTTGAAAATGAGTTATCTGAAATAGAAACAAAGGTTACTGATTTTCTATATTATTTCTGTTAGTCGAAGACACTAACTCATTTGACGAAACCAAACTCAAGGTGACATAATTGACGAAGGTAAATACCACTGAAATTGAGGTTAGAATTGTCGCGACACCCGATATCCGTGTGTCACACGGTTCGTTTGCACTGAAATACTAAAATGGAACGAATATTATTATAATTTTTTTTCACTTGGAAATTCAGTCGCTATCTCTTTGCCAATCTTTTACACGCGGATATGTGTTAGTGCAATCAAGGTTAGGCAAGGTGCGATTGTTTCGTTGCGACCTACCGGATATGTTGGGTTTTTGTTTACCTGTGATGTAATTGATAGAAAATTAAGGGCGTTCCACTACACTGAACCTCGCGTTGTGTAACAGCTGTTTCCTCGACCGCGTCGTTGGACTTGAAGGGTGCAAAAACAACGGCGATAATGAATAAATAATAACAACGCACCACGACAATCACGGAAAATTAGTAAGCGCAATTCAGTGACTCAGTATTGAAAAACATAATTTAATTTAAACTCGAATCTGTGTGCTTGATTCATAAGTATTTTCATGCCGTACCCTTGGTGCCACTGCACGGGTATTCCACCAGATCTTCGGGACATCATGTTCACCTCCCTATTCCTTCCTCTGAATTAACAAAAGAGTCCAACATTTACAATGCCGAGAAAATTTACAATCACCTCCCAGAGGAATTAAAATCTATAACTTCCTTGACCAATTTTCGGAAACGAACTAAATCTCATTTTCTTGATAAACCTTATAACTCTATAGAGGACTACTATTTTGAGCATTGATTGATCGATATAACCAAATTGAATAACGCAGGCATCAGCTTCGATTGAGGAGGATTTGACACTCTCGGTTCTATTGTAAAGTTTGTATATATTTTGTATAAAAATGTGGTGTGATTTTTATTTCTAGGTATTACATTGTTCAGTTTGTATATTTTTTTCACCGATGTGTGTTTATTTTTATGTTTTACATTGTTTAGTTCCTATAATTTTCGCTTTGTCAATGAAGTTTAAAATTTTTGAAGAAAATAAAGCATATTTTGATTTGATTTGAAGAGATAGTTCAAATTCTCAATTTTTGAATCTCGTAGACATCTGGGTTACGGATGGACCTAGATTTTAGATAGAACTAGCGACGAAACCTGGCTTTACCTCGGCCGAAATACATCGTACGCTCTGTTGACTATAGCCGAGATCAGATTGACAAAAAAGCATTGAACGATCGAAAACATTCAAGAACAACTACGTTTGAGTACAATCTGAAAAAATCTGGAATATTTCATAGAAATCCCCATCATTGTGTAACACACTGTGTGTTAGAAGGAGAAAGAAATTTTCCAACAGAAATTTAGGCTACCCAGACCCACCCACTTCCACCCACCAAGACCAAACTCCCTCACTTACAAATGCAGAACAAAGATATTATCCGGTCTCACATGCAGCATATTAATGAAGAGCTGGACAAAATGCTTGAGTTGAGGGTTGTAGAGGAATCTAAAAGTCCTTGGTCATCTCCAATATTACATGTTCGGAAAAAAGAAGGAGGTTATCGGTTTTGTGTCGATTTTAGGAAGTTAAACCAAGTCACTAAACGAAATGCCTATCCGTTGCCTTTCGTTTCTGCTATTTTGGACCGCCTAAGAGGGGCCAAATATCTCTCTTCTATTGACATAAAGTCAGCTTATTGGCATATACCATTGAAGGAGTCTAGTAAGGAATATACTGCTTTCACCATTCCAAATAGAGGGTTATATCAATTTAAACGCCTTCCTTTTGGGTTAGTTAATGCACCGGCCGTTTGGCAACGATTAATGGATCGTGTGATTGGTTCAGACTTGGAACCATATGCATTTGTTTATCTTGATGATGTTATCGTCATTTAGGATTCCTTCGAAAAACACATGGATGTTCTAACTAAGATTTTCGACTACCACTACAATGAGTGGGTGGCAGAAGGTAGTTATAGAGAAATGGCTGAACAAACCCAAAAACATACTGTATGATGTACTAAATGTAGAAGAATTATTATATATAATTTATATATTTAGATAATCTGACAATTCACTAGAATATAACATCTACTGAAAGAATATAATTGGTTCGCGATTTTTGACTTTCGGGACGCGTCAACGGAGTAACGGGCGGCCGAAGGCCGTTTCTAGGGCAAATTGCACGTGTTTTATGTCAGTATAATTTCATTGGCTCCTTCATTCTGAATTTCCTACGCTTTCATCCACCTAGTGAAAATTCGATTCATCCCTCGCTCGTTTGGACTGCTCGTTTGTATCGACTTAACCTGACGAGGGTATCTTTTATTCGTGGAAAAATTTTTCATCGTCTCGATTTTGTCGATAATTCGTTTAACCGATCCGACGTGATCCCGTCGATGCCAGACTTGGCGTGGAACGCGAACGCACGGATCCTTCGGCAAACGGCGACCACCTTGATATCGGGCAGATGCTTCGTTCGTTTTGTTTTTTCAGGGCCGCGTACACGCCGGTAACTAGACATTTGATACGAACCGAACCGGGTAAAACAACAGCGCAACGAACGCGCCTTCTCGATCCATCTACCGAACTGCAGCCTCTAGTTAACCTCTGGTACCGACGTAATTGCCGGTTTACCGCAAATAAACACTGCTGGCAAGGTTTAAGAACACTTTGGCAGAGATAAAGGAACGTTTTATACTCTAACCTTTAACCATCAAAAGAACTAAGTAATTCTATGTACTCCCGGTGTCATTCATTATATGAAGCATAGTACAGAAAATTGATCATTTTCAATCACCTGATTTTAACAGGTCCGCCATTTTGGCTGGAGGACAAACAAACCATTTACGACTATCAGTGTTCTGAGTTGTTTGCTTACGTTTATTGAAAGTAAAAGTATTAAAAAACTTTGAATCATAAATTTATATTGAAAATGGAAAGAAGTACTTATTATCAATCACTTCCTGCCGATATTAAGAGCCGCTACGATCAGAAAATCAATATTATTGATGATATAGACCCCTATCTCTTGGAGTCCAGCTCTCAAGATTTGATATCACTGTCATCAATTCCAGTAATATCCATCATCGATATGGTTAATTATTTTATCCTCGCCCACAGTTTTTATACTGGACAGCAAATGAAAGCATATAAAAGCTTGCAAGGTTTCAAATTGTATGAAGCAGGACTAGTCCAAGAGATTTATGGGAAAAGAGTGAACGAAACAGCTTTTGTAGTTATTGGCAAGGTAAGATGTATTTTAATGATATTCATTAGGTTTATTCTCATACTAATCAGTGTTCTTAATTGTTATAACTAAAATCAACTTTATATTTCAGGTGAAACATTCACAACGTCTTAAGGAAAAGCTTCTGAATTCATGGGTTATTATCCTAACTGACGGTAGTATTTCCAGTGGACATTGCACTTGTATGGCAGGCTTAGGAGAAGTGTGCAGTCATATAGCAGCAATTGTTTTTCTCCTTCACACCCGCTCTCAGTCTAAGGATGAAGAAGCGTGTACCTCAAAGCTGGCAATGTGGCCTGTCTATATCTATATGATATGTCTATATCTTCATATTATTCCTCCAGAAAAAATAATTATACTTTCATGAAGGTCCTAATTTGCTGTCATATAACAATTACAGCAAAATCACTAGATACCTGCTCTACTTGCTTTTTTCGTTTAACCGAACGTTTAAACCTGCTGACTTGAGTTTTACCAACAGGATTGGCAATTGTGTACCCCATATTTTGGGTTGGAATCCAGTCAGGGTTGTCTTTATCCAATAACTCTGCAGGAGTCCCTGAAAAATATTTTAAATAAAGAGTTCATCTTTTTTCACTTATTCAAGTAAACTTACCTGTTATAAAATGTTTAGAACAGACTCGTGCATATTTCAATTGATTTTCACTAAAAGGTCCCCTTTTCAATGCTTTAATCCATCTCTCTTGCCTTTCTCGTGATACTGCATTGGAATAATCACCAGCATTCTTGAGGACAGCAGGGATTCTATAAAATCTCACTTTGTCTCGGTTTGCTCTCATACCACAATTAACCACGGCACAAAACGATGGCATTTTCTCTAATAAACTCCAACAATAATCAAATAATCAGAAAAAAACTTTAAATTCGACAAACAACTCAAAAAATTATGAAACTTAAATGACAATTCAGCACAACTGTTTGCATAACAATGGTTTGTTTGTCCTCCAGGCAAAATGGCCGAAGTCGCGTGACGTCATATGAAAATGGTCAATATCGTAAATTCATAGAACAAAAATCCCGAAACTTTGGTCGAACTGTTCATATTACGGCCACAGAACGAATCGAAATAAATAGGCAAGTTCCCAATTCGGATTCGCCGCTCCAGGTCAAGATCTCGGAATTTTGTGAACGTGAACGTAGTGTGCGACGATCGTTATAACCTCCGTTTTCTGACCGATTTATTCTTTTTCTATTCATCGCGTCGATGGTTTGGTTCGTGCCAAAATCACTCCAGTGGTCACGCGATTGCGGTCGATGCAGCCGGTAGATGGGCACCTTTTATAATAGCGGCGTACGAATTTTCGGCTCGACCGCAAGATGCCAATTTAACCAGGCAAAGATCCATTTAACGTTATCACTAGGGAATCGAAGAGGCCGATATAATTCACTGAAAGGGAGCACGAACGCCATATACTGGCCCAGAAATTTTCTGTGGTATACGGAAAAGCAGCTATAAAGGAGAGTTTAGGGAGAGGAAAAAAAAAGGAAACAGACGTGTTTAATTCCTCCCTGAAGTATGTGTCAGGGAGGCGGGCAGCTTGAGTTTGTGATTAACTCGTTCAGTCAGATCAGAGGATACACTTGTATGTACAAATGCATTAAGGATAGGTGAGACGGGATATTTATGGAACATAGGAAGTGTGGGTAGGGTTCAGAGGATTAATACTGGCCCAGCATTCGCCTTATAAGTTTGCAAGCAGTGACTTACATTACCATGAGGAAACCTCTGAAAAAAACTCATGGCAGACCAGTCGGCCCCGGGGTTTGAACCCGAGACCTCCCAAATACTAGCCAGTGTACGCTAAGTACTCGACTAACTAGCTTGGTGAGTTTAGGGAGAAGTAGGAAACCGAAAGAGAAACACTCTGGCGGAAACTTCCAGGGATGGATCACTTCAAAAAGTTCCTTCGAAGCTTTAAAACTGCAAGATCCAAGGGTATCTGGATCTCAGTAGGAACAAATTACACCTCCTCACTAGCTTTCTTATTGGCGAACGTAGATAAGCGATACGTCCCCTACCGGTTTAGAATATCACTAACGCATGGTCCATAGATTGCCTTGTTTACATCTGTGTGTATTTTATATGAGAAGATGTCGAGTTTTAATTGTGTTTAATTTTGTTTGAGATCGTTTACAAACGTCCAGAAGAGATGAATCACTATTGTTGTGTATCCTATTGTTCATCTTGGGCAAAAAAAACCGACTATAGCTTACACATCTTTCCGAAAGCTGGACAATTCAAAGTTGTATTCCAAACAAAGTTGGGAGACAAGGAAATGATGGACAGAAGAAAGGTGTGGATTCATAACTTGAAGATTGAAAAAAGGTGTCTGAACATAAGAGAGTTGTTCTTTGCAGTTTACTGAGAATAATTATTTTCCCTGAAGTAAGTTTGTGGATTTTTCCATATAGAATTATACCAACTGATGATTTGCAGTTTTCAGCTAACCGAAAACGTAGGGTTTTTGAAGTCCAATGCTATTCCAACGAAAAATCTTCCACTTTTATCGGAATCTGAGCCTGGGCCATCATTCAGATATTCTAGATAATTGTATTTTCTTTCATGTAACAACCAGAGATACCATTAAGATAATAATAGTAAATAATGTTTATTTGCACAACGAAAGTAACAGTTTCTCATAACATCAAGAATATGAAATAAAACTTGACTCTATAGCTAGGTAAAAACTGAAATATTCAATTATATAACCAGGAAAACAGCAATTCTATGAAAAAAAACCAGACTCTCAGAAGTCCTCCGTACTTTTAGGAGAGCTGTTATACGTCAGGAAAATTCAAAAAAATACAATAACTCATTACGTTCAAACCATTCAAGCAGAGTATTTATGTTAATTCTTCTTTTATTTCATGTTGTTTCTTTCAGTTTTGCTGGTAAGTACTTAGTTTTGTCCATTATACACAAAACCTCTTCAGTTGGTAATGAAAGTATACATGTCGGAGATGTTTTCTTGAAACTTTTGAAAGATTTTTCACTTTTTAAATAAATAGATGTTCTATCATACAGCCTTTTCATGATGTATACATAGTTCCTCTAACCAATTAATTCATTCGTCCTCTCCTTTATTTCATTATTGATTTTCATGTTCAATGATAAAAACTCAGTGTAAATTTCAACTTGATGTAGGTAGGTTATCTACTGTTGAACAGAGATAATATTGTCCTCAATCGATGAACCATAGGAAAATACGAAGTCCAAAAAAACACAAATTACGAAGCTAAACGTTAGAAAACTCAAAATGAAATGAACGTAAATACCATTACCAAACAATGTAAACAAACCGTTAGTGGCCCATAGAGTAGTACCGATATTAGCCGTTCCGGCGCTACGATCTTAATTTCAGACGCCAATATAGGACACTGTCGCCACTGAAGCTTCTGATGAGAATAGGTTTATCAGGAACTGATGAGTGTAGATTATGTGGGGAGGTGGAGGAAACTCTTGTTCACTGGTTACAGAATGTCTCGCAAGCCAACGGAATTAATGCTTTGGACCAGGGTTGCCAGATTTTTCAGAGCCGTGTCGCACTTCAGACGCTGCTTTGTCGCCCAAAAGCGCAACCGCGGTTGCGACATGTCGCGAACGGGGAAATATTGGTAACAAGTATTTTCGCATATAAAATTCACTTATTCTAGCAGTTATTTCATACGTGTTTTGCTGTCAATTTTTCGCCCAAAATCGCAATAATGATTTTTTCGGCAACCGCACGAAAAATACTACAGCCAACATGTTGCTTACTCGTCCAAAAAAAATAGTAGGTATTTTTGGGACGTTTTACTTGAATTATTATAACAGTCAGAACCACGATTATGTTACAAATATCTTTATTTTTATATAAACTGTTCACAAGACATCATTATATCATCATCATCTTTGTCTGTGCTTGAAGTTGTGGATTGGTTCTGCTACTGATACATATCAGAATTAAATTTTGCATATATAGTTTTGCTAGGCTAAAATTATTTACAGCAAATTTCATGAGATCTAATAGACGCAACTGAATTTAACATTTTTAGTATCATCTCGTTTCGAATTTTACATTTAACAATATTGATCTATGAAAATACCCTTTCTACAAATGCATTGGATGACGGTAAGCTTAGAAAAGTAAATGCAAATAGAGCTAAATCTTTAAACATGAATTTGTAGGCTGCATTTTCTAAATGTATAACCTTCCTCCAGAAAATAATAGGGTTATGAGGGACCGATTCACCAAACATCATGGTATATAGAATATACCGTGCTATGACATTTTCCTACAGGTAGCATTTTTGGTTCTTCGAGCAAGTGACAGTGATTAACTCAGTGATGCCACCACTCACCACAAAACCCAACCACTGCTGAATAAAAAGAATCGAATACATCGAAACGATAATCGAATGCAAATATCGTCGAGACGATAAGTGACTAAATATGAACAGAGTGCAGAGTGTGAAGGCGCAATTCACCGGATAATAAATCGCCCAATTTGCGACTTGCGATATTGGCAAATTTTTAGTCGCAGTTTAAGTTGAAAAGTAGCCCAATTTGCGATAAATTGCCCAATCTGGCCACCCTGCTTTGGACAAGAAACTTGTAGGAGTGAGGACGGAACCAGATATTGGAGTTCATCTGTAACTAGAAGGGCAGCTGTAGATGGCGCAGTAGTAAAAACAGCTCTGATGGGGGGCAAAATAGACCTTAAGATCGCGGTGCAGTGTACCCCCATATTAGATAATAATAACGTTATCAAAGTAACATTGCTTTGGAATAAAACCATTCGACGTTGCCAATCTAGGGTCGCCGCAGTTCTTCAATATTAATTTGTCACAATTACGCTTGCCTTATTTGATTCTCACGCATTCAGCCTTAAAATACAGCGCGCGACAAAAAGTTGGCGGCAGAAAATCACATCGATAATAAATCGGACGCATCGATTAGAAAGGCAATTATGGAATTATTAATGCGAAAAAGTGGAACTGGCGCATGACAAAAAGTCGCCAATACAAATTATTCCTAATTAAATAAGCCGATAACGAGCGTAGACAGCAAAAGCTGATTGCTGCCTGTGTAGTCTATTAGGAGTTATCGGACGATTTGCATTTTCGCATACCGTAAAATGGATTTTCTGGAAAAAGTGTACAGTTATGGCGGGCGTGCTTTGTATTACAACTAATTCATAGACATCAGTACCTATATACGGTATATTTTGTTAAACATTTAATGAGAGTTTGTCGACAATTCACATTGCTAACAAGCAACACAGCTTAAATCAACATCGAATTTCTCGTCAAATATCTCACTGAAGACGATGTTTCCAACATTTCGTCTTTGAGGTTATTCAGCCTCACCAAGTGCTTAAATTAATTCTAAAATCATCCACGCCAAACTGTGTTACTTCTAGATTGAAGTATGCATCTAATGAGAGTTTTTTGACAATTCACATTATAACTAACAAGCAACACAGCTTAAATCAACTTCGAATTTCTCGTCAAATATCTCACTGAAGACCATGTTTCCAACATTTCGTCTTTGAGGTTATTCAGCCTCACCAAGTGCTTAAATTAATTCTAAAATCATCCACATCAAACTGTGTTACTTCTAGATTGAAGCATGCATCTAATGAGAGTTTGTTGACAATTTACATTGCTAACAAGCAACAGCTTAAATCAACGTCGAATTTCTCGTCAAATATCTCACTGAAGACCATGTTTCCAACATTTCGTCTTTGAGGTTATTCAGCCTCACCAAGTGCTTAAATTAATCCTAAAATCATTCACACCAAACTGTGTTACTTCTAGATTGAAGCATGCATCTAATGCGAGTTTGTCGACAATTCACATTATGACTAACAAGCAACACAGCTTAAATCAACGTCGAATTTCTCGTCAAATATCTCACTGAAGACCATGTTTCCAACATTTCGTCTTTGAGGTTATTCAGCCTCACCAAGTGCTTAAATTAATTCTAAAATCATCCACACCAAACTGTGTTACTTCTAGATTGAAGCATGCATCTAATGAGAGTTTGTCGACAATTCACATTATGACTAACAAGCAACACAGCTTAAATCAACGTCGAATTTCTCGTCAAATATCTCACTGAAGACCATGTTTCCAACATTTCGTCTTTGAGGTTATTCAGCCTCACCAAGTGCTTAAATTAATTCTAAAATGATCCACACCAAACTGTTACTTCTAGATTGAAACATGCATCTAATGAGAGTTAGTTGACAATTCACATTGCTAACAAGCAACACAGCTTAAATCAACGTCGAATTTCTCGTAAAATATCTTACTTAACCATGCTTCCTATATTTCGTCTTTGAGGTTATTCAGCCTCACCAAGTGCTTAGATTAATTCTCAAATCATCCACTGCAATCTGTGTTACTTCGAGATTGAAGTATGGGTAGAGCAAACTATATAACCAAATTTACCAGAAGAAAATACGAAATGAAACATCAAAAATCAATTACGAACTTCATCTACAGAGTAACCAATCAACAAAAATTCGAAAATCAAGCAACTTATCAAGAATTATAGGAGATTATGTTCTTCAGAAGCATCAAGTAGGCACTTGAATTATAATGGCGAAGATTCACTAAAGTAAACTAAGAAGTCTAGATTTTCGAAATTGAATACTTATTACCATGAATCAGCCTGTCCAATCATTCAATAAATCTCTCCTGTCATTTTCAACATTCTTAAAAAACTTTCCCGCTCATTTTCAATTTGTTTAAAATAAGTGAAAACGTCAAATTTTCGCAAACGACAGAATATTCATCACAGATCGTACAATAATATTTTACAAAGTTTAAAACAAATAAATAAATATGTAGATATAGCAATTTTTCTATGTCTCCGTATGAATCTATGTTCAATGACATTTAAGAAGTGTCAATGTCACTTTGACTTATCCCCCATTAAAATCTCGATAACCTATAAATTTTGTCAGTGACATGGACCAACAGTTAAAAAAGTATCAACCCTGGTTAGTCTTTATAGACCACTTTTTGAGTATCGGGGAGTTGAATGCATATTGATATCTTCCATCTGAAACCTAAAAGACTTTATCCCCCTGTGTCATTTAATGAGTTACGCGTTAGAATTCGTTACTTACAACCGAATTTTTCATTTAGCGGTTCCTGAAAAGCATTCCGGGGGCCCAGCTCCCCTTCGTCTCGGCCCCCCGTCGGGCGCCACTTAACGGGTAATTATTCATAACCTCTCCACGATGATGGACCACCGGTCCGCGAGGCCCGCTTGATTTATTGACAGAGTGATCGGATGCGAGCCGAACCGACTGTAAAGTGACGTTTGACAGACAATCGATTAATAATGAAGTTGTTAGAATTTATATTACAATTTATCTCCGAGATGATGGTCCGTTCGAGCGATATGCGGCGAAAAAAAAGGGAGGAATAAAAAGAGCAGCCGTAAACGTTGACTGATCATATTGTTCGTAAACCGACATTATCGCAGGAGGCCATTGTGTATTTAGTCGGCCGAGAAGCGCAGACCGATGTTAGATCGAAGTTAGCGTCGTCGGCGATCACCGAACGCGCTTTCGATGACTCACCGGCTATTATCTTCTATGCTTTTTGACAATTGACAGTTGACATTGAATGTTACCAGACGACTATAACGACGAAATTTGTTCACGTTCACCAGAGCGTTGATACAGAACTAATTTCTTTTTACGTGGCGAGTTTATTAATATTTTTTTTTATATACGGAAGCTTCCGTTTTCAGGGAATCGTTGCTCGAACTAATAATATAACGACCTACTTCCCTATACCTGTACAAACTCAATTACCTACAGTTTGGAACGAAGTTTCTTACGGCAGGCTTGGAGGAGATAGGGATTTCGCTGCGGGACCAAACTGAAAAATATGCGAGACTAAAAGTGTGACGGAAGTAGACTGACGCTTCACGCTGACTGACGAAAGTCACGCTTTTAGTTAACACCAAGCGAATATTGCATACCTTTCTCTTTCTCCCTCTTTCTTTCCGTTCTCTCATCCCTTCTCTTTCTGATCCCACTCCGCCACGTCAATCGCAAATGTACTCATGAATTCATGTACAAGCAACTCTAAAACGTCGGATGTGAAACATCGAAATAATTGTGTATAAGTTATATGCATAAAAGAACAGATTACGATAGGAATCAGATATTGTATAATGAAAAGATAAAGCTTTACAAATTTGTTCCATAAAATAATGACTACGTATTGTAGGTTTATATTCAATTATATAGCGTGGAAAACGTTATCCTCTCGTTATATACACTCTTGCGTCTAATTTTTACATTGCGTTGACGACCGAGTGGTCTAAGTACTGAACCCTGTTGTGCCGTATTTCTGGGTTCGAATCCCAGAGGTGACTCCAGGCTTTTTTAATTTTTTTATTTACAATCTCGTAAGAGCTCTTAGCCCCACATTTCAATATTAATTATTTCAACTTGGATTAGTATAAGTTATCACTTCTGTCGTGCGTCCCGACACGCACATGTTTCGTTTTCGCAAATTGTGGTCCTTTTATATTATCCGAAGGAACTCCGTTCCTACCTGGTGTCCCATGACACCGTTTTCTTTTTATTCTTCGTATCAGTAGTGCGTATATAAAGTAGTTCAAAAGAACAATTTCAATATGGTTCCTATTGCATTGTGATATATTCACTTGTATCCAAATTTCGACTATAGGCCAAGCTACAGAGATTTTTTCATGTAAAAAGTGTTAGAAGAAAACCAGCTCCGCCATTGTGTGTAAAATAGTTCCACATGATATAGTGATATGTTTTTCACTCGACTTTATTATTTATGTCTTTGTTATTAACAATTTTATGCAAAAAATCGCGTCTTTCTTAGTTTTTTGCTTATAAAATTGAAACTATCAGAGTAATCGTGATGATGTCAATAGACTCATTGTAGAAAATGAAAAGACGAAAAAAACGAGAGGTCGGACGACTCGATCAGACCCTTAGTCTGAGAGAAAATTGGAAAAAACCGTCCAAAATGCAGTTTTTTCATAAGTTCATAACTCGGTTATTTTTTGAGTTGTAGCGTAGATCCTCCGGTTAGTATTATTCATCAATATAAACTTTATTTGTGCGAAGAGCAGGAACTGTCCGATGCATAGTTTTTGATCTGTGGCCATTTGATTATGTTACTATGCAATTTTCCAGCAGACCTGAATGCGACAGATATGGTCTGATTTCAATTTACTAAAAAGATTTTGAAAGTAGAATTCTCATAGTTCAAAACGTTCATCTTGGTTTTCCACAAAAACGCTGAGAAATATGTTAAAAATAAAGCTGAACATGACGAAAAACGGCCGAGCGCGTAAGACTAGTTGAAGAGTGGGGGTAGAGCAGCAGGCAAGGAGAGGTATGACATTCGAAAGCATCGGCATTTTGAACGTGACAGTAATTTCTAAACGTTGTCAGATAATAATTGTAAACCCCCACTCTTCAACTACTCTCACGCGCTCGGCCGATTTTTGTCATGTTCAGCTTTATTTTTAACATATTTCTCAGCGTTTTTATGAAAAACCAAGATGAACGTTTTGAACTATGAGAATTCTACTTTCAAAATCTTTTTAGTAAATTGAAATCGGACCTTACCTGTCGCATTCAGGTCTGCTGGAAAATTGCATAGTAACATAATCAAATGGCTACAGATCAAAAACTATGCATCGGACAGTTCCTGATCTTCGCACAAATGAAGTTCATATCAATAGCTAATACTGGCCGGAGGATCTACGCTACAACTCAAAATATAACCGAGTTATGAACTTTCGAAAAAACTGCATTTTAGCCGGTTTTTTCCAATTTTCCCTTAGACTGAGGGTCTGATTGAGTCGTTCGACCTCTCATTTTTTTCGTCTTTTCATATTCTACGATTTTTTGCATAAAATTGTTAATAACAGAGATATAAATAATAAAGTCGAGTGAAAAACATATCACTATATCATGTGGAACTATTTGACAGACAATGGCGGAGCTGGTTTTCTTCTAACACTTTTTGCACAAAATGCTCACTCTAAATCTTTGTAGCTTGGCCTATACTAGTTTGAGCTCGGTGAATGGTTATTCGTTCGTTAAACAGTTATGTATATGTAAATGCGCGTGTGTGGTACTAAACGCACCTTCCCCATTTCTCAAATCTGTAAATCGTATACGTCATCCAATCCGAACAGAAATAACATGCCCATTTGGGAAAATGTTAAGGCCGGAAACCGTCTAGGACAGGGAGTTCTCACAATTTACACAATCGAATCCCACGAGTCCTTTCCCGGCGACATCTATACAGCAATCTAGTACGACTTCGTTAATGAAACGAATGAAAAGGCGCGCCGCATAGAAAACAAAAGGTGCTACTCTTAATTTTAATGGGGAATAATTCCCATAATTAAGAACGAAAAAACACGTAAGCTCTTAACTACTTTGAAGAAAGGATAATTAAAATGTATCTATATGAATCTACGTCCTAGTATTAGCTATACAGTAATATGAAATAGCGTGAGAATGGACCAGAAACAATCGATATCTGTGCTCTCCGAACAAGGTGAAAGAACTACTATCACTTCGTGTGGTCATAGAGAAGAGAAATTTTGCATACCAGACTCAAGAACGAAGCGAGTCTATGGCAGGGATGGTATCACTTCGTGTGGTCATAGAAAAGAGAAATTTTGCATACCAGACTCAAGGACGAAGAAAGTCTACGGCAGGATTGGTCCAACAACGTCTTATTGGTCACGTAAGAAATTTCTGAAATAAATCGTTTTAATATATATGCGCTGCCAGAAACGTAATCTACAATTATTGAGAAGGGTTTTCATTATGACCGTGAAATTAAACTAACCTTGAATTTCATCTACCGGGCGATGCAATACTTATATGAAAATCACCGAGTGACTTCAAAGTTAACATTTTACGTACATTTTTCCATGAGAATTTTTGCGTTTAGCAGTAACAATTAGGAGAATTTTAATACTATTAACTCTTTCAGACGCTTTGATGAGAATGAAATTTGATGAATTTGAATTTCTCCGTGGATTTCGGTATTCTGCTCAATTATTAGTTATTATTATATTTTCCGTATGAAAAACGAAGTCACTCTTATTCTTTTTTAAGAATGAAAGAAGTATTTGATGGAATCCGTCGTTACTACGTGATAATTTGACATGATGAACAAAAACTAAATTTGGATTTACTACGTTTATTATCACAAAAATACTTTGAAAAATATAACACTGCGATTGCAATTTCGGTCACTAGACCATCATCGGGCAGATTGAGTTGAGAACTGAATACATTACTATAAATTTGCGCTTACGGGTGGGAAAGAATTATTGCAGGTACCTACCTGAATAGACAAGAGGAACACATTTCAAGAAGGGCTAATAGAAGTGGATTTCCCAAATTGGTACAATAAAATGTTCTTAGAAAAATCATTATTGTTTGGATACACTAAATATAGGAGAATATATTAAGTCAATCTGGTCGTTCAGAAGGATATCTTTTGATGAACAAAACTAAATTTGAATTTACTACGTTTATTATCACAAAATATTTTGAAAAATATAACACTGCGATTGCAATTTCGGTCACTAGACCATCATCGGGCAGATTGAGTTAAGAACTGAATACAGAATTATAGATTTGGGCTTACGGGTGGGAAAGAATTATTGCAGGTACCTAGATAGACAAGAGGAACATATTTCAAGAAGGGCTAATCGAGTGAATTTTCCAAATTGGTACAATACAATGTTCTTAGAAAAGTCGTTATTGTTTGAATACACTAAATATAGGAGAATACAGGTCAATCTGGTCGTTCAGCAAGGTATCTTTTGCATTATGATTGAGTTTAAAAATTTCTAATGATTCTAAGTAAGTAAGTTTGGTTCCTTTCGGTAATTTGTGCATAATTTAAAAATTATCTATTTGTGGAAATGGGTGGTGGTTTTTACGGCAATGATTTGAAAACGTTGAATCCGTTTTATTTTTCAAAAAAGATTGTTGGTGTTCTTTAAATCTTGTCTTGAACGATCGACCAGTCTGACCTATACATACTCCTTTACATACAGGACAAATCAACTTATAAACTCCTGAACTTTCAAAATTTGAAGTGATATCTTTGGCATTGAATAAAAATCCTGCGAGTTTTGTCTTAGGTTTGAAAGCAATTTTAATATTACATTTAGGTATGACATTAGCAACTTTTTCTGTTAGAGGACCAAAATATGTTAAAGATGTGAATTTTTCCGATTTTTCTACTTTTAATTATATCTTTTGCATTATGATTGAGTTTAAAGATTTCTAATGATTCTAAGTAAGTAAGTTTGGTTCCTTTCGGTAATTTGTGTATAATTTGAAAGTTATCTATTTGTGGAAATGGGTGGTGGTTTTCACGGCAATGATTTGAAAACGTTGAATCCGTTTATTTTTCAAAAAAGATTGTTGGTGTTCTTCAAATCTTGTCTTGAACGATCGTCCAGTCTGACCTATATACAATCCTTTACATACAGGACAAATCAACCTATAAACTCCTGAACTTTCAAATTTTGAAGTGATAAAATGTTCTTAAGTTCTTATAGTCCGGGAGCCTACTGTCCGAAAGTCTACGTCATGAAACATCCGGTTAATTCATAATTTATTTGAAAGGATATATACCAAAGAATATTAAACCGTTGGTCTGCCTAAGCTCATCCTGGCGGGTCATAGTTAAAGAACGTAATTAATTTGGCAAAAACTGGTACGTCACCTACGTAACAAAACATCCGGCTTAAAATTAAACACATTACAGATAAATATCATTTATTTGAAATTGTCTTGGTCTGCCAAGCTTCACCCTGGCGGAAGTGCTCGGCAGACCACCCTAAAGTGGTGACAACTACTGTCAAATTGGTTGTTCTCAGTCATTCCAGATTCCAGATCATAGATTGACAAGAAAAAATGTATGATAAATTCTTGGAATATTCCATTACCGCTGCTTGACAGTATATAAGCTGTAAATCATGAATTTTTTTGTTTTATGTTGACTGTGATTTGTTTTGAAAAATGACTGAGAACAACCAATTTGACAGTAGTTGTCACCGCTTTAGGGTGGTCTGCCGAGCTTGGCAGACCAAGACATTTTCAAATAACTGATATTTATCTATAATCTGTTTAATTTTCAGCCGAATGTTTTGTTACGTAGGTGACGTACCAGTTCTTGCCAAATTAATTACGTTTATTAACTATGACCCGCCAGGATGAGCTTAGGCAGACCAACGGTTTAATATTCTTTGGTATAAATCATTTCAAATAAATCATGAATGATCCGGATGTTTTATGACGTAGACTTTCAGACAGTGGCCTCCCGGACTATTAACTCAATCTGCCCGATGATGGTCTAGTGACCGAAATTGCAATCGCAGTGTAATATTTTTCGAAGTATTTTTGTGATTATAAACGTAGTAAATTCAAGTTTTGTTCTTGTTCATATTGAAAGAAGTGTTCCAAAACCATCAGGGGGACTTTTAAAGCTCCGAAAATACTCTGCGTTATGTCGGGCACACAGGAACAATGTAGAGCGTCTTGGGCGTTTGCTACATTTCGTGTTCTGCCGCGAAATCTATTTTTACGCTAAATTCTCGGCCGTCGTTTGCCTTTTTTTTTGTGTTGTCTGCGCTAACGTCTAGTCCTCTTGATACGAGGCACATCGCGGGCGAATTATCGGCGCTCTTTGTAGTCTGTGTGGATGTTGTCACCGACACCAGGTAATTAATGTCAGGGTGACGAAAAAACAAGGTCGGAAATCGGTCTGACCCACCGCTTCATTAAAATATATTATACGGACGTATGGGCTGCCAAACGACCGAGGGATACACGTTGCGAAATGTACGAAAATGCTTGTGTTGACCATTTTACAAGGAACGAAGATTCTTATAGCACGCTACACTTGGCAAATGAAAACTAGTCCTAAAAATGTTTAACACTCACGTGGCACTACTGAGGTACCTACCTAACACTGAGTTCTGTGCTCTGCGAGATCACAACTCACAGAAACGGCCAGCCACTGATTGGCACCACTGACAAGCGTATAATAATAATGTTCTGTACGCTATGAGAACACATACCTACAAGTCAATGAACGAATGATATTTTAACAAAACAAACGAATTTGACGTATCGTACATTGATCAAATATGAAGTGCAATCTGTCGTGTATCAGTTTGATCAGTTAACGAATCGAAAATATGAAATATCGATTAACGGCGACATACTTCCTTCCAGAACATTCTCTGCAATCGGCGTGTCATATTTGTTTATACAGATTTCACAGTTTAAAAGGCCCCTACACACGGGCATCGATGTCTTAATACATCAGCGTGCATCCAAGAACGTGCAACCAATAACGTTAATGTGGATGCAAAAAACACACGTTTTTGAATGCACACAACCCGGATGAATGCCGCGTTGATGTTTTCAGGAGTCGCTTGAATTTTTGGATGCGCATTCCAACGAATGCAATCAAGCCTCTACGTGTGGATGCAAATTACCGTGGAGTGTGCGTTTTTAAAGCACTAGCGGCGGTTAAGTTTATCAAATAATATGTTACTGCAGTAGGTATTTAAAATAATAAGTTAAATATTTCACGAATTTGTATAATGTTTACTAAAAATGTTTGCACATAGTTTCATCATTATGTCTGACTGCAGAACAATGTCCCGGGAATTTGTGGAGTTGTACAGGGACCTACCCTGCTTGTGGCAGACAAAATCAAAGCACTATTTAGACCGAAATTTAAAAAAATTAAGCATACAAAATATTGATAGAGAAGCTGCAAATCATTCAACCAAATGCTACAAAAAGTACAGTTGTCGCTAAAATCAATAGTCTTCGTGGTGGGTTTCGGAGATAAAATGAAAAAGTTTTTATCTCGGAGAGAAGTGGTATACGGTGAGGCTTTCGGATATATTAAAGTAGTGAATTTTAAATCTTGGTAATTTCTTGCAGTAATTTCTGCAGTTATTGCCAATCTCATCATTGTCTTGACGTTTTATTAATTGAATAACCATGTCCAAGAGTTACGAATAGGTTTCTTCGTCCATCCTTACGTAATTACGAGAGTCCTCTAGTTCTAGACTCCATTTTTCTAACAGGTGAATGTGTGAAGAATTTTATCGTTCTAGAAACCAACTTTTCGGCCACATTCGGCGACGATTTTCATTTTCCTTTTTCTTTGTACAAGCCACTGCCACCAGAGCTGAATATTCCTCCTGCTAAGACATCTGGCCAAACATTTTAGCAGACTGGACAAAACTATGGTTTTGTACGTACGTGTGTATGCAATCAGGTTGCACGTTTTTGGATGCACGTCGATGAGCAACTGTTGTTTTAGGATTGATAAACAATTCACGTTAGAAACAAAATATATATATCGTACGATATCTCCCAAGATCGCGTGTTGACCGAAAAAGTAAACTTTCAAGGAGAACACGTCATCCAGCGGCATCTCTCGTTTCACGCGAACGATAAGGAATATCCACTGATAAGGATCGATGGTGTTCGGGTAGGGATTTCTCGGCGGCCACCGACACACAGATAACGAGCCCAAATATCGACAAACGCGATAATACTCGTACGAAATATATCAGCTGAGGACGAGATATTATGGCAGTGACCTCTGACTCTCTTTCCTCGAGCGGTACACACAAATCGGACCCGCGGGGGGTGTACGCCCAGGGACCACGTTGCCACGTAGAAAAAAATCAATTACCTCACGAGTAGAACCACCGAGATTAAACGTCTGAGTGAAAGAACAAACACGACGATAATTTAAAAAATATATATGGACAAAGAAACTTCTCAAGCTAATAGAGAATTAAATTGATCGAAATACAAAAATGATGCTCACATAGGTGCCTGTTTCGCCATTAAAGCCATCTCAAGTGAATTAGATACGGCATCTACAAGAATTGCCTATTTTGCATTGTTCGAATCTCATCTTCGTTATGGTCTTCCCTTCTGGGGTTCATGTCCCAGCTAACAATTTTATGTTCTATTAAAGTTGAGAGAACGTTTTTTCAGCAAATTTTATAGAGCAATGTTTGTTCTAAGAACATTCTCAAAACGTTCTTACAGCAGTTATACAAAAGAAATGGGCCCCGTGCTAAAGAACTTTTCAGTTCTTTAAGTTGTTCTGTAAGGTATGTAGAAAACATTTATAGAATTGTTGTGTAAACGTTCTTACAAGTCGTAAAGAATTTCTATGCGATAGTTACAGAGCAATGTCATACGAATTCTATAATAGTTCTAAAATGGTGTCTTAAAATTCTATTATAGAGCGTATAAAGAACTTCTATATTTTTGTTCGTTAACCGTACATATTGTATTCCATTATACAATTATTTTGTTGCGTGACGTTATAGTTACAAAACTTTAATAGATTTTTTACATCTTTTGAAGACAAAATGCTTCTGTATCACTTTAAATCATGGATACGCGTTAAAAATGATATGGACGCCATAATATATAAAGTACCTTCACCATTTATTTGAATTTTCTAGTAAGTTTGAAATCAAAAGACGAATAAATTTTAATGCGGAAGAAAAATTAATGTGAAATATGTGGTATATATATGGTAATTTTAAATGCGCCCTCATTTTATCTCATTTTTCTACAATGTTAAAAACTAATTAAGTATTAAAAAAAAAATTATTGATAAATTTTGCCGCCAAATGTATAAAAAACAGTTAGAAAGTAAATATACTTAAATTTATCATATTACTGATAAATATTTGGCCCATTTATGTTTCATATTAGTTTTTATCTAAATTTTTCTTCTTTCTTTACAAAATGGCGACGAAATGGAAAGCTTATCTCGTACTTCCAATATGGATGCTAACTAATATGAATATTTTGTGTCGATTGCAATTATTACAGAGCTAATATACTTCATAAGCAACTACTATAACTCAAATGTGCCAACTAAAATTAACCGTGTTGTCATGTTTTACAAGATTTCCCCAAGCACTAAAATTAGTACAGGCAGGCTGCATTTTGAAAGAAAAAAAAATATAAATACATAAACGATTTTTTCACAGAAGATTTCTCTAGTGATATTACCGTTATTAAAGCGGAAATTTGCATACAATATTTCCCAGTGACTTTTTTTACGAGTCAAAAATATTTCCAATATGGCTCACAATGTACTCGACTGTGGCTAAACTAAAAGGAAGTATTACGATTTTAGCAGTCTATGTAAACCTATGTGTATTTATGAGTGTGGATATATAATATGTATATGTTCTATGGTATCGCCTGAATTATTGGTACTATTTTGGAGATTTGAAGCTATTATGTCCCCTCGGTCGTCAGTCTAATAGCTAGGATGCGAAGTTTACTGGGTACGAAGAATGTCGTCTAAAACTTATACACAAACGAAATTTACTTTTAAAATGGCGTCAATTAAGGTTTGGTTGTTCTGTAGTGCTTTTTTATGAAACAAAAATGGCATAGATTTAAACCTAATTACTCTGTAATTATTGTATAACAACTATAACATTACTCTCTATAACAACGTTATAGAGGTTTTTTTTTATTAAGTTCGTTAGCAGCTTCCATATGCATAATTTGTTATTCGTAGCAAAATTGTCTCTCAGCAACCCCTTATACAATATTTCTATAAAAAAACTATAATCAACCACTACGGAGCAATTCTATAGGAGCTTCACAGGAGTTGGTATAGTTCTATAATATACTTTTTCACATCGGATTTGGAATCATTTAGTTCTATAAGCACCATTGCTGTAAAATTGTACTACTATAGACAGTTATCGAGCAATTATTTACACTTATCTTCTGAATGCTCTGTAATTATGTTCTAAGAACGTTCTTGCAATAAACTTAAAGAACAATTTAGATTACGAAGACAAAATAGTATCATCTGCTCCACTTATACAACAACATAATGTTCTAGACACAACTATGAAACCTTTACAGAACAGAAAAGTTCTTTTACTCTAAATTTATAGAAGCTTCTTGCTAGCTGGGTGTAATTCTTCACAACTTGACACCATTCTCAAATTGCAGAAGAGAGCAATTCGTTACATGTTTGTACTGAAGAATAGGGCTCATTGCAAACCTTACTTCAAGAAAAATGGAATTTTGACGCTCCCTTCTTAATATTTACTTAAATCTGTGTGATTCATAAGTATTTTCATGCCGTACCCTTGGTGTCACAGCACGGGTATTCCACCAGATCTTCGGGACATCATGTTCACTTCCCTTTCTCTGAATTAACAAAAAAGTCCAACATTTACAATGCCGAGAAAATTTACAATCACCTTCCAGAGGAATTAAAATCTATAACTTCCTTGACCAATTTTCGGAAACGAACAAAATCTCATTTTCTTGATAAACTCTATAGAGCAGGCTTTCCCAACCTTCATTTCGCCAAGCCTCCCGAGCTAAAAATCATATTGTCATGCCCCCCTTAGGTAAGTTTCAACAAAAATATGGAACGCACATTTTATTTATTAATTAAATTATTTATTTTTAGGTGTTTTAAATAGGTTAAATACAGATACAATATATTAATTAAGGATAATTAACGAAAGAATACATTTGAATCATTAAGTACTTTTACAAATATCTAAATAACCGACATTTTGGGTTTTTTATTTTTCTCTCACACAAAACAAATCGGGTTTTCATGAATCTTGGTGAAAATGTTCGTTTTTATTTCACAATTGCACTGTAATTGGCACATTGGATTTTTTGCAGAATCGTGATAAACCCGTTTTAAACCTACAAAGCCCACATCCTCCCACTTCCCGACCTCAAATCACCGTAATTTATTTTTCCTGTTATTTATATTATATTTTCTTCTTTTTTAGATGGGTTTCATCCTGTAACTTTTTTTTTAAAATTATCTATACTGGCCTACCATGCATCATTACTTGCTAGAATAGTTTTTTATCTTTCACTTTCTTTCATATTTTAAATTATATTTTTATAATTAGATGATTTTTAAACAACTTTCAATTTAAAGTAATTTTAAAACAAATAAATAAAATCTTTTAAAGTACTAGCTAATGAGATACTTGAGCTTGCATGCTCTGTACCAGTTGGTCGATTCTGGGTTCAGTCGTTGCTAAAGAAATGGTTATATCGCTGTCGGCGGCTTAATTTTTATTAAAACTAGAGCTGAAAAACCTGCCTCGCATAAATAAGTGGACGAAAATGGAATAAGTATTTTTAAAGCAAGAGAAGCAACTTTCGGATTAACAACGAATCGTTTGATCCAAAATTTTTCTAATGTCAAGAGATGAAAGTCATCTTTCATGGTCGAATCAGCCTTCATTTCTAGAAATTCTTCTTGAACTTCTTCAGGTAGTTGTAAGACATCGACAACAAATGGGTTTCTGGTCATGTGCCATATTGGTGACTCGAAATTGATATCTCGATAGTATCGATTAAATTCATTTTCCAATGCTTCCAAATGAGTTTCTATTTCAGATTTCAAATTTTTACTCAGTTTCTGATTATGAATTACTTCGGACAGCCGTGAAAAAGGAAATACATTTTCATCAGATATCTTCTTTTTCCAAAGTTGAAGTTTTGATATGAAAACTTGTACAGCAGCGATTGAATGGCAATTAGGAACAATAGGGAATATGCATTTTTTTAAACAGTTTCTATCGATTACTTATGTTAATATAATACGGTAAAAAATATATTGTACACAGAAAAGTCAACATTTATTTTAAAATAAATATTAAAAACTGCAATGACTATTTTTTTTGGAAATGCAATCTTACATATTACGTACTTACGACGCCCCCCCTAACATTTCTCTACGCCTCCCTAGGGGGGCGTGCCCCCCTGGTTGGGAAGTCCTGCTATAGAGGACTACTATTCTGTGCTTTGATTGAGGAGGATTTGACACTCTCGGTTCTATTGTAAAAATTGTATATATTTTGTATAAAAATGTGGTGTGATTTTTATTTCTAGGTATTACATTGTTTAGTTTGTATATTTTTTGATTGATGTGTGTTTATTTTTATGTTTTAAATTATTTAGTTACTATATATTTCGCTTTGTCAATATAATGTGTAATTCTAAGACAATAAAGCATATTTGATTTGATACTCAACGAACGGAGTTTGACGTGGAGAACTTAATGTTTGAAAAACGTAGCTAATTTGAACATTAAGAATTAATAAGTTTCTCAATAGCACATAATGTAGGTATTAGACAAAAGATAATTTTTTTTATTTTTATAATCTAAGTGCGTTACTGTCAAAAGCGTGTGTCATTAAACTTAATTTATCATTTTAGCATTGGTGAATTATTTTTATTTTAATTAGTCAAAAATGGTTCACTAAATGTTGAACCTAACTTAACCTATAAAAAACTATGAAAAAACTATTCGTCGATCGAATACTCATTGAATTTCAGTGTGTCCGAAATTTCCGGAGATTCAGGGAAAAATCGCGAGAACCGGCAACGGCGGCGCCAGCCCGGCCGTGGGAAAAAGAGACGCGAGCGGGGGCGTTTTATTAGTTGTGCACACATACGGGGTGTCCCACGCGCGCCCACCGCGCCGAGACTGTTGACCTAGACGTTATACGATGACGACGTCGCCCGCGTCTACTTTTAGCGGTAATTATAAGTCGAGGGGACAATCTCGCATTGTTCCAAGCCGAGGAGTTGAGGGGTCCGAGAAGGGAATACGTTTCCCACCGGGAAAAATCGACGGAATATCAACGGACGTACGATTCAACCAAAATGGAGGAATCGAAACGTATCTCGATGTAATGCCAAATTTTAGCTGTTTTAACGAGATCAATAGAAAAAAAATTGAAGGAACTATTTTGGTACAACTAGAACAGTAAATAAAAATCAGCTCAATACAATAAAAATATTTAAAAAAAAAAAAATAGCTACTTTATTTCATACAAGTTATACAATACCGTACATTATTCTTGATTTTTTTTTGGCTGTTAATAGAGACATTTCGGAGCAATATCATATCCCTAATCATTGCAATGGAAAGAACAAACGCTTGGGTAGCAGAACTCCATCATTGAAGTAGTATTTTCAACCCATCTTTGTTTTTTTCACACACAAATTCTTAACCCCTCAAAGTCAAGTTGAAGAAATGCATATAGCTTGAAAACCAGTAAAAATCATGAAATTACTAAATGAAAATTGCGGTGGCGAGAAAAACATTTGAAACTTTCAAATAGCATTTCCCTCATCTGGAATGCTGGAAAATATAAAAATAACACTTCCTCCACACCCAATCCACGTACAGAATTTCAATTCTCTAACACAATCTGCAGAAGCTTTGGATGTGTGTGTCGAATGTTGTAACATTCTCCCTTGAAAGATGAATGGTAATTCGAATATCCTACGTATTATTTTCTTTATATATATAAAAATATATATATATATAAATATATATATATATATATATATATATATATATATATATATATATATATATATATATATATATATATATATATATATATATATATATATATATATATATATATATATATATATATATATATATATATTAACTTGTTTTTTCTTCGCAATAGTAGGCCATTTGAGTTAGAAAATCGATTTTATTAAACAGTTAACGTTTCCTCACAAAATGAGTTACTTCCTCCAAACGAAATGAAATAGCCTGTTTCCAGAGTGGACCAGGAAAAAAAAATACTTTAACCGTTTTTCCTGGTCCACTCTTACCTGATAGACATGATGTGAATGATTTTTGGGAGTTTTTAAGTCAATTTTAATTACAATTTCACTACTAAGTGTGTAATTTTTTCCCTTTTTGCGTCAATTTATGTTGCTGATGTCACTATATGTGTGGGATAGTAGTAATAGTTTAAAAAAAATGTTTAACATCCTTGTACTCATCCTCACCAAAGATGTAAGAGCTCAAAACAACAATAAGTTGTAACTGTTATTACTGTTTTAAATCTTTTTAGAATCCCTGAAGATGGAAATAATCAATAAAATTTCCGAACGCTTGGATCAACTGTGCCAGCTGCATTCCCCAATATTTACTTTTTACTACTATATATATATATATATATATATATATATATATATATATATATATATATATATATATATATATATATATTTATATGCGAGCCAGCTTTGGAAATGTGTATTCTCACATGGTTATTATTTATTTCGGAATGCCAGAGCGGCCTACCTAATGCAAAGGAGCCGGAGACCACGTAGGTAGATATGCCCAAGATCGCCGTCTCGCTCTCTCTCCTTCTCTCCTATTCCCCACGGACCAGATAGCGATCTGGAGGATTTATAACACCAAGTCGGCCTTTCGGCGGCGCTAGATAGATCCAGATACCCAAGTCCAATTATATTTGTGGCTCATTGGGCTATAAAGCCAACAGAATAAATAAGGAGAAGGATTAGTTTTATTCTCGAAGAAGCATGCTGGCGTATCGTAGTAGGTGCAGTGTTGCCATTTCGATGTCCGAATTTATCGACTGGGATATTTTTCTATGAATATGATACGTACGTGAACATTCTAAGCGGTGTCATGAACCTAACTAAAATTTCCGACAATAAAAGTTGAAGATTTCGAGAAAACGAAATAGTATACATTAAAATATCGTGTTAAATCTTGAAGATCTACGATTTCCAAAATTTCACAATTTTAACGACGAATGAATTCGATCATTGTACGTTTTCCACAAAGTTAAAAATAACTGAGTTAACTTATACAATGTTAAGTCAGGGATCATTCCATGTCAAATCAACACACCCATTTTACCTCACCATCTTAGATTTCGCTGAAATTTGGAATACTCATTGTGGATGCTGGAGCTAAGAAAAATACCGTTCCAAAATATGGCTGCGTAAATTTTCAAAATTTCGGCCAAAAACCGAAAAGTTACTTTTTTGAAATTGCTCTAGGAGCTGCCCTAGTTGAGCTAGAGAGCTGGAAGAGGTGTCATTTTGCAGCATTCTTTATGCTCTTTCCATATATGGTATATAATATGCCATACGTTATAAGGAAAAAGTTTTTGTCAAAATACAAATTCATATTTTGACTCAATATTTTTCCAAACAGTACATAATTTAAAATTTTCAAAATTATTCTACAAATAGTTTGTACTATTGTCAATCACCTGGCCAAATATGAAAATGGGATGGAAATGGCTTCTTTGTTAAAAAAAAGTTTAATTGGCACTTGTTTTTCTTCAATAGGCTGTTTTGACCAAATTATAATATCTATATACCCTTAAGAATCATATATTTTGAAAATAATTGACAATAGTACAAACTACTTGTAGAATAATTTTGAAAATTTTAAATTATGTACTTTTTGGAAAAATATTGAGTCAAAATATGAATTTGTATTTTGACAAAAACTTTTTTTCACAACGTATGGCATATTATATATCACTGAAAAGAGCATAAAGAATGCTGCAAAATGACACCTCTTCCAGCTCTCTAGCTCAACTAGGGCAGCTCCTAGAGCAATTTCAAAAAACTAACTTTTCGGTTTTTGGCCGAAATTTTGAAAGTTTACGCAGCCATATTTTGGAAACGGTATGCGAATTTGAATTGAAATTTGGTTTGTTTCTTAGTTTCAGCATCCACAATGAGTATTCCAAATTTCACAAAAATCTGAGATGGTGAGGTGAAAATTTAATCAAAAGTGTGTTGATTTGACATGGAACTACCCTCAGGCCAAACTACACTGAAATCCTCGTAGTAGAAAATACATTTAATAATTCCATATCTGTGGAACATGCTACACACAATCTCAGTGGTAAAATCCTCATTATTTTACTTGAGTACTACATGCAAATACGAATGATGATTTTGATTTTATAAAATACATAAGGTTATTTTTCAACTTTATCATGTATTTCTGTGATATTAATTCTGTTGCATTCGCATTCACCTTTGTAATTTTATGGAAATAAAAAGGAAACACACGTGTTAAATTCCTCCCTGAAGTATGTGTCAGGGAGGCGGGCAGCTTGAGTTTGGCATTAACTCCTTCAGCCAGATCAGAGGATACACTTATATGTAAAGTGCATTAAGGATAGGTGGGACGGGATATTAATGGAATAGAAGAAATGTGGGTAGGATTCAGAGGAATTATACTGGCCCAGCATTCGTCTTGTAAGTTTGCAAGCAGTGACTTACATAACCGTGAGGAAACCTCTGAAAAAAAACTCATGGCAGACAAGTCGGCCCCGAGGTTTGAACCCGAGACCTCTCAAAAAAACTGAGCACTCGACCAACTAGCTTGGTCGCAATTTTATGGAATCATTGTTTACTTTTATACTTTACTGGCCTAGAACCTTATTTGTGGTATAGGAAACTACACCTATAAAAAAGATTTTCGGGAGAAGAAGGGAACCGAAGGAGAAACTATCTGGCAGAATCTTGCAGGGATGGATAACTTCAAAAAGTTTCTTCACAGCTTTAAAACTTCAAGATCCAAAGGATATCTGGATCTCAGTAAGAACAAAGTTCACCTCCTCACTCCTCGCATTGCAAGCACACGCAGCCTTCCAGATATTGGGAAAACAAATCAAATTCAAACTTAAAAATTTAATGAATTTTGTGGAATGTCGACCACTTGTCCAATTAAATCAAAATCAACAGATTTTCACTGAAAGCGGAGACGTTTAAACTGAAGCTAGTCAGTTTTCCTGGTATACTCATCGGCTTATAAAAGTTTCAACAAAAAGAAGAAACAAGAAGAAGTTATCGACGCAACAACGACATCAATGAAGACAAAAAATCGGTATTTTTTGCCCAGAAAATTCGACGCATCATTTTGCGATTCACACGTTTTGGTATACGTCACAGTCGGCTGGATTTCGATCTCGACACGACGTCATCTTCAGTTTCGATAAGGGCGTTATAAGTAGAACTTTGTATCTAATCTGCGATATCGGTTCGATCCAACTCGAGTATTCGACGACAGCTATTGCCGAAGTATGTCGAAATTTGGGGTCAACGTCTGGCGCCCTGCACCTTAAGCTCACACACACGCACAGTCGACAGATGGGCATCAGCCCCCGCACGACAACCATTGCCACACGATAATAACATAGCAAGTGAACCATTAAGAAAAGAAGATTGATTTCGCCCAGAGATCCCTGGATACAGAGGACTTGAATAATGTTGATACCGTTTATCGCAAAGGAAAATTCTTCGATAATTTTAAATTGTCGAAGAATCTTCCAAGAGAGCGGGTTATAGGTATTCCGAGGCAACGGGGAATTATCGAAAATTTCAAGTTTCGATCTTATTAGGTCTCTTCAGTGCAGCTTATTCGACTCGGAGTGAATTGACATCTTTCTCAGAATCAAATCAAAATATGCTTTATGGTCTTTAAAAATTATACACTTTATGACAAAGCGAGAAATTTAGGAACTAAACAATGTAAAACATAAAAATAAACATACATCAATCAAAAAATATACACACTAAACAATGTAGTACCTAGAAATAAGAATCACACCACATTTCCATACAAAATATTTACAAACTTTACAATAGAACCGAGAGTGTCAAGTCCTCCTCAATCGAAGCTGATGCCTGTGTTATTCAATTTGATCATATCGATCAATCAATGCTCATAATAGTAGTCCTCTACAGAGTAATAAGGTTTATTACAAGAAAATAAGATTTATTACATAAAGTGAACAAGGAAAATTCTTTAATAATTTAAAAAATTATCAAACAACTTTCCAAGGAAGCTGGTTATACGTATTCAGCAACGCAAAATCTGCATTCACAATCGAACGGTGAATTATAGAAATTGTCAAGTCACCCCGACTCAAAATCTGCATACAGCTGTTTCGATCTTATTAGATCTCATCAGTGCAGCTTATTTGACTCGGAGTGAATTAACAAATCTCTAATTGTTCCCCAATACAAATCGTGGTCAGTAACACTGGTCGGATAACAATCCAGAGCGCCATCCCACCAAAGATATTGGGAAACAACAATTCACCGCTTAGACTGAAAATGCAGAAATTCGTCGCTCGAACACGTACCTCCTGATATGAAGATATCTACTCTACAACAGTGGTGTATATGATTCTTTGGTGGGATGGCGCTCTGGATTGTTATCCGACCAGTGTTACTGACCACGATTTGTATTGGGGAACAATTAGAGATTTGTTAATTCACTCCGTGTCAAATAAGCTGCACTGATGAGATCTAATAAGATCGAAACAGCTGTATGCAGATTTTGAGTCGGGGTGACTTGACAATTTCTATAATTCACCGTTCGATTGTGAATGCAGATTTTGCGTTGCTGAATACGTATAACCAGCTTCCTTGGAAAGTTGTTTGATCATTTTTTAAATTATTAAAGAATTTTCCTCGTTCACTTTATGTAATGTATGAAATTGACCATGGTCGACTAGTATGTTTTTCATGAAAATAAGATTTAGTTCGTTTCCGAAATTTGGTCAAGGAAGTTATAGATTTTAATTCAGCGGAAAGGCGATTGTAAATTTTCTTAGCATTGTAAATGATGGACTTTTTTGTTAATTCAGAGGAAGGAATAGGGAGGTGAACATGATGTCCCGAAGATCTGGTGGAATACCCGTGCTGTGGCACCAAGGGTAAGGCATGAAAATACTTATGAACCAAGCACACAGATTCAAGTAAATATAAAGAAAAAAGCGTCAAAATTCCATTTTTCTTGAAGTAGGGTTTGCAATGAGCCCTCTTTTTCAGTACAAACATGTAACGAATTGCTCTCTTCTGCAATTTGAGAATGGTGTCAAGTTGTGAAGAATTACATTAACCCCAGAAGGGAAGACCATAACGAAGATAAATCTTATTGTTCCCCGATACAAACTGCGGCCCAACTACTGTACGGATACATATAACAAACTCCCTTAGAGGATTGTTTAATAAGTTTTCGTAATCCCATACTGTTATTTTGATTTAACGGTATTCAGATGACAATTGAAGAGTCAGTGTTAACGGCCGCCGGCCGTTAAGAAATCACTTGTTCAAATATTTATTTCAAAACATCATTCTGCTTACAATAACATTGAAATCACGGTCCACAGCGAGTTGGGAGAATAAACCTATGATTTTCATTTCGCATAGGCTAATAATACATCTTCATTAACCACCTTTACATTCTTGCTTTCACGCCACATTTCAAAATTTTCATATTCTTTTTGATATCGCTCTTGAGTTATTTTCGGCAGTTAATCAACACTCGCTGCACTGCACCTGATTCTCCCAATATTTCTAAAGGAATTTGATTTTGTTCCTCAATTTCATCAATTTCATCCATGGTCGTCGTTAAAGCGAACTTGAGAACACAAAAAAACTGACGTTGTTTATAAAACTGTCAAACTGTTCCATGACAACAGAGTGCACGACGTTGGGATTTTTCTTTAGAATTGCGAGGTTCGGGGTTTTTTCTTCCTTCGGAATCAAAATATAATCTTTCAACGGGATTACGAAAAATTTTTAACGACATACGGCCGATACGCAAATAACGGATGAGGTTGGATATTGTAATCCAAGGCGCAGCCGAGGATTATAACTAACCGAATCCGAACTACATATCGGTCTTGTTACGTTAATAACTATTTCATTATTTAGGAACAAATCACCGAAATAGCAGCTTTCTACCTACTAGAAACGATCTCCGGGCAAGATCGCGTCCGTCGTCTTCAGGAATTCGTCGACGGAAGCGACATTCTTGGAGCGACTGCGAATTCGGTACCGGAAGAGAATAAGGCGATGTCTACTACTTGATGAAAGAGTTATTCCGAAGCCGATAATCCGGAATATTCCCCGTGGGTATTCAGAGCGAGGAGAAAATTGGATCGAGATTGTCTTCCGATCTGACGAGACTGCAACTGCATAACCGCACGAACTGCTAAATCACAGACTGTTATTTTTCGTCGATTTGAAACGGTAGATGTCACTTCTTATTAGATCATATTAGAAATGTACACAACGTTTCGAACTTAGATTGGATGATTTTACTCCGATATCACTATATGCGTCCGAGGCGTTTCTCGAATGGAATTATTCAATTTTTTTGTAAACTTTAATACAGATATATAAATACATCGCAGCCGAATTTTTCATACAAATTTTTAAGTTATACAACTTTCCTATAAAAATAATTTAAATCTCTTACCATTAAAGCATCATTCGTAAAAAAACTCATTCTCTCGAACATTTTTTAGTCGACTTTGGTTGCAAAATTACGATATAGATGCGGTATTGTGTTGCGCTGACAAATGACTACAAAAATTTAATTCCACGTGATATATAGGTATATATATATATATATATATATATATATATATATATATATATATATATATATATATATATTAATATATATATAATTATATATATATATATATTTAACTATATAATCTCTTGAAAAGTAATAGCAATAACAGTCTTGTTGAATCTTAAAAAACTCGATTTTATTAAAAAGTTGACGTTTCGCCACGACATTCGTGGCTTTATCAAAACTTTTGAAAAGTTTTGATTAAGCCACGAATGTCGTGGCGAAACGTCAACTTTTTAATAAAATCGAGTTTTTTAAGATTCAACAAGCCTGCTATTGCTAATACTTATCAAGTGATGAGAGATAGTACACAGACAACAACCATACGAATCAAGAGATCAATATATATATATATATATATAGATATATATATATATATATATATATATATATATATATATATATATATATATATATATATATATATATATATATATATATATATATATAGTATATATATATATATATATATATAATATATATAAATATATATATATATATATATATATATATATATATATATATATATATTCCAGAGGGGCTGAGCCCCCTTTGGAATCTTTTAAGCCCCCTCTAGAAAATATCAGATACTTGTTTATAATTAATGATGAAAGTACATTTTTATTTTTCTTGAATATTTTTTATTTCTATTTATTAAGTGTTTTATTTATTCAGAGTTTTCTTAGAGAAATTTTTTATTTATTATTTTTTATTAGAATAAATTTTTTTATATTTCCAAAATGTTTTTTAATGAATAAGTATTCGTTTTCCAGTATTCTTTTCTAGGTAAAAAAAAAAGAAAAAACTGTATATTCCTGTCTTTTTTTCACGTATATTCATTTTCAGTACTATGTAAAAAGCAATATATATATATATATATATATATATATATATATATATATATATATATATATATATAATATAAGAGATTTATGGTTACAACCTCATACGACACTAAAAACGGACGTAACAATGCTCCAAATTCGTCGAATCCATAAATTATACTTGCTAATCAGCATGTTAATTCGATAAAAGTCAAGAATTTTGTTCTCGGACTAGCCACGCGATCGGGAACAACATAACCCTAGTTGATGCTCTCTTGTCTGGGACCAGTATGATGTCATCGCCACCTTCGTTGTTCGGTTCACTGTTCCGATATATCCATTCAACGAACGCGATCGCGAAACGAAAGAAACCGAAACTGGCGGCTGCCGGTCTCGGACAAGCAGAGACAAGAAAATTGAGAGAACGTCGATTGAAATTCCTGGTAATAGAAAGTGGCGGAATCCCCAAAATTTCGAATATTTCCCGTTTTGTTCGCAGAAGAGCGAGAAATATAGATCAATTAAAACAGCGTTTCTCAAACTGTGGACCCCTGCCCCCCTAGGGGGGCGAGAGCATATCCAAGAGAAACTATTATGGGAAAAAATTGACATACTGACAGAATAGAAATTACACACGCACAAAAAAAAATTGAGAAACTGCCTGCACAAACAAAGAAAACTAAAGACCTTTTCAAAGGTCGTATGACATATCTAAGAGAAATAATTAATAAAAAAATCACTAGGAATGATAAAACCCCTCGGCGCATGTGCATGTCGTCAATATTTTTTGAATGTATTATATTAATTAATTAAAAAACTACACATTAAATGCTATCAATTTATTTCATTATTGTGAAAATCGGTTTAGGTTTAAGATTTATAGATAGCACCACATGTCTATGGACAAAAAAATCTAAAAAACGCTATAATTTTTTCATTCTTCTTGGGGAACAATTTTTGAAAACACTTTTCTTATGAAATCATATGTGTTTTATCGATATCCGTTGGAATTTTCAAAATCGGACCAGCTGCTAACTTTTTGTCGTGAGACTATAACCCCTTAGCTTCGCCTCAGAGTCTTTGTTACTACTTTTTTTGGATGAACTTGAATTTAGAATTACAGATGATCCAGCAAAATCTAAAACAATAAAGAATAACACTATCGAAGTCGTTTTTTCATTTAATCTATTAGGCAAAATTTCGCATTTTTACTTTCAGATATTAAAGTTCAAATTTTATAGAACTTGATAAGTTATAGAATACATACGCCCTTGGTTCGACGCCTCCAAAATATAAAAATCAATAGGTATATAAAAATACATTTCAATACAATCTTCGATCATTTAAAACATATTTTATAATAGAACTCCAAGCTGTCGACGAGGAACGCAGCCATCTCAACAACATAGACTCGAATTTTCGAACGCAGCCGACACAAAAATACGTAGCAAAAATTAGCGAAGAATTCCTCTAAGTTGTTATCCCACACGGGAGTAACAGTAACCGGTATTTTACGCACTACTTCCGTCCTTCTACGGTGCGCAGCACCTGGCACCACTGGGGCAGACGGGGGGGCCTCTGGCTATGTACCACATTATAAACAAATAGTCACGCACAGACGAACAAGGCATAACCGTGGCGATCTTCGAATTGCAGAGATAGATGTAAACGACGTGGAAATGCGGTAGGAAATTTTACGGTCGTCCGCGGTATACCTGCCCCGATTAAAGATTGCGACCGGTCAGTGTCGTAAGAATGATAATAATGACCTTCGGGAGCTTGGGTTACTGTTGTTGGGTGGGGAAGTTTCCAGTAATTCCACAACCTACTGCAAATTCCCTTTTGTGTCATTAAGTTCGTATGACGTAATTTACGGAACGCCCATTATATCGATTATTCTGGAGCAATCCTACTACATAAATGATGGAATTAAATGGAACGGAAAAAATGCTTGTAATCGCTTAGGCGCATTTTAAAATGGCATTTTCTTCGTTTCAGAATTTCAATCGGCAAGTCGCATTTTAAATTGGTATTGCTTGTTTTTAGTCGTTTATTAAATGTATAGGACAAAGAGAAAGCAACCGGTTAGTCGCTTATTGAAATTTTTTTTCTTTAATTGTTTCCTAAAGGAAAATGCTTCAAATCTTTAAGTCACATTGTAAAATGGTATTTTCTGTTTTTAGTCGTTTATTAAATGTACCTATAGGACAAAAGAGAGCAACCGGTTAGTCGCATTTTGAAACATTTTTTTGCTTTAATCGTTTCCTTTAAACCGTTTTGCTTTAAATCGTCAAGTCGCATTTTGACGATTCCTGTTGTGTTTCCTGTTTGTAGTCGTTTTTTAAATGTATAGGACAAAAAGAAAGCAACCGGTTAGTCACATTTTAAAATATTTTTTTGCTTTAATTGTTTCCTAAAGGAAAATGCTCTAAATCGCCAAGTCGCATTTTAAAATCGTATTTTCTGTTTTTAGTGGTTTATTAAATGGATAGGACAAAAGGAAAGCAACCGGTTAGTCGCATTTTAAAATATTTTTTTGCTTTAATCTTTTCCTTTGAATCGTTTTGCTTTAAATCATCAAGTCGCATTTTAAAATAGTTTTTCCTATTTTAAGTCGTTTATTAACTGCATAGGACGAAAAAGAAGAAACCGCTTAGTCGCATGCTTTAGTTGTTTACTAGGGTAGGATGCTTTAAATCGTCAAGTCGCCTTACAAAATGGTACTTGATGTTTTTTAGTCGTTAATCAAATGATATAGGTAAAACGTTTGCAACCGGTTAGTAGCATTTGAAAATATTATTTTGCGTTATTTGTTACTAAGAATTATAGGGAAAAATGTTTTGAATTGGTGAGTCGCAATTTGAAATGGTATATAGGTACTGTTTTTAGTCGTTTATTAAATGTACAAGACAAAAATGAAGCAACCAGTTAATCGCATTTTTAAATATTTCTTTGCTTTAGTCGATTACTAAGAAGTATATGAGATAAGGCTTTCAATCGGTTAGTCGCGATTCAAAATCGTGTTTACTGCTTTTAGTCGTTTATTATTAAATGGATAGGACAAAAAAGAAGCAACCAGTTAGTAGCATTTTAAAATATAGTTTTGCTCTAGTCGTTTAATAAGAATGATAGGGGAAAATGCTTTCAATCGGCAAGTCGCATTTCAAAATGGTATTTACTGTTTTTAGTCGTTTATTAAATGGATAGGACAAAAAGTCAGTCGCATTTCAAATTAATTTTTTGCTCTATTCGATTACTCACTAAGAAGGATAGGGTTAAATGATTTCAATTGGTTAATCGCATTTTAAAATAATAATGCCTGTTTTCAGTCGTTTATTAAATGTATAGGACAAAAAGCCAACAACCGGTTAGTCGTATTTTAAAATATTTTTTTGCTTTAGTCGTTTAATAAGAAGGATAAGGGAAAATGCTTTCAATCTGCAATTTCAAATGCTATTTACTGTTTTAGTCGTTTATTAAATGAATAGGACAAAATGGAAGCAACCGCTTTGTCGCATTTTAAAATATTTTTTTGCTTTAGTCGTTGAATGAAGAGAATAGGGGAAAATGCTTTCAATCGGCAAGTCGCAATTTAAAATGGTATCTACTGTTTTTAGTCGTTTATTAAATGAATAGGACAAAATGGAAGCATCCGGTTAGTCGCATTTTAAAATATTTTTTGCTTTAGTCGTTTAGTAAGAAGAATAGGGGAAAATGCTTTCAATCGGTTAGTCGCATTTTAAAATGGTATTTACTGTTTTTAGTCGTTTATTAAATGAATAGGACAAAATGGAAGCATCCGGTTAGTCGCATTTTAAAATATTTTTTGCTTTAGTCGTTTAGTAAGAAGAATAGGGAAAAATGCTTTCAATCGGTTAGTCGCATTTTAAAATGAAATTTACTGTTTTTAGTCGTTTATTAAATGAATAGGACAAATAGGAAACATCAGGTTAGTCGTATTTCAAAATATTTTTTTGCTTTAGTCGTTTAATAAGAAGAATAGGGGAAAATGCTTTCAACCGGAAAGTCGCAATTTAAAATGGTATTTACTGTCTTTAGTCGTTCATTAAATGATAGGGCAAAATGGAAGCAACCAGTTAGTCGCATTTCGAAATATTTTTTTGCTTCAGTCGTTTAATAAGAAGGATAGGGGAAAATGCTTTCAATCGGCAAATCACATTTCAAAATGGTATTTACTGTTTTTAGTCGTTTATTAAATGGATAGGACAAAAAGAAACCAACCGGTTAGTCGCATTTTAAATTTTTTTTGCTTTAGTCGTTTAATAAGAAGAATAGGGGAAAATGCTTTCAATCGGAAAGTCGCAATTTAAAATGGTATTTACTGTCTTTAGTCGTTTATTAAATGAATAGGACAAAAAGGAAGCAACCGGTTAGTCGCATTTTAAAAATTTTTTTTGCTTCAGTCGTTTAATAAGAAGAATAGGGGAAAATGCTTTCAATCGGCAAATCGCATTTCAAAATGGTATTTACTGTTTTTAGTCGTTTATTAAATGGATAGGACAAAAAGAAACCAACCGGTTAGTCGCATTTTAAATTTTTTTTGCTTTAGTCGTTTAATAAGAGAATAGGGGAAAATGCTTTCAAACGGCAAGTCGCATTTTAAAACGGTATTTACTATTTTTAGTCGTTTAAGAACAATAGGGGAAAATGCTTTTAATCTAAAAGTCGCATTTTGATGTCGCTTCTTGAATGTATAGGACACGTAAACAAACAATCCGAGAAATCATACCTTCTTATAACCCCACAACGTCTATAATTATTAACAAACACTCACAGATAAAGATAGAACAGATCAATATCGAAGTCGAATGGTAAGAACACAGAACTCGTCCGCTCGCAGAACAGATTGTGGCCTTATCTTAATTGCGCGAAAGCCAGTCTCGTCGGCCTCAGCAAGTTCTGCAAACCACCCAGACTCCGTAACGACCTTAAGCGCGATATAAATAAACACATTTACATGTATGTGTAGCTAATATTCATACAATAAACAAAACCGTTCGAGACGGGACGGACAGATAAAAATTTTCTCACGGAAACGACCAACGGTATACGTACGACGGACGGGGACGGCCGTGGAATTTTTGACCTCTCGCTTTTCTTTTCGACCTTTCTATTGTTCGCTTCATCGTCACAAGACGAAGTGGATGTGAAAATTCGTGGATGTTTTTCTTCGATTAGGTTTTAAAAACTTGGAGTGATTGTTTAAATATGCTACAACGAAGAATTTAAAGGAAACTGTGTATTCAGCTACTGTTCCACTGGAGGAAAATTGAGGAACATTTTTGTTGCTGTTGCGTGTTTCCGAAAATGTTCCTGAATGTTTCTTAAAATTTCTTTATGTTTCGGCAACGAATGTTGATTGCTTCTACTAAATTTCTGAGTTTAATCTGAGGAATATCGAATTAAATGATTATTAAAACTAAAATTTGTCAAAATTTCAAAATAAGTTAATATCCAAAATAATGATTTTGAAGCATTATAGAAGGGAAATGAAAATTCCAAATAAAAAAAATTGACAAAAATAAAAACAAAAATTTTGAGAAATCATAGAAACTAAAAAAAAAACCTAAAATCGTCGATATAAAATTAATATTGAAGCAAATGAACTTTGTATTCAATAAATTCCTAGTAATTTTTAGAATTTAGTAGATACCTACCTAACATTATTTGTAATTTTCACATTTTCTCCATCAAAGTATAGAAAAAACGGAAATTCTGTAAAATTACTAAAAAAAAACTCAAATTTAAATTGGAATTACCTATTCAACTTTGTTAGCATGATTCACTCAAGTTCCTTAAAATTTTTGTCGTAATTAGATATCTTATAATGACGCACATTTAATAGATTGCAAAATGCCAATCGCATTTTCCGTATTTTTGTTAAAACTTTTCCAACAAAGAAACTGAAAGAATCCTTATCTTCTTCCTTCAATTTAATCTGCTTTCTAATAATAGAAATTATCTTATTCATTTCTATCATATCTAATTTTTTTAAAATTTAATATAACTATGTACGCGATAATTTGTTGTTAAAGTATTGATTAGAATGATCAATAAAAAAAGTTTAAAACACAAAGACGAAGATTGAACAAATAAGAATATATAGGTACCTACGAAATAAACTATCATCTAATTAAGTATAACAATACTAAACAATATGTTACTATTGACAATTTTAGTTGTCAGTGGAAACAAGAAATTTACGTATGTTGCCATAAGTTTCTACCTATGGCAACAAAGAGAAACATTCAGCAACAAAATTTTCCTCAACGTTCCTACGGTGGAACCGTAGCTTTATGGCTTTTCTATTTTTGAGAGCAACATTCGCAGACGAGAATTTTTCTACGATAAGATTGCCGATAAAAATACTAGAGTATCTTTTAATTAGTTTGATGAAACAGCTGATAAGACATGAGAGATCTGAATTTAAAAAAGTGGCGATATTATTGTTCCGTTCGATTATATTTGTTCGATGCAATTTCAGACTGTTTACGTTCGCTATCTGAGTCGATATCTGTAATGATAAGGTCCCCGCCCTAACCTTGAATCCAGTGTTCCTATGAGGATATTATTTACTTAGGTACACACATTCTCTGAGTACTGTACAGACAATATTAATCGAGCGATTAGCGGGGGATTTTCTCTGAAGTATCAACAAAACAAATACTTACAATTATCGTGAAAATTGCGGCTGTAACATATGTAGATTGTCATAAATATTCATTAATACGGGATATAATTTCACCAATTTCAAGTTTTCGAATTATATTTTTTGCAGAATAAAAAACCACGTATCTATTATCAGACTCCCCAAAAAATGATTAACCAAGTTAACAATTTATTTACCAAAAGCGGTTGGAACAAAAGAGAAAAAAAATCTTCATAAAAATCACTCTAGTGACAGCTGAAGTTGAACTAATAAAACAAACAAAAAGTTCTAGCGTCGGCGGAAATTTTCCGGAGGAATTTCCATGAAGGCTCTGTGTTTCTATTTGTCATCCACGATCCTCTCAATGAGCTACTACTTAGGCCGGCCGCACATTTACTACAATCGGATCCGATTGTCTGAAACGATTTCAAATCGGACCACTAGCGCGCACTGCCGACAAAATACGTCCGATTTTATTTGAATGTCACAAGCAGGGATATTTTTCGACAGTGGTAATCAAATATTCAGTATCGCACATGGTTTGACAATTCCTTTTTCTATACTCGCTGTCAAAAACTGACAGAATTAATCGTATGTTTGCGGTAGACTATGCAAAAACAATGCACGGCTTGCCTTCCGGTAGTCGGATCAGACTTTTTATCGGTCCGATCCGATTGGTAGGACGCAGTGCTCGTGCATCCGAGTCGGACGTCCGATCCGATATGGGATCGTAGGTGTGCGATATGATCGTATAAAAGTATAGAAATTTGAGCGTCATATGCCCTGATCCGAAAATCGTTTCAGACAATCGGAACCCATTGTAGGAAATGTGCGGCCGGCCTTAACTGTAAATCTGAGACCGTGACGCATCGAATATATAAGTCAGATACATAACCTACAAGTTATAAGTTCGAATTCTAGCGACGGAAAAGGCTTTCCAGAGAAAACTCTACGTATTTCGACGATTGTTCTGTAATTATCTCAATATGTCGTGGTTCTTTCAATGATCCACTAACGGCGTAAACCTGAGACCGTGACGCATCGAATATATAAGTCAGATGCATAACCTACAAGTTATAAGTTGGAATTCTAGAGACAGAAAAGGTTTTCTAGAGAAATTTCGACGATTGTTCTATAATTCTCTCAACTTTTCGTGGGTTTTTCAATAAGTAACTAACGGCGTAAATCTGAGACCGTGACGCAGCGAATATATGTCAGATACATAACCTACAAGTTATAAGTTGAAATTTTAGCGATGGAAAAGGTTTTCCAGAGGAATTTCTACGATTTTCGACGATTGTTCTGTAATTCTCTCAATATTTCGTATTTTTTCCAATGAGCAACTAACGGCGTATATCTGAAACATTGACGCAGCGAATATATACCTAAGTCAGATACATAACCTACAAGTTATAAGTTGGAAATCTAGCGACGAACAAAAGTTTTCTAGACGAATTCCTGCGTTTGTTTTGTGTCTCTGTTCGTCCTTCGTGGTTCTTTGAATGATTTAACGACACGATACAATAGTAACCCACCAAGTTTCAATCGATGTTCCGTGCGTTTCCTCCATCAATAAATAAACGGTGCTATTAACTATGCCCTAGTTAGTGCACGGAATGGTAACCTATAAATAAACCGAATTTGGGGATACGTGAAAACCGCAGAATTTCAAAAACGAGAATGAAATGGAAGGTGCAACAATCATTTCGAAAGATCGAATCAATTGAAATTTAACGGTTCGTCCTATGTATATAACTGCTTACGATAAATGGATTTTCCGAGTCACGTAATTCTTAAAAAATACATCAAGGTATCGTCGGAAAGCGAGGAAGATTACGGTAAGAGCATTGATTCATATCAAGAATGAGTCATGAATATTGATCAGAATATTCCTTCCAAGTGCGTTATATAGATCCTAACGCCCGGAGGGCATTAGGATCTAGTAACGCACGTGGTGCATAAAAGATTTAATTTTTCACGAAAAAATTATTTTATTATAATGAAAAATCGATTTTAAAATCGGTTCATTGCTCCTAAACTTTCTCATAGTAGACATGTCATTTGTTGATATTTTGACGTTTGTGAATATTTTTGTCATCATATTTAGTGAATGTCATTGCTGCTTTCTTTGTGTAGTCTTATAAAAATAATGGAAATGAAAATGAATTTACCCAAGAATATCATAGAAAATGCAGCCACAGCTGCGAATAATTCATTGCCGGAGAAATCCCGAGTCGTGTACGACAAGGATTATGAAGTATTTAATCAATGAAAGTTGCTTCATCTCTCCTCGTACAATTAGCGGGCGTTATGATCCTTTATGCCCGCTCATTACGCCCTAGGGCATAATGAGTGTATTTATAGCAACCGTATCTAAGGTAAAATCAACAAATAATATACAAGTGGAAAATAAAAGAGCTAACATCGTTAAACTATCGTTAAATTCACAAATAACTACTTAATAAATGGAATCTGACTATTATCAGAATTCTCTATCAATTCAATCCATTTTCAATTCACGTATCGGTTAATTGTACTATACAGGGTGTCCGATATTCTGCAGGGCGATTCCTAGGTTATTTATAAGGTGAAAAGTTCATATAACCTGAGCTCGTAAGGTCTTTATTTTTAAATACAGGTTGTTGAAAATTTTATTTTATTTTTGTTATTTCTATATAATTTCTGAAATAATGTCGATATTTGGACAAAAATGGTATTTAGCGATTTTTTCAATATGAGAAAATCAAATTCGATCTTGATTTGGCTCTTAATTGTAGGGGGCGCCACATCCTACAAGCTTATCTCTCTTTTAGAGAGTCACAACTTCTTCGTGCATGAACGTATCACATTTTCCAGAAGAAGAATCGATTCGTCTATCAATTTTACGTGAAAAAGTTGCTGAAAGCAGCCGTTTTCGAGATATTTTGATTTAAATTAATCGAAGCATCCAATCTCCTTATTGATTAGCGAACTCTTTGAAAATAAGTGTATCAAGTAGGCTAAGAGGTTTATCCTACAATGTTTTTTCACTTTTTGTAACGTATCAAGTAGGCTAGTAAATTAATTCCAATGCTTTTTTTCTAACGTCATGTCCAAAATAAAATAAAATTTTCAACATCCTGTACAAAGATATGTCAATTATAAAAGTACCTAGAACATAGAAATATTAAAACTGACTTCATTTCATTATATCCATTTATCCCAACACAGTCTGTAGTAAAAATACTTATAATCGAAGAACGTCGATTTTGTTCGATCCAATTTCCATTTCGCTATCCCCAAAATATTGAATAGAACGAAAATCTACCAAATTTCAAAGTCGCAAGACTGTCAAACGTGTAAGTACTCGTCAAAATTCGATGAAAAAGGAAACGAACTCGTTTCAAGATCATTGAATCTACCGGAATTTCCATAGAATGTCGTACCACTTTCCTCCGTTGCCCACTCCCTCGTTCAGTTCGTCATACCTTCAACAATTCGACCAATTTCGTCATTCCGTGAATTCGCCCATAGAAAAATCACCGATTCATTCAACCCAGCTCTATACCCCGAGGCATCTTGGTCGATCACCGACGACGTGAGAAACGGTGTCACAGAGCGCAAATACACACAACAATCGATGGCTCGGATATAATAAAACACAAGCGCGTTTTGTAGTACGTTCGCCTCCTCTGTGAATCACAACAAATTGTTATGCACGGTGCGCCAGGTACGGGAGCGTTTGTCTATTATGGTTTTCGATTACAGGAACTGTGTTACCTTGCCCGAGGCGTGACGTCACGTAGGTAATTTTTATGAATCGAGCGTATGTGAATCGAAAACTACCAATGTCACGGCTGTGGTTAATAGCGCGTACCGGAGACTTTCCCTGTTTGACTGACGGAAAATGAGGAATTCGGTTGAATTCCGTGAATCGAAAGAAGAATAGTTTTTACATATTCGACCAGGGTTGCCACGTTTTAATTAAATCGTGATTTAATTCACGGTTTGAATCTACTGATATTTTCTATTTAGATATAGGTACATATAGGTATAAATTTCTGGAAAAACCAGTCGTCAATGAATGAAAATAAAAAGAACAGCTCATTTGATAACTAAGTGAAAAACATAAGAGGAAACTTATGCATCCTGAATTCACAAATATTTTCAGTCCAGCAACAAATTAATAATCTAAAGAAATTTTAACGAAACCGTTCATAACAAATCAAAATTTATATAATTATTATTGAGAAAAAAATCCTATTTATATTGAATAAATATTATTAGGTATATTATAAGATGTATAACGAAAAAAGCTTGAATTTACTTAGAAATAATTACAAATCTGTTTAAAAAGGTAAGTACTTAGTTGTAGGTATAATGTTTGTAAAGAAAAACTCGGAAGCGATTTCTAGCCGTTATTTAATGAAAGGGGAAACTTTTTTTCGAACTACCAATCCAAAAGAAAAATAATTTGAATTAAGTTGTCGTTACAGTCTGTTATTGATAAAAATGCGATTTATATGATCCAAATATTTCTGATTTTAATCTGAGGAATATCGAATTAAATGATTATTCAAACTGAAATTTTTCAAAATTTTGAAATAAGTTAATATCCAAAATATAGATTTTGAAGCATAATAGAAGGGAAATGAAAATTGGTGGCTCGAATTTACATTCTACCTATTCTGTTTCCAAATAAAAAAAATTGACAAAAATAAAAACAAAAATTTTGAGAAATCATAGAAACTAAAAAAAAAACCTAAAATCGTCGATATAAAATTAAAATTGAAGCAAATGAACTTTGTATTGAATAAATTCCTAGTAATTTTTAGAATTTAGTAGATACCTAACATTATTTGTGAATTTCACATTTTCTCCATTAAAATATAGAAAAAACGGAAATTCTGTAAAATTACTAAAAAAAACTCAAATTTAAATTAGAATTACCTACTTAACTTTGTTAGCATGATTCACTCAAGTTGCTAAAAAAAAAACGTCGTAATTAGATATCTTATATAATGACGCACATTCAAAAGATTGCAAAATGCCAATTGCATTTTCCGTATTTTTGTTAGAACTTTTCCAACAAAGAAGCTGAAAGAATCGTTATCTTCTTCCTTCAATTTTATCTGCTTTCTAATAATAGAAATTATCTTTCTTTTCATACCTATCATATCTAATTTTTTTTAAATTTAATATTACTTACTATGTACCTACGCGATAATTTGTTGTTAAAGTGTTGATTAGAATGATCAATTAAAAAAGTCTAAAACACAAAGACGAAGATTGAACAAATAAGAATATATCTATAGGCACCTACGAAATAAACTATCATCAAATTTAGTATAAAAATTTCAATACTAGCTTCAAATTCATAAATTTAAGTATTTATTATTGAAAGATTTCGAAATATATAGGTACCTACGAGAAAACCCGATAAAAAAATCTTAACCTGCAGAAAATAAAACAAATTACAGATAAAACATCACCAGCGCCAGTGAAAATAAACTTTCAGATATATTTCGGACATAATAATAACAATAATTAATAATAATCGCCTCCTCAATAATCAGAACACTTGGATTAATAGAATCTAAACCAACTTATCCAAATCAATTTTTTTGAAGTGATCTCTCAAAAAGATCAAATTTGATAATCAGAATAACAAATTTTTATTAATCGTAACAATTACTCACATATTTCAAATACCTACTCCAGTCGCGATTTATTTCATGAATACAGATAAAAATCGTTCAGTAAAAAAAACCTATGAAACTTTTGTTCCAACATGTAGGCCTGTCAGTTGAAATAATCAATTGACAATAATTCCAAAAGTTTTCGAACTTTAATGGGAACAGTTGTATTAATTTGCATTCTTTTACGTTGACCGGAACATGTTTATTTATAATTTTTTTAATTCGTGGTGATTTTTTCGGGCAAAATGGTCTCGAAATAATTACAAAAGTTTTGAAACTTGGTTGCAAATTAAGAAAACATCTAGTCTGATATATTTGCAAATATGCAACCTTGTACGCGGTGCGGAACTTTATGCAATTTGCAAAAATATGATTTCTGGATTTTTATATTTTTGTAAATTACATAATAATCCGGACCGCGTACAAACATCAGAATATGTTTCCTAAATTTGCAACCAAGTTTCAAACTTTTGTAATTATTTCGAGACCATCTTGCTCGAAAAAATTACCACGAAGTAAAAAAATTATAAATAAACAAAGTTTAAAAACTTTTGGAATTATTTTCAACGTCTAAACTGACTGCCCTAATGGGACAATGTCGACTTTCAAAATTGGTCATACTTTCCCGAAATTATAGTATTGTTCAACTACGACCCGTTTTAGAAAATTATAATGGCCCAATTTCATCGAGCTAACCACGAAATAACTACTACACGGTTCATAAATTCAAATAAAAACTCATAAATAAAATATATGGAAATCTAGAGCGCCCAATATGAACAGGTGAACAACCCGACGTATATTTGGCCAATTAGAAATAAGCACCGAAATTTCGAAACGTATCTATCACTCACTCACTCACTACATAGATTTTGACAATTACGAAAGCGTGAAACAAATGCACATAAAATGAATTAATTTTAACGACTCGTTCTCATTGTTTATTATGGGAAAAACGGTCGGCTGCTAAAAATTACGTACGTAAAACTGACGTAACGTATACGAAATTTGTTCATCAAGTCATGGAACTTCGAGGAATTCAAATGTAAATATGAAGCTCTACAAAAACCTCACCCACATTTCAGGCATGATTTGGCATCCGCATTTGCACTAAACAAATCACAGAATAACTTACAATTTACGGATGTACCTTTATTAGGTTGGATTTTCATTCGATCAAGATAAAAAAGTTTTAATCTAATCTTGAATGATTCAATTATTAGTAATAGATTAATATTCGTTCTATACAAATTAATTCAACTCATTTTTATATGCATTCATTCAAAGATACCTGCAATAAGATAAATAAAGATATATTCGGCACATGTGAATTGAATTTTAAGAACACGATAAAATAAACTAAACAATTGATGTAAAAAGCATCACAGCCTGCATTTATTTATTTTCCTTACATTCACCTTATTCATTTCAACGAAAGTTTCATATAAATTCCAACCTCAAATTAAACACACTGCTTTATAAAAAACCAAAGGTATAATATATAATTAAATATTCAACTTACACATCGGCGTAGAATATAAAGATGAATTTCTTACGTATCCATTAACCATAAAAATAATTCACAAAATCCAAAAATTAAACGTAAAACAAAGTACTAAGAACTGTCAACAGCTATGCACGCGAACCACAGATAAAAAACGAATTAATACCGCGTTCCTCTTCGACGCAAGTCTACCAACTGAACTGTGTGTGAATAAATCTGACAGTTTTGCTATAACGACGATGGTAGGGAAATGATTCCCCCAACCGTGTATCCGAAGTGTTGCCACCACTATTTCGTCAACGATTTCAGACAAATGTAGGACGAAATACGTGAAGAATTTAAGGACTACTTTCGCGTATCATAGGCGCGAAGGGAAATAATCGACCCAATAGGAGACGCTCGTTAGAACGTAGGGGGGAAAGTAGGTGGCGTTGAGCCATTTATTTCGGTTAACCTTCCAGTATTTCCTTGGTGAATTATTATTCTAGGGGATTTTATCTATTATTACGTTCCTAGAGAGCTTTTAGTCAAATTAGGGGTTAAGTAATACTTTGTACGTAATACCTTTTAAACCGTTTTGTCATTGACTGAAATTAATTCCTTCAATTTCGTTGTTTCAATCCATTTCGTCCGTCTTCAGGGAACGATAAAATTGTTCAATTTCAAAGTGGATTTCGGGGAAATTATTTCTTTTGACGTATGATGTGGGTTAATCGGTTTTCGTTATTGTTTTGTTTTAGTTATTTACACTAATTAAGTGAGTTTATTCAAAGATAATATTGATAAGTCATGAGGAAATTTTATTTCAAGTGAGGTAAAAAGATACCTATCAATAAAAATATGAATGGGAAATTGTTGACTCATTGCTTGAAATCGAACGTATGTAGGTACTGCGAACAAGTGTGGAAGAACAAACAAATTCACTTGTGTAAATATATCGGAATAAAATTACTATAAATCCACGAAATATACCTACTTATAAGTTGGAATATTCATCAGATAGAAGTCCCGACCGCGATTTGTATTGGGGAACAATTAAAAATTTGTTAATTCACTCCGAGTCAAATAAGCTGCACTGATGATATCTAATAAGATCGAAACAGCTTTCTATAAACCCTCGTAAATTTTTCATTCATGTTTTTATTCCAGAAAGTACCTACCAAAGGGACATACGAGATTTTTATTCCTAATAATTAGTAATTTTGTGAAAAAAATCAACTTCAAAATTCAATGTTGAAAAAAGTAATAAAAATTGAGGGCTTCATTTTATTTTGAGATGACCTTTATAACGGTATGCTACACCTTGGGAAAAAACATTGCTACTTCAAATAACGGATTTTCCGACAGAAGAGCGAAAATCGTGGGTGAAACAATTTTATTTTTATGATCGTTTTTTTTTAAACTAAAGTTGAACTATTGACATTTGAAGATTTAACCGAATCAAGGAAAATCATCCATTATGGTGTCTTCAGTTGATTTTCCAGTTGGAACGAAAATTTCCATGAAAATGTTCAGGAAGTAGGTTATTCTATAGGTATGAGAAACTCTTTCACAACTACGTTACTCAGAATCAACATAATATATAGCATTGAAATATTAAATTTACTATGTTTACTGTACCTAGTAAAAATAATTTTTCAATTAATTACAATAATGATATCCTTAGAGTATATATGAACTGAAACCAGGGACGGCCTAAGGCGAAAATTGCAAGTGTGCGAGACTCAAATTTTATGCCCCTGCAGAGGGGTCTGGGGAGTATGGAATTTTTTGAAATTTAAGGTCCAAAAACACAGTTTTTGTGCACTTTTGCGCCTTGTAGAACATTAAATTTATGTATGACAATTTGATTCATTATTGATTGACTTGATATGTTCAGTACTCTTCCTTGTACTATAATCACTATTATGTCAAATAAACTAATGAAAGCTTAACTCTTCATTGTTCTTGTGAACATAAGAGAGTTGTTCTTTACAGTTTACTGAGAATAATTATTTTCCCCGCAGTAAGTTTGTGGATTTTTCCATATTGAATTATACCAACTGATAATGTGCAATTTTCAGCTAACCGAAAACTTAGGGTTTTTTGAAGTGCAATGCTATTCCAACGAAAATCTTCCACTTTTATCGGAATCTGAACCTGGGCCATCATCCAGAGATTCTAGATAATTGTATTTTCTTTCATGTAACAACCAGAGATACTATTAAAATAATAATAACAAATGATGTTTATTTGCACAACCAAAATAACAGTTTATCATAACATCAAGAATATTAAATAAAACTTGACTCTATAGCTAGGTAAAAACTTAAATATTCAATATATAACCAGGAAAAACAAAGATTCTATAAAAAAACCAGACTCTTAGAAGTCCACCTTACTTTTAGGATAGCTGTTATACGTCAGGAAAATTCAAAAAATATAATAACTTATTACGTTCAAATCATTCAAGCAGAGTATTCATGTTAATTCTTCTTTTATTTCATGTTGTTTCTTTCAGTTTTGCTGGTAAGTACTTAGTTTTGTCCATTATACTCAAAACCTCTTCAGTTGGTCATGAAAGTAGACATGTCAGAGATGTTGTTTCCTCGAAACTTTTGAAAGTTTTTTTACTTTTTAAATAAATAGGTGTTCTATCATACTGCCTTTTCATTATGTATACATAGTTCCTCTAACCAATTAATTTATTCGTCCTCTCCTTTATTTTATTATTGATTTTCATGTTCAATGATAAAAACCATTGGAAAATACGAAGTCCAAAAAACACAAATTACGAAGCTAAACGTTCGAAAACTTAAAATAAAATGAACGTAAATACCATTACAAACAATGTAAACAATTCGTTAATGGCCCATGCTCTAGTACCGATATTAGCCGTTCCGGCGCTGCGATCTTAATTTCAGACGCCAATTGGCTAGAAATGCCGGGTGAGGGGGAGGGAGGCAGGAAGATGAGTCACAACATTCTCCGCGTCCCGCCACGAGACGACTGTTCTACTGACCTTGGACCTTGGTCAAGGGCATCAGACTTACTGTATTTCAGAACTCATTGGGGTAGTTGGGTAGATCTTCGGTTTTACTTTGAATTTTTACTGTAATAGTTTTAAGACAAAATTCCTTCCATAGTCGGCGGCAAATCATTGGAAGCTTGTGATTTTTGGCTGTGTGAATTAATTTTTCAATCCACAAACTGGCACGACGCTGGGCGAGGGGTGTAGAGGGGAGTGTACAACTGTTTAGTGTCCAAGCTTCCAATGATATGCCGGCGAGTATAGTTTAAATATTTCTACCCAATATTTAAATCAGTTTCTAAAAATTTTCTAAATTTATTATTTTTTTTTACAAAAATTGGTCAATTTAATGCCCCTCCAAAAGGCTTGGGTGTGCGGCTGCATACTTCTCACACCCCTTAGGCCGGCCCTGACTGAAACAAATATTTATCGGTCGAATGTGAATTTTAGTGTCTTCCTCAAAAAGAAAACTGATCTAAATGATTGAATTGTGTCCCTATTATACTTGGATATGGGGCCGTTCAAGTATTACGTAACGCAATTTTTGAAGATTTTTGACCCTCCCTCCCCCCTATGTAACGCTCCGTAACGTTTTCATGAACCCCTCCTCCCCCCTATAAACGTTACGTAACACCCAAGTGACCATTTTTACCTAAAAGTCACAAATATGTTGCGCAAAGTCCGGAAAGTTGCTAAAATACCGTTTTTATTGTTTCAATCGTGTCGTTAATAATAAACAAAACAAGAGATTTTTATTTAATAAACAATCATACATAATGTGATATGTTGAAAAGGGTTCAAATTTGTCCTAATAAACTTTTACTACTAATCTTACATTTAATTATGCCGTTTTCCTGACTTAGCCCTGTCGTTGCATACATTTTTAGCTAACTTCATCCACCATTATTTTTCTCATACATTATTCAATTTTCGCTTAGTAGCTGGTTTTCACTTTGAAAACCTGCTTATTGGAATGGGTGCGATTAGCAAAGTAGGACCCAGACCCAAGATAGTTTTTCGTTTCATGACATTTCAGGATGCTTGGCATCAAAAACCCAATTTCAAAAGTCTCTCTTTCTCTACATATGTATGTAATATATATATATATATATATATATATATATATATATATATATATATATATATATATATATATATATATATATATATATATATATATATATATATATATATATATATATATGTTCGTATGTATGTAGGTAGATAGTTTCGTAGTTTCGCTTCTGTGTATTTCGTGTTTAAAAACTGGCAACGGAAACAAAATATAAATGACGAATAATACATTCGAGGTATTCCCCATAAAACATAAACGGATAGAGTTGCCAACTTGGGACAACAAAATAAAACTGACTTACAATACAATCGAGGGATTCCCCGTAAAAAATGAACGAAAAGAGTTAACAACTTCGGAGATTCAAATTCTCTAGTTTTTTATTTCAATAAAAATCAATGTTACGTAGCGCGTTGTTCGAACCCCCCTCCCGCCCCTGTAACGCATCGTAACGTTTTACAAGACCCCCCTCCCCCCAAATTGCGTTACGTAATACTTGAACGCCCCCTATTACAAGTGCCCCCCTCCACTGTTACAACAGACAATTTCATGGTTCCGATTGTAACAGTCTCTCAATAAATTGACTAATTTCGACCAAACTGTCTCAACTATACGTCTAAATCCGTCACAAGTTTGAAGACGAACATCCAGGCTTTCATATCAAATACATCGGTCGTTCTTCATGGCCATAGTGGCAGTGCTAGGAGACATCAGATGAAAATGTTTACAACCGTAATCGGTCTACCCTATATATCCAAAAATCGTCTCGAATTTGAAAACAAGAGAAAAAACGGTGTCATGAGACACTAGGTGGGAACGCAAGGACCGCAATTTGCGAAAACGAAACATGTGCGTGTCGGGGCGCATGACAGAAGTAATAACTTATACTAATCCAATTTGAAATAATTAATATTGAACTGTGGGGCTAAGAGCTCTTAAGATTGTAAATAATAAAATTTAAAAAGCCAGGAGTCTCTGGGATTCGAACCCAGAAATACGGCACGCCAGGGTTCAGTACTTACACCACTCGGTCGTCAACGCAAGAGTGTATATAACGAGAGGATAACGTATCGCCACGCTATATAATTGAATATAGACCTACAATACGTAGTCATTATTTTATGGCACCAATTTGTACAGCTTTATCTTTTCATTATGCCATATCTGATTCCTATCGTAATCTGTTCTTTCAGGCATATAACTTATACAAAATTATTTCGATGTTTCACATCTGACGTTTTCGAGTTGCTTGTACATGAATTAATGAGTAGGTACATATAATGCATTGTCGATTGACGTGGCGGAGTGGGATCAGAAAGAGAGCGAAAAGAAATAGGGAGAAAGAGAAAGGTATACAATATTCGCTTGTGTTAACTAGATGCGTGACTTTCGTCAGTCTACTTCCGTCACACTTTTAGTCACGCATATTTTTCAGTTTGGTCCCGCAGCAAAATCCCTATCTCCTCCAAGCCTGCCCTAAGGAACTTCGTTCCAATAAATTGTCGATATAAAACTGTGAAGATGGCAACCAGAGATCTCATCATTCTTGGTCCGATTTGTACCATCCCTGAAGCACCTTATAGTGGTAGGTATATAGATAGCCGATCGTCCTATCTGTCCAACTGGGCGCCGATGGACCGATAACAAGTGACAAACGCGCTGCGCCCAAACGCTCCCATGTTATGAATACGAAAGTGTTTCTCATAATTTAACGGTGTTGAAGATGCCGACTTGAGTGAGGCCTGATGATCATGCACGTAGGTCCGATAGAACCTTTTAATATTGGTATGAAAATGTTATATAAAGGGCCATATAGGCTCATCGTTCACATAAATACTGGAAATGCATAAAATTCCATTTTTTGGCAAGTAACTCAACTTCATGCAAAATTTCGGATTAACCGGAAGTGAAATGAAGTTTCGATTTTTGAATGGGACACCTGGGAACCTTTATTTTCAGGTTTTTTGTCTCTATATGACATTTGTAATACAACCATGTATCATTTGTTACTGTAACCATTTTTAAATTTTTATTCTAGAAGGCTATATGGATAGGTACGTTCAAATAACTAGTTTCAGTCCTAAAATGTTTGTAAAAATACAACTTCACTGTTTTCGATCAAATAGTTTCATCTATGTGACGTTTGATTTTAAAATTTTTATTACTATTTTTTTCAAACGGCAACATGGTGGCTCGTCAGGTCAAAAAAAAGAGCATTTTATTACGATTAATTTGATACCGCACTCTATTGGTTGGTTGGGGGGCATCCATCAAATCCGTGAGGTGTTTAGGGGGGAGAGGGTCGAGCGAAATCTCACTCAATCTAACGTGGGGGAGGGGGTGGTCTCGGCAAATATCACGTAATTTTTCTTTCTCAAGAAACAGTAGAAAATTGCGGGAAAACTGGGTTAATTATGTTAAAAATGTTTCTCCCCTAAAATATGGCTGAATCATATATAATAATAATGATCTCGTTGTAATAATATGCGCTGATGGGAGAATTTATTATCTGTAAATAAATTCATTTGTTTGGAAACAATTTATTCATTTATTATATATGAACAAGTATTTTTCATACATTATTCGTTAACTATTAATAAAAAAAATACGCTACGATGTGACGATTATTCATAAAAAAAATAATGCTACCTATATCCTTTTATAATAAAAATACGACGCACTAATGATTTTCAGTGAAAAAAAATTTCTGTATGACTTATTGCAACCATTGTTTTATTATTGATTTCATTTTCTCCACATTTGTATAAAATATTACTAATTTACTTGAACTAATAGAAATTTTTACTGAAGTTATGACGGAATAAAAAGTGTTAAATAGAGAAAATTATGAGAAAATTGTTTTTTTAAATAAATCTAATGAAATCGAACACAGTTTATTCAACTCATTTACACAACAAATACGCATTTTGAAAAATCTCACTTGAGATTCGAGGAGGGGGAGGGGGTCGAGCAAAATCTCACGATATCTCACTAAGGAGGGTGGGGGTAGCGAAAAATCGAAAAAAATCGAGTTACCAGTCAAAAAATACAGATTTATGCATTAAACAGATCCTCTAAATTTCATTCCATTATCTCCGAAAACAAAAAAGTTATTGGGGCGATCGACCTGCCGTGGACACCCGGTATAAGTAGGGTATCAAAAGAAAGCATACCTATAATGAGCGCATCAAAGAAAGAAATAAATAAAGTAATAGTAGCCTTCCACACAAATATGTGCAAAATTTGAGGAAAACTAACAATTTCATATACATTTTCTTTTATATTTCGAAACGTATGTATACAATGCAATAAAACCTAAGTGTTAATCGCTTGAATATCTTAATCTTTTGTCACAATTTTCAATATATAACTATTTTCTCGCAATTATTCTTATTTTCCTGTTGCTTTTCATGAATCATCCAAAGGCCCCCTCTGACATCGTCGTCCACCTTTCGAGAGTCAGTATTTATGAACAGCGAAGGCGGCGTGGGCGTTTCAATGAATGACAATTGCGTTAAGACAAAAGACTCTCGCCTGGGCGACCGGAAACCGCCCGATTTAATACAACGAGACACTTCCGCCCGAGGTGACGTACCTTTTTCGATCAGAAATCGCGAATCGAATGGGAGGATTACGAAAAAATAGAGACGAACGCGTCGTTCAGTATTCAGGATATTGCTCGGATAGTTCCGTACACAGGATGCAGTTAACGTATCCTCCATTCGAATGGATTTTTAATTTCCTCGGCAGTTTTACGTACGTGCAGAAATGTTTGTAATTTGCGATGAAACGGAGATCCTTATCGCACGTAAGACTCTACACATTTGAACAATGAAATGCCTAAAACTGTGTCACGAGCATCACGAAAAAAACGCCTGATGAAGATACCGTGTGCCGAAACGTCTCGTGATAGATTCAATTATCGAATTAAATTGGCATTTACTTGGTGAAAGCTCATAATTATGACTAATTTTTCACAAATCGAAGTGCGAGTCGGACTCGCGCACGAAGGGTTCCGTACCATTGACTATGCCCCCCTTAAATATTTATTTTATTTTAATTTTAGTATTTATTATTAAAGTAAATATACAATTAAGTATTTTTTGAATATTTCAAGTGCCTACCTGTTACCTTTTATTGATATCGAGGCATTGTTGGTTTGAGAGCCCCCCTTAAATATTTATTTCATTTTATTTATTTTAATTTTATTATTTATTATTAAAGTGAAAATATAACTGAGTATTTTGTGAATATTTCAAGTGCCTACCTGTTGCCATTATTGATATCGAGCAAAAATAGGCATTTTTGGTTTGAGAGCCCCCCCTTAAATATTTATTTTATTTTATTTATTTTAATTTTATTATTTATTATTAAAGTGAAAATATAACTGAGTATTTTGTGAATATTTCAAGTGCCTACCTGTTGCCATTATTGATATCGAGCAAAAATAGGCATTTTTGGTTTGAGAGCCCCCCTTAAATATTTATTTTATTTTATTCATTTCAATTTTATTATTTATTATTAAAGTGAAAATATAACTGAGTATTTTGTGAATATTTCAAGTGCCTACCCGTTGCCATTATTGATATCGAGCAAAAATAGGCATTTTTGGTTTGAGAGCCCCCCTTAAATATTTTATTTATTTTATTCATTTCAATTTTATCATTTATTATTAAAGTGAAAATATAACTGAGTATTTTGTGAATATTTCAAGTGCCTACCTGTTGCCATTATTGATATCATACAAAAAAGGGCAAAAAAATCGCGTTTGTTGTATGGGAGCCCCCCTAAAATAGTTATTTCATTTTTTTTTAGTATTTGTTGTCATAGCGGCAACAGAAATACATAATTTGTGAAAATTTCAACTGTCTAGCTATCGAGGTTCTTGGCCTAGTGACAGACAGACGGACAGCGAAGTCTTAGTACCTAATAGGTTTCCGTTTTTACCCTTTGGGTACGGAACCCTAAAAATTATGGAGAGCAGACGGGTTTAGGTACTTCAATCTGGTCGTTAACTAGGTAGTCTGTTTTCAGATTACAAAAAAAACAAATCGTTGTATGTTTGATCTGAGGAGGACATATTGCGAAATCTACTTCAAAAAATTCAAAATTCTGACTCTTCCTGCACTATTTATATTCGAATACGTCTGTTTGGTTCGCAAACACATTCATAACTTTTCAGAAAGACCAAATCATATAGGTATCTCACAAGAAATTCAGATACCGATATTTATTTAAAACGCCCACCTCTGTCTTAACAAAAAACTCCTTTATCTACAATGCCGGCAAGTTATACAATCACCTAATACCATTGGAGCTGAAATCTATAAGTACATACAAAAAGTTCCGAAGTTCGACTGAGACTTTTCTTTTGAAGAGTCCATTTAACTCAATAGTAGAATTTTATTCTGTAAATGAATTTCACAATGTACCAAAGACCCTTGAGTTCCACATTTGGTAGCAACATATTTTAATGTTTTTTTGTAATATACAAAATTTGGTATCTGTGTAATTCAATTTAAATGAAAAATATGTTGATTCTTAATATATGTTTATAGCTACTTAATTGACTCATAAATGTTTATCTGTTTGTTCTTTTATTTTATTAGATTATTGTTTTGTTCAACTATTGAAAGGGTTTTTTGTTTGGCTGGTTGTTATTGCTAAATTCTATTTTTAATTCTTTTGTCTATAAAATTTTGTGATTTTATATGACAATAAAGCTGTTTCTTTCTTTCTTCTTTCTCTCTTAAACTATTGAATATGCCTACCAATGACTCTGAATAAATTGCTTATATTGTTATTTGGTTTCCCTAGAACCCCCCCTGTTTGTTTAATGTTTAATTTTTAATTATTGTTAATTTTTCATATAAAAAGATTGTTTTGCAATACCATTATTCAGTACGAGATGATGTCATTATTATGACGAAACGCGTTTACTCCATATATTTTATTTCAACCTGTGAAGATTTAGCAGCCAGGCCGATCGTATGAGGCAAACATCCAGCCAGACACAAATAAAGTGTCTCTATGAGTATGACAGTACGAACAAAATGTCATGACAGTAAGTATAGAAGGAAGATCGACGCGCATAGATAATCACTATCGCGCTTAAATTAGCAAATCATGACATTTCGCTCATACTATCATACTCATAGGGACACTTTATTTGTGTCTGGCGGGATGTTTGGCGCATACGATCGGTCTGGCTGCTTGCATAAGGTATTGAAATAGTGCCTTGAGTATCATATATAAAAATCAAGACAGAAAATAAGAAAAGTGAGTTGAGTTTTTTCCATCTTTAGCACCTGATACCTGGAAGTTGGCCGTGGGCACAAAGTAGCAGGTGTTGATGGCCGGAGTTTTGTATCAGACGAGGCGGTGGTGGATGCTGGTGTCCCTCAGGGGAGTATCATAGGCCCAATACTGTTCATCGTGTACATTAATGACCTCCCTAATCTTTTTTACAACTCGACTACTGGAATCACAATCTATGCTGACGATACTAATCTGATCGTGAAATCCTCCGATCTGCGTACCGCCCTGGCAGAGTCTGCGGCTGTGGTCGATATCTTTGCGGACTGGTGCTCGAAAAACACTTAAAAATAAATTTTGATAAGTGTTGAGTGTGTACATTTTCAAATTCGGGCGAACTCCCAATTAGGATCTAGTCATGTTCACCTTACATACGGTGACATCGCTTTCAAAGCGTCCACTAAATTTCTTGGATTAATACTATCCTCTGACCTAAAATGGGGAGAACACATTGATCACCTTAGTAGTAGACTTATGTCGGTAATATATACTTTCAATGCCTTGAAGTGTCATCTTAGCAATCTTAGCATTGATGTCTTGCTTATGCTATATTTTTCGAACTTTCAGTCCCTTCTGGCCTACGGGATCTTGTTTTGGGGGAATAGTCCTCACTCTGCAAGGATTCTTGTTGCCCAGAAGATGGCACTGAGAAGCTTGTGTCGTATGAGGCATCGATCTTCCTGTAGGGGCATTTTCAGGGAAAATAACATTCTCACAGTTCCGGGCTTTTACTTGTTCAGGTGCCTTATGTTCATTCGCGACCATAGTGAACTATTCACTGATTTTGAAAATCATAATAACACTAGGCGCACTCATTCCTATCTCCTGCCTCGGCTCGCTTTAACTACCTCACAACACTGTGCATCATACATGTGCATGAAAATTCACAATGCACTACCGCGCGAGTTCCGCTCGATCTCTCGGCTGCGACCTTTTGAAGAGGCGATCCGCAGATTTTTGATTAAAATGGAGCCCTACTGTCTTCAGGATTACTTTGATGCCTGTAGAACTTAAATTTGATATGTTCGATTATTTCTGACCTGTTTTCTTTTATTATAAGTTATTGTAATATTATGAGAATAAAATCCTATTATTATTATTATCCATACACTGAAAGTACATAAGAACACTACTCCATCTCATACCTATTATTGCTGAAAAAATAAGTCACGTCTGGCAGCTCTGGGATCTTGGACTACAAGAGATAGGACTAGATGAAAGGCGGTGGTCGAGGAGGTTAAAACGCTAAAAGTTTTGTTTGGCTACGTTGAGTAGTAGTAGTAGTAGTAGTAGTAAATGTTTGACAAAATAAATTTTCTAGTCCCCAGGGCGTTATTTTTCTAAAACACCAGTGGGACATTAACTGAATGAACTCATTCGTCAAAATTGACATAAAACCAACCTAGTCGACTTTAAAACAACATAAATTCACAATCATTATTTTCGATGTCAACGTTTCGTTAATTGAAATAAACGTAATAATCCATCACGATACTTTTTCGCCCCATTTAATGCAACGTCACCCACCGCGCGTACACGATCTAACCTCCATCGATTTTCTTGGAGTAATCACGGTATAAATTTTCCGTTTTATGGCCAGCGTTAGGCCAGGTTCGAACGATATGACAAGACGCGTAGGGCGTATCCAGGTCGTAAACTTCTCTTTCAATACGTCAAAACGTATAAATCAACGCAACCCGTACACGGTCTTACGAAATAGTCATATTTTTACAGCGTGGTCGGCGGTGTCCGATTCGTGTTCGCCGCCATATTTATAATTATTAATTACTTTCGTTTTTTATGTATATGGAGCTGCGTTCGAGACACGTCCAGGTCTGTACCGGCGATTTTTCGAACGATGAAGTTTGCATTATTCGTTCAGTTCTATAAATTATTTCGAAATGATCTCGTGTTTAGAATTTTTAAGTGGAAATCATACATTTCAACAAGTGTTAGTTACCTGACTTCATTTTCGCTATCCTCACCTTCTGCTGAATCGCAATTCAGTTTTCATTAATAAAATGAGAAAAATACGCATATAAGAATAAAACTGATGCGCACTCCAGACAACGATATCATGTGAAACTTAAATTTAGTATATGAACTTCTGTAGACATAAGTATATGTACCATATCTAGTAAGATCGATAATTCGCATGTCCATATGCCATTTCTAACTGTGCCGAAAATATATTTCAAACAGTAAATATGGAGATTAATTCATGTTGAATTTTAAATTAATACTTTTCCTCAGATTATTGGGTCTGTTGAATGTCATTGAATAGGGTAGAGCGGGGCTTAAAGGTCCACGGGTATAAAGGTCCACCATTCATATCTAAGAAACTAGTGACGTATCGTTTTTACTATCTATACGAGTGGTCAGCAGATGTCGCTAGGAGCGTAACGAGACATCGTTGACAGTCGAGCGACGACGCTAGTAGGACTTACATGACTGCGTCTCAAAATTTTAACGTAAGTAAATTATTTAATTACTATTCTTTTTAGTTCCGGGCAGTGTTATTTCATTTTCCATGCCTAAACTCCGTATATTGGTATAGGTTATTTATTTGTTTTTCACGTTTCATCATTAATATTAAGCTAGATTAAACAGTATTTTTATTATAACCTGAAAAAACACTTTTACGCGGTTGGGGTAAGAAGTTCCAATGTGGACCTTTTAGCCCACATTGAATTTTTTCACCCCATAATTAATATATAGGTTATTAAAAAAATTTTTGTTTCAGAATGCGCAACTATAAGAGCCCTTTCAGACTAGGATACTGTATCCGAGATACTGTATGCGAGATACAGAATTTAGGCCAGATACAGTCAAGATACTTTTGTTAGAATATAGTTTTGTAAATAAATTTTATCAGTACAATATCAGTGCTGTACGGTGCTTTTTATGAAATGGACATTGAAGAGTGCGCTATGCTGTGGTATATTATATTTCTGGGCCCTAACTACAGTGTACCATGTATAATTTATTTCCGTAACTTACAATTTACTTGATAGTTTGCGAACAGTTACTAGATAGTAGTGCACTGATTAATACAAATTAAACATCAATTCGCTTATCTAAAGGGTTTTCACTGCAATCCGCAAAAACTTAAAAGCAATATAAATTAACGAATAAACTCATTATTCATCGCTAATAACCAATATTATTGAAATATTTCATTTAATTTTTGTTATCCATCTTGAGATGATTATTGTAAAAATCAGTAAGCTTTCGACAAATAATCGTTTTGTTTCGAGAATTTTTAATAATTTAATAATTCGATTTATTTAGCTAATGAATTTATGCATTCCTTTTTGACTGCACTGTATAATTACTTTTATAAATATACCTACCATATTCATTTTGTTGAACAATTGTCATTTCTTCAAAATTTTCACACATTTGTTTGGTAATTTCCACCCAACATTTTTGTTTTATATTCTGTCGAAATGATTTTCATTACTTGTATCCCATATACAAGAATTCGGTTCTACCAAACTTATAAATTTCTCGTTATCAAAAACTTTATTCTCCATGGTACAATCGAAAAACCGTTCTATTCCACTTCACTTCCACTAATAAATAATAAAAATATTGTAAGCCTATGCTATTGTGCTTTTTGAATCGCAAAAGTATGCAAGTCTGAACAGGTCCATAAGCCACAATGATAATTCGGTATCCCGGATTCGGATACTGTCATTGGCGGCTGAATGAGCGAGATTCAGAAATTTAGTATCGCGATACGGTATGCTGTGCTGAATGCAGTGTGAAAACGTACATATAAACGCATGTATTTTCTGTATCTGGGATACGCGTATCTCGGATACAGTATCCAAGTCTGAAAGGGATCTAAAAGGAAAGCTGATCGTGGCACTAAATCTTTCGAGTTGATGCAGCGTGCAGCTGATTTAGTTATCAATGAAAATGTATCATTAAGGCAGGCATGTCGTTACTTTGAATTGAATAGAACTTCATTATCAAGATTTATCAAAAGAATGGAGAATGATCCTGTTAATTTGAGATTTGGCTTTGGTACTCCTAGGCAGATATTCAATAAAGAACAAGAAGCCAGCCTCACAGAATAGTTGCTCAAACTTTTCAACAAATTTTTCACGGGATAGGTCCTAGAGAAGTTCGTCGCATGGCTTATGACTGTGCCATCAAATATGCAATAAGTGTATCAGAAACGTGGCATTCCAACAAAATGGCTGGTACAGGTCCGTCGATTCCACCTATGTTCACCTTTTCCGCAAAAAGTTCCAAGACCATTTAGGCTGTTGTATTTGCAAGTAAATACAACAGAGGTTGTATTTACTTTGTTTTTAATAATTTTGATTCAGATAACGATGGGTCTGACTGAGATAAAATAGAGTTACCAAAAAGAATTTATTAAGTTACTATGTTGTTATTATAATTAAAGAAGAATTTTATTTTTGTATTTAAAAACGTTTGAGAATAAAAATTTGATTTTTGTGTTAAAAACGTTTAAGGAAAAGAATTTTTTTTCCTGGGTTAAGAAATGTTTATGAAAAAGCCTTTTATTTTTGTGTTTGAAAACGTTTAATATCTCTCGTTTTTCATAAGATTTTGAAGATTTGAGGAAGATAAAATCTTCATGAAATTAAAATTAAATACTGGACCTTTTCGCCCCTTGGATGTTCCTTTTTACACCTACCACGGGGCAAAAAGAGACGACAAGGTCAAGAAAAATTGTGAAATTATATATTTCTCTTATGATAGTTAAACCAGAAATTTGTTTAAACATCACAGAATAACTGTTTGTTCGATTAGTGTTGTATTTATCGATAAAGTAAATTCCGTTTTCACAGTATAATTCTCAATAGTCAAATTGGACCTTCAAGCCCCGCCCTACCCTACTATTGAAAATTAAGCTAGAAACAGATGTAAAGCTATAATTCCAACGGAGGAATATTGAGGAACATTTTGTTGCTGAAGGTTTCTCCTTGTTGCCAAAAGTAGAAACTTATGGCAACATACATAAATTTCTTGTTTCCACTGAAGCAACTAAAATAGTTGCATATTGTTTAGTAGAAACAATGAACATTTGTTGCTGAAACATAAAGAAATTTTAAGGAATATTTTGGAACATTTACGGAAACAAGCAACAACAACAAAAGTGTTCCTCCAATGGAAAATTAGCTGTATATTTATTCCTTTTCGTACTTCACTGCACACTGAAAATCTGCGACACGAATGTTTACTAGTTGCGTTCTCGATACGTTTCCACTGCGATAGCAACACGGATTTTTCACAAATGTTTCCTATTTTCTTTTGAAGTTTACCACTCAAAATGGAAATCGGCGACAAGTAAGAACAGTCAACATTTGTTGCCTAAAAATAAAGAAATTTTAAGGAACATTTTCGAACATTCACGGGAACGCGCAACAGCAACAAAAATGTTCCTCCTGTGGAATCGTAGCTTGAAGGGTGACAAGTAGGAACAGTCAACGTTTGTTGCCGAAAAATAAAGAAATTTTAAGAAACATTTTGAAACATTTTCGGAAACACGCAACAGCAACAAAAATTTTCCACTATATTCATCACTGCTCCTCCGGTGGAACTATAGCGTAATAAACCGAAATGTTGACCCTGTTAATATCGGAGCGTTTACTCGAGCCCGACGTTCTGTTGCAACATCATCTCCTTGATATCCCAGTTGGCCCTTGGCAGGTGTCGCGTGTCGACAGATGACAGGTGGTTGACGTCTGTCACGTGTTACCGCTCGATCCGATGGGCCAAAACGGGCAGACGACTTACATTTATTTGGGAAGGAAACCGTGACGAAACCATAGACGATCCATGCAAGACGCATCCATACATCTGTCTGTGATGGTGTCTATGAACTGTGACCGTAAACGATTCGATGTTAAATTATCGATACTATAGATCATTTTAGGTCACGTGACTTTGACAGGTCCTCTATGTTCACTTGGTGGGCAGACAAACTTTATTGTGTCATTACTGTCATTTTATACTCGTTATTGATAGATGCATTTGTTTGTTTTTTTGAGTTTTATAGTATTTCAGAGTGAAAATTCAACAAATTCTTGAGTTATGTCTCGTAGTGAATATTATTCAACTCTTACCGATGATGTGAAAGCCCGCTACGACAAGAAATTAGAGATAATAGACCCATATTCATTTGGAGAAGTGAGTTGTACAAGGATCTGGAAGTAATCGCTTCAGTATCTTTGATGGATTTAGTACATTATATAATCCTTAGTCATAGCTTCTACACTGGACAGCAGCTTAAAACCTACAAATCTTTATTGGCCTACAAATATTATGAGTCTGGGTATGTCCAAGATGTTTTGGCTCGACAAATGATATTGCCTACATTGTTGTTGGAAAGGTAGGCATAGCAAACAATTTTATTATTTCTAAATGTTATATTTCAATATATTTTTTTATCAATAACTTTCTCATTGTTACAGATTAGACTTTCTCAAAAAGCAAGGTTTGGCTAATCCCGTTATCAGATGGGGTTGTTTCCATTGAACATTGCACATGTATGGCAGGTTTGGGGGAAGTTTATAGTAATGTGACAGAATTGTTGTTTTGTTTACAAGCTTGTCCAGCTGAAAACGAAAGTGAATCTGTTTCCTGCACACAAAGGCTTGCACAGTGGCCTGTACCTTCTACGAAATCCATTAACTTGATTAAATAATTTAGTTTGTTGTCAAAAATGAATAAATAATTTTACATTAACTGTTTTTAATTTGTCAACAACATTACATAGGGTTGAAAATAAGCAATATCTGTTTTTAAATAGCTTTATTATCTCCAAGAAAATACAAAGTGATCATAAATTAGAAGTCACCTTACTCTAAACAAATGATTAACTATTTCAATCTTTGGCACGCTTATTGTGATAAATCCGGAAACATGTATATGTGTTATTTGATCATGAACATAAATAACCACTTACTAATCTTTTGAATCGTTCATCTGACCTCACTGTACTTCTTTCGTGTCGATTCAGGGACTGTACATTTTTTTTTTCACCAACTATACAAGTATCCCAATGTTTTGAGTGGGGTACCCAATCTGGGTTATTCTTATTCTCTAGTAGGGCTGGTTGTCCTAAATATATAAGAGCATTACTTTCATTTAGCTTTTAGCATCATTGTTTTGTTGTTCTTTTTGTACCTTTTTTAGGATATTATTTTGAAAAATCAAGGAACCAAACTCAATTATAATCAAAATACTCACCCAATAGGAAATTTCTTGAACAAATTCTAGCATTTCTCAGCATACTTTCGCTCAGAAGACCCCTTTTTAAAGTCCTAACCCATAAGTCACGTCGTTGTTTTGACAAGGCATTTAAATAGTCTGCACGGTTTTTCAGCGCGGTGGGAATCCTGAAGAATCGAACTTGGTCTCTTTCCGATCTCATTGAACACTTAACAACACAACAAAACATTGGCATTTTAATAATATATTGCAAACTACGTAACGACTTTCACACTGTTAGCATAGGCCGAAATGTTTGTCTGCCCACCAAGTGAACATGGCGGATTTGTTTTGACAGTTGTGACGTCATCCTAAAATGATCTATAATGAAAAAGTAATCTACAGCGTGTCCACGGATGAGGTGCCAAAGAGGAAAAACTTTTTCATTTTCAATTTAAGAGAAAAATGCTAATCTTCATGAAAAGTTTTGTTTGTTCTAAAACCTCATAAATTGTGCGCATCCATTTATTACGTGAGGTGGGGGTGGTCTCATCAATTATCAAGTAATTTTTTTTCGCAAGAAACAGTATGAAACTGCGAGGAAACTAGGTTAACTTCAGTAAAAAAATGTTTCTCCACTAAAATATAGCAAAATCATTCATGAAAATATTCATCGCGGTTTAAGTATGCACAGATGGAATAATTTATTAACTATAAATAAATTCATTTCATTGAAAACAATTTATTCATTTATTAAATATGAAAAAGTATTTTTCTAACATTATTCGTTAACTATTGATAAATATTCATTAACAGTAAATACTTTTTTTGGAGTAAATATTTCTTCTTCATATACGATACGATGTGAATATTATCCATAAAAAAATAATGCCATAACCGTTTAAAATAAACATAGTCTAATAATTGTCATTGAAAAAAATTCTGACTTATTACAGCCATTGTTTTATGCAATCTCAGTTATTGTTTTATTATTAACTTTATCGTATCATTGAAGATTAAGACATTTTTATACTGAATCTTTATTAATAATTATTAACATCATAAACACAACAAAACCTACATAAAACCTTAGTTACTCATAATACATTAGTTACCATAATATAATACGTTAGTTACGAAAACATAATACGTTAGATACCAAATAATAGTAGAACTAGTTTTCATGAACATGTAAAACAATATTTTGACAGTTTTCAAACTTGATGGATACCTACACCTTTGCCGTTAGCGTCCACGATCGTAGGTATATCCTCTAAAGATTGATTAATAACCGAGCAAGCACTCTTTTCGCTTTCGTGCGGTTCCCCAGTGCTTAATACACTGCCAGAAACATCGCCGATTTGAATTTTGCGAGCAATAGAAACTTTTTTGTTCACACTTTCTTCTAAATACCCTCTAGCAACTTTCGCCGATTCCCATCCACCAAGTTCTTGTAGGTCTAATATATCTCCTCCAGCATTAACCAGAAAATTTGCCGAAGATCTTCTAACGCATTGACCAGTATACATATTAGGATTTTCAAGTGAGAGATACTCCGCTATTTTTTGAGGTATTTTAGAGAAGAAATGAATGCCGCAGGGCTGTACCGTACATTTCCCTTTTCTATATGATACAAACAATCTACGGTGAGTAACATGGACTGGCCTTAATTTTACGTACTTTTTGAATAAAAGCACAGGATTGACTTCGCCGTCAGATACCACAGCGAAAATCCGTTTCTTGTGAGTTTTTGAATCGGGAATAGTAGCAATAATCTTGTCCTCTAAAACGTCAACATCCTCCGTGGTCATCTTCGCTAATTCATTGGTTCGACAGGCTCCTCCAATTCCAATTAAAAAAGCAACTTTTCATCATTAAAACTCCTCGTTCTGGGGCAGAACACACAAAAATTTCGTTGACTTGTTCTCTTGTAAATACTTTTGACTTTTTTGCTCTATATCCAACGTTTCTCTTCTTGATGAAACGTATTAAAGCGCCGTATTTATCGATTTCCACTCTTTCCTTAAGTTCTAAAGTCGCTCGTAACATGGAATATTTCGGCCATAAGGATGAAGCAGAATATTCCTCAGAGAGTTTTGCGAAATACGCCAGCAACACCGTTTCTTCTGCACCTTGAACATGTACTTTGTTTCGCCACTCACAAAACTGCAGATATTCTTTTTCATACTGGATTTTAGATTTTTCCGGAAGCAAGTCCAACCTTATAGAGTCGGCTGCAGCTAATATATCGTCAGGAATATCAAAATCTTGCATCATTTTAATGACTTTAGGAAATTCCGAAATGAAATGACATAAAACCTTGTTGCTTTTATTTTCGCATCGCCGTTGTCAATGATACGATAAAGCTTTGAATGTAACTCGATTATTATGCGATTTAAAACCGTCTCGGACATTTCTAGGTGACTCGGCTGTCGCCTCGTCACCTAGCAATGTTATATTAATAGCTATAATTATTTTCACATTTTTATAAAATATTTCTGATTTACATAATCGATAAAATTTTGCTTAACTTAATGAAAGTAGTCCAATAGCTATCACTTTTTTAGACCTTGCCAAAGCTTTTGTTAACGTAAATCACGAAATCTTGCTAAAAAAATTATATAACTACGGAATCAGAGGAAATGCTTATACTTTCATTTCTAGTTACTTGAGAGGAAGGCTGCAGAAGGTCAGAATAAATGGAAATTACAGTGACTTTGAGGAGGTGAATGTGGGTGTTCCCCAGGGAACAATCCTGGGACCACTCTTATTCATACTCTATGTTAATGATCTGCTCATGAATACGCCTGAGGGCCAGATTGTCTCATATGCTGATGATACAGCAGTCATAACTGAGGAGTCAGATTGGAAAAATGTAGAGGAAAAAATGAACTTTCAACTACAAGAAATATCAGATTGCTTGCTTTAAATACATTGTCGTTGAATATTGATAAAACTGTATTTGTAACTTTTGGAAATTATTGTGATAGTGCTGAATCCTGAAGGATTGCACGTTAAAATAAGTAATCAAGAAGTTAGGAGAGTTGAAAGTTGTAAATATCTGGGTCTAATAGTAGACTATAGGTTGAGTTGGAATTTACATGTTAACTATAATTACCTATACTAAACAAAACAAAATATTTGGTTTTTATATTTTTTAAGTTATCAAAAATAATGCAACATAAAACGTTAATGATAGTCTATTACGCTTTATTTAATAGTGTGCTCAACTATGGTGTAATAGCTTGGAGTGGAGCTTATTCCACGCAAATCTCTTTGCTGCAAAGAAGGCAGAATGGAATTTTAAAAATAATCAACAAAAATAACTTCATATATGAAAATCAACCTTGCACAATAGAACAACAATTTTCACTTGAATCTCTACTATATCATTATGTAACTTTATCAGAATTATGTTCAAAATCAACAAGTGCAACTAGAAATAAATCTATACAATTGCCAAAAAAAACATTAAAAATAAGTAAAAAAAGATCTTATATCAAAGCCATCCTCGTTTTTAATGCATTACCTAATGAATTAAAAAATATTGAAAATAAAATTAAAAGAAAAAAGCAGCTAAAAGAATATATTGGACGTAATAATATTTAATTGCGCATCCGGTGACGACTGTGATAAAAACTAAAGAAGGTTTTTAGAAAATATTTAAAGCCTAGTTTTTTAAGTTACTTATAGAGTTAATTATATTATTTTTTAGTTTGGATTTAATTACCGGCCTCACGCACAGATAACTTTTATTACCTCTGTGAGGATATACTATTTATATTAGTGTTTAAGCTATGTATTTTGTATATTTTTAAAAAAACTGGTAATAAATACAATACAATACAATACTTGCCCTAATAGAATTAGCACCGATCAACCCATTCATATAACAAATATGCATTTTTAAAAATCTCACGTGAGATTCGGGCAGGGGTAGAGGGGTTCGAGCTAGAACTCAAGACATCTCACCAAGGGGGAGGGGGAATCAAAAAATCGCCCAAATTATCTCGATAATTAATGGATGTCCCCAATCAAATAAAATTGTAAGTTTTTCTAAACCTGCTCGGTTTTATATTCAATTTTATGTTAACCCTCTCGCTCACCTTGTCCTCAGTTGAGGACAACCTACTTTGGATTTTTTCCTATGAAGTACCGCTTGCTCTTACTTCTCTGTCATATTGTCCTCAGTTGTGGACATCATATTCTTCCAAATGAATATATATGCTGCCATCTACAAGCTGATGAAAAAAATATTCATGCATTTGAAATATAGGTTTCCGTAGGGTAGCTATGACAGCAGTGTAGCGCTCTACTGTTTATTTTTTTGTTGGCTATATTCGTTAGACCATGTATTTGAAAACTGTTTGTTTACGTTCAAAATAAGTGTAGACTTATTCCAAAGCAATTGCGATAGGTGATTTTTGTGCATATTGTAATCAGAGATTTTTGAAAGTGTGGCGTACTAGTTTGAGGACATTGTGAACTAGAGGTAAAGGCAACATCTGGGTGAATAAAACAGCTCTTTTATTCTAATTCTGCAAAAGTTAAATTTTATACACTTCAGTACTTCGAAAATGGACGCAAAAATAATATGAATATATTTAATAAAATAAACAATGAAACACATTGATATTTTACCATTTTTAAAATATTTCTGAATTTTTTTTCCCTCCATCAGCTCATGATGTCCTCAATTGGGGACATATCATAGTGCCCAAACGGAGCATTCTCAAAATCTGAATTTAACATCAAAAATTTTCTAAAAATCATAAGTTGCATTACAGTAAATTTTAGATTTTTCGCTCCAAAAGTTTTAATTCGTGACCGAGAGGGTTAAACCCTATGAATATGTGCAATAAGTTCGAATACGTAAAAGTAATCTAGTTAGTGACTTTTGGGATATTCCTAGGTAACTGTCTACTTCGGTAAATAATTTTCAAAATGTCATTCTTTTTCAACTATGCTAACTCTTCAACTAAGAATATATCTTGTAAAGTGCTATATAGTATTGGAGCTATTTCGTACGAGTACGCAATTAATTTATTTAATGAAAAAATCCAAAATGTACCAGTTACGATTAAAAATAGTAATGAAGAAATTAAATACTCAGTTATTATTACATTTCTCAACTAAGAAAAAAATTCAGTGTTTCACATAAAATTGAATATAAAATGAAACAGGTTTGGAAAAACTTTATTTCATTTCAAATAATGAATTTACTAATTTAGTTCATAGGTATTTTTAAAATAATTGATAAGTAATGAAAAACTTTAAAAAATAGTATATTGTTTTATTAGGAGTAAAAGTGATACTTTTTGTTGCGAGTCTAAATGTTCGGAGAGTACAAAAAAGTGTACTTTTTTGTACGCTCACGGTCGGACGAAAAAGTAAAAACAAAAGGACGTCTGTGAAATCAAACTTCAACATTGAGAACTGAGGTTGAAAAAGTCGTAATTTTTTGACGTTTGCGGAAAATAGTATATTATTTCATAAGGAGGAGAAGTGTCACTTTTCATGGCGAGCCATGATAAGTCACTTCTACTCCGAATGAAATATGTTATTTTATTTTCAAACGTTTTGAAATTCATAAAAATCTGAATATTCATTTTTGGATTGATTCACATTTACGCACATAATTCTATCCACTTACGATCGTTATGAATTATGGAACATTTGCCTAGTTACGGTTGCCACGCAAAATTGATTGTGACAGATATAAAGTGAAATAATTGATAGTTATAATTCGCAACCCGGTGAGAAGTGGTTTAAACTGAAAATGACGTTTGAATTGGAGAATTTTTTGTTTATGGTTACCAATTGATCTTTCGCATAGTAACACTTTTCCTGCCGCCGGCCGGAAAAATGTTGCATAGCAACACGATGATCCTGTCAATCAAGAAATGACGTTATTATTTTACGTTTCAAATGAAAACTATTATTTACAATTTTATTAGTATCTCTTCATTTATTTATTTTTCATTTAATTACCCTTAAACTTCGATAATTTAGGCACCCTATTTAATACATATAGCCAAACGAACATTCAAAAATGTGTAAAGGACTTTTGGTGTACCTATACCCAAAATACACATGATGGCATCTGTTACAGCAGGTGGAACCTCGGCATTTCAACATCACAGATCAATATTCACAGCGCATATACGTTTCGTTATCAACCTCAACAATATACAGCGTATATCCGACAAAAACCGGACGAAATATAGGATATCAAGATCAAATAAGCATTCCTAACCGTTAAACGGAGCGCGCGCGATCGAAAATATAAAAATAACGAAGCGCAAAACCATAAAACCGTCTATTGTCGCAATACGTCCACAGATTCTTTTTGCGAGCCGCGTACAATCGAAACCATCGAGTTTTTGCGTAGCGCGAAGTCCGCGCGACGCTCTATGGTTAATTCATAGAGCCGCGTTATGAAAAATGGTCGCGTTCGCGTTCGTAACGGAGTCTCGTGGAATTTTCGATTGATGCGTCTTCCAGAACCCATTCATAATAATTCATTCTTGAATCTTTGTTCTTTTTGAGTGTCATTTTCATTCGTCTCTTTGTCGTCTGGGTGAGGTGGACAGGATTGAATATAAATCGAAGAATTATCCGCGTCTGGGCGGGGAACACCCTCGTAGCGGTGGTTCGAACCATAGACAAACGCATAATCGACAGCGTTGAGAAACATTGAAATTTCGTGTTTTCCAACTGGTCGTTCATAGAAATAGATAACACAGAAAAAAGATGTGGTGTCATGGGACACCAGGTAGGAACGAAGTTCCTTCGGATTCGACATTATAATATAATTATTAATATAATAATAATAAAAATAAAATAAATAATGTATTGTAGAATACATGTTATGTGCACATGTAAGTTTTACAAACAATATTAAACATGTACATTAACTTATATTTGAGAACTTAAACTTACGTATTTAATTTTATTTCTCTAATTAATTTTCCACTATTATCACTGTCAATTTCATTTAGGTCACTTGTTAGTTCACTTGCCATTGTTACTATATTTAATATCGTATTGAAGATTTACAAACTATACGAAAATAAACATGTTTATTTACGAGTAAAATGAATTTATAATGTGAGTATACACCACGTGCTTAGACAAGAATTTCATGTATATGTCGTGGCAGAAGGAGAAAGATGAAGTAAGAATGACGCATGCGCGTTGCACTTCCGTTATATGTTTTTCTTACGGTTTTAGTCTCCTATTTTTCTCAGTTTGGTCACGCAGCAGAAGCCCTATCTCCTCTAAGACTGGCCATAAGGAATTTCGTTCCAAAAACGAATATTATGCAATAATTTGACCATATCCTTCTTGGATTGTTTGTGTATTGCATAAAATTGAATTTGCTAACTTCAAAGATTTCATATAAATACAATATGTTCTTGACATTCCAGATATGAACCTTAATCCATATTTTCTTTTATTAAAATTTTTATTTCGTTATTTTTAAATCATTTTCTTCTATTTATTTTTTGTTTGTTCTCTGTTTAAGCTTACGTAATCTATGATAAGTAACAAATTCTGATATCAATATAAAATTCCCAATTTTTTTTTTATAATTTAATGAAGAAAAACTGCTGCAAATTGAACTTATCATTCTACATGACTATAACTGGCATTGTCAAATTTTTTGGGCAAGATTGTATTTTTATTATAAATAGTAACAACTTAAGATAACTTGAAAACTACTTGAGTTTTTCAACAAATTTTAATTTTCACCCCCTTTTCTTTTCACCCCTCCCAACCCTTCATAAATTTGTATTAAAATAAACACCCCATTTCATCCCCTTTTCCTAAATCAAATTGGCTCAAAAACAATCACAAACAGAAAACGACAGATGCAATAATTTGACCAATTTTAATGGATACAAAGTTTTCAAGTTTTAGATTGTTGGTGTATTGCATATAACTAAAAATTTCGTTTATTTCCAAGATTTCATACTGATGCACCATTTTCTTGAACTTCCAAATATGAACATTACTATTTTTCATAATATCATTTTCTTCAATATCTTGTGTGTTTGTTCTTTGTTTGTTTATGCTTACATAATCTATAATGAATCTATAATAAATAACACCTTCTAACTTCAATATTGAACTCCCTACTAGATTTCATCAACAATTTTCAATTTTCAATCCTCTCCTTCTTACTCCCTAACCTTCCCCTCATAATTTTGTATTAAATTATTATATATGTAAAAAACGGAATCTGCATACCCTTAAAAAGACATATTACTCGATTTTTACTATAATTTCCAATAGTTACTTCCTTTTTTAACCCCCCCCCACTATTTTATGTTAACCCTCTCGCTCACCTTGTCCTCAGTTGAGGACAACCTACTTTGGATTTTTTCCTATGAAGCACCGCTTGCTCTTACTCCTCTGTCACATTGTCCTCAGTTGTGGACATCATATTCTTCCGAAAGAATATATATGCTGCCATCTTCAAGCTGATCGAAAAAATAATCATGTTTTTGAAATATGGGATTCCGTAGGGTAGCTATGACAGCAGTGTAGCGCTCTACTGTTTATTTTTTTGTTGGCTATATTCGTTAGACCATGTGTTTGAAAACTGTTCGTTTACGTTCGAAATAAGTGTAGACTTGTTCCAAAGCAATTGCGTTAGGTGATTTTGTGCATACTGTAATCAGCGATTTGTGAAAGTGTGGCGTACTAGTTTGAGGACATTGTGAACTAGCGGTAAAGGCAACATCTAGGTGAATATAACAGCACTTTTATTTTGATTCTGCAAAAGTTAAATTTAATACACTTCAGTACTTCGAAAATGGGCGCAAAAATAATATAAATATATTTAATAAAATAAATAATGGAACATATTGATATTTTACCATCTAAAAATATTTCTGAATTTTTTTTCCTCCATCAGCTCATGATGTCCTCAATTGGGGACATGTAATAGTGCCCAAACGGAGCATTTTGAAAATCTGAATTTAACATCAAAAATTTTCAAAAAATCATAAGTTGCATTACAGTAAATTTCAGATTTTTCGCTCCAATAGTTTTAATTCGTGACCGAGAGGGTTAAAATATAATTTCTACATTAAAAACGAAATCTTTACACCAAAAAACCCGTAAAACGAACATTCCTCGATTTTTAATGAAAAATCACTTTTATTTTGTCAATTAACACCCCATTTAACCCCCTTTTCCTAAACCGAATTGTTTAATAAAAAAATCCGAACCTGTGTACTCAGTTAGTTTCAAAAACCTAAAGCCTACTTCACGACGTTGACCTGAAATATCAAACATCCCTAAGCACCCACATTTCAAAAAGATGAATTTTTTATTCCGTACCTAATTTTTTAAGTTTTCAACACTTCCTATTTTAATAACACGAATTACCACCTGCCACTTTACGAACAAACAAAAAAGAAACAATACCCTCGTCTGTTCGGGATTAACAACATAATAAAAACCATCAAGAGCGGGGTTTCTAAGCACCCCCCGATCGCGATAAAGGAACGTGCGCCGAAATTCGATAAGCCGCATCCTGTCTGTAGGGCGTGCTGACATCCTGTTTCTTCAGGAAAGGGCAGAAAACCCGCGTGATGAAAATTTAGAAGACCGTTTGCCGATGGCACGCTTATAAATGAGGATACGACTATACAGGCTCACCCAGGAGATTTTATACTTCAGTCAACGTGCAGATTTTAACGAGGAGACCAATGCTGACCATATGATCCACGCGTATCAAAAAAAGAAGGAATTATGAAAGTGAATCAGTAGAAGTTGAGGATAGCGATGTTCTCTTGGCACTTCTATCATAGTTTCATCATAGAACCATGAGGAACACCAGCGTAAAGTGGAAATTACGACTGAAAAAAATTAAAATTCATAGAAATTTCTGTATCTGTTTGGATTCAAACTTGATAGTTACATATTAGGTATAGAGTTATCCAAGATCAAACTTGAATTTTTTAGTTGTATTTTCCCATAAAATACATACTATTGCAGTGTTTCGAGGGAAAGTCAGGTGCGGAAGTAGTTTTTTTATCCGCTTTAGACCTCCTAGATCACGATTTTCGAAAAAAATTTTCATGTCTGACATATTGACATCTCCTGCATATTGAACCAAATAAGCTGAAATTTGGTATCTGTAGTGGTTTCCAAGGCAAAACGAAACTATCAAAATTTGGTTGACTTTTTCCAAACGGCGCCATTTTTACCTAGATGTTTATTGTTTTTTTCGTGGTTTTTGAAAATTAGCCAAACTTCACGGGTTCTGCAGATTGAGTTAGAGGATTGAATTTAGGTACCTACATTGAGATTATTTTGAAATACGGTTCTTTGAGGGTTTCAGTTTATTTTTCCTTATCACGCTGCACTTCGCGGTGACTATTCCGTTCGAATTGCATCTCGATCTGTTTCGCAATCAGTACGAGATGCACTTCGCGATTTTTTTTTTACAATAGAGTGTTGAAATTTAGCACGCGCATTAAGTAGATGTTGTGGTACGTTTCTTCCTTGGTTTCAACTTTTTTCCTCGACCTTGTGATGGAGCTCTGATACTGATACTGATACTGATACTGACTTTATTCGTGCTCATTAAAAACTCTACATTTTTCAAACAAGTCAACTATTACAAAAAAGAGATTGCTAAAAATAAGTGTAAACAACAAATAAACTAAAAACCTAGGTACAACATTCTACATAGTAGCACTCATATCTAAGAATTCATGTATACTATAGAATGTCTCTTTCAACAAAACAAACAAATTTTGTTTACACTGACAAACTGTCTCTCTGTTAAACATTATTAATATGCTCCGGAAGTTTATCAAAACATTTCGGTCCAAAATAGGTACTACTTATACACGACCTCTTCAATCTCAGATAATCCAAACCTATATTATTCTTATCTCTAGTGATATGACAATGATTATGACAACAGACTTTGTATTTTTCCAGGTTTCTCCTAACATGAGTATGACAAATTGAAAAATACATGGATAGCATAGGAAGTATGCTTAAGTTCATGAATTTTTGCCTAACAACTGCTCCATAATGTAGGCCTCTCACAACTTGGACTGCCTTTCTTTGCAATTTAAATCGTTATTTATGTACCAAGTGCGTTATAGGATCTATTTAACGCACTTGGTACATAAATAAGGATTTAAATTGCAAAGAAAGGTAGTCCAAGTTGTGAGAGGCCTACATTATGGAGCAGTTGTTAGGATCTAGTATAACGCACGTAGTGCATACAAAATTTTATTTTTCACGAAAACATTATTTTATTATAATGAAAAATTAATTTTAAAATCTGTTCATTGCTCCTACACTTTCCATTTTCCTTCTCAAAGTAGGCATGTCATTTGTAGATATTTTGACGTTTGTGAATATTTTCGTCATCATATTTAGTGAATGTCATTGCTGCTTTCTTTGTGTAGTCTTATAGAAATAATGGAAATGAAAATTAATTTACCGAAGAATATCATAGAAAATGCAGCCTAATCTGCGAATAATTCATTTCTGGAGAAATCCAGAGTCGTGTACGACAAGGATTATGAAGTATTGAATAAATGCAAGTTGCTTTATTTCTTCTCGTACAATGAGCGGGCGTTATGATCCATAATGCCCGCTCATAACGCCCTATCTAAGGCAAAATCAACAAATAATATACAAGCAAAAAATAAATTTGTGTATGCCTGTGCTGATTGGCCCCATGTAAGTACGGTATAGTTGCAGCGTAATTGAAATAAGGCATGGAAAGCCATAAGAAGCACTTCATGATCTACAATTTTTTTAAGTGTTTTTAGGAGAAATATTACTTGCGACTCCTTTTTTGCTACCTGCTCTGCTGCTCAAGAGATTTTTACAATTACCCCATTGAACGAAGTTTACCAAATTACACATAAAAATGCATCTAACCTACTTATAGATAGATTCGCTCGTATATAACCTACAAATCTCACACGAATGGTAGGAGATGAAAGATTGTACTATGCACCGTTCGATGCCACCTGCCTTCCTGAGAAAATCACAAGGGTGTATTCGAAACTAGGGTTGCCGAGGGTTGGCGCACGTGTCTTGTACAAATATTAGACCCATATGCTGCGTTGAGTGTTTGGCAAACAGAAAATATTTGTTTAGCTATTTTCAATGTTCCAGATTTGGTATCTCTACCAAAATGTCTCGTGTTAAGTAGCGATGACAAGTACACTCAAATATATAATTACCATAAATACTTATCGAAAGTGTATTAAATAACTAATTGATTTAATAAGGATTAATAACAGTATGAAAAAGAAAGTAGATTATAAACTCACATGAAATTTACACTAATCAAAAAATTTATAATTTCAAATCGTTTTTCATCCAATCAGAATGAAGAAAATTGTGAAGTTGCTATAATGTTCAATATTAGGTAGATATTATAATTTATTTTTCACTTGTATATTATTTGTTGATTTTACCTTAGATACGGTTGCTATAAATACACTCATTATGCCCTAGGGCGTTATAAGCGGGCATTATGGATCATAACGCCCACTCAATGTACGAGGAGAAATTAAGCAACTTCCGTTGATTAACCCTCTCGGTCACGAATTAAAACTATTGGAGCGAAAAATCTGAAATTTACTGTGATGCAACTTATGATTTTTTGAAAATTTTTGATGTTAAATTCAGATTTTCAAAATGCTCCGTTTGGGCACTATGACATGTCCCCAATTGAGGACATCATGAGCTGATGGAAGACAAACAATTTTCAGAAATATGTTCAGAGGGTAAAATATTCAAATGTTTTATTAAAATAACATTACAGCGTATGGTATTTCATGAATGGTCCATTTTCGAAGTACTAAAATGTATAAAATTTAACTTTTGCAGAAATAAAATAAAAGTGCTGTTATATTTACATAGATGTTGCGTTTACCGCTAGCTCACAATGTCCTCAAATTAGGACACCACACTTTCAAAAATCGCTGATTACAATATGCACAAAAATCACCAAACACAATTACTTTGGAACAAGTCTACACTTATTGTGAACGTGAACAAACAGTTTTCAAACACGTGGTCTAACGAATATAACTAACAAAAAAATAAACAGTGGAGCGTTACACTGCTGTCACAGCAACCCTACGGAAACCTATATTTCAAATGAATGAATTTTTTTTTCATCAGCTTGTAGATGGCAGCGCATATATTCATTTGGAAGTATATGATGTCCACAACTGAGAACAATGTGACAGAGAAGTAAGAGTAAGCGGCAATTCATAGGAAAAAATCCAAAGTAGGTTGTCCTCAATTGAGGACAAGGTGAGCGAGAGGGTTAAATACTTCATAATCCTTGTCGTATACGCCTCTGGATTTCTCCGGCAATTAATTATTCGCAGTTCTAGCTGTATTTTCTATGATATTATTGGGTAAATTCATTTTCAATTCCATTTTATCTATAAGACTACACAAAGAAAGCAGCAATGGCATTCACTAAATATGATGACAAAAATATTCACAAACGTCGAAATATCAACAAATGACATGCCTACTATGAGAAGGAAAAGGGAAAATAAAGGAGCAATGAACCGATTTAAAATCGATTTTTCATTATAATAAAATAATTTTTTCGTGAAAGATAAAATCTTGTATGCACCACGTGCGTTACTAGATCCTAACGCCCATCGGGCAACATTCACCCCTTCGGGCGTTAGGATCTATATAACGCACTTGGTACATAAATAACTATTTTGGAACGAAATTTCTTATCGCATTTTACAATCTAGAGACTTGGCGAATCAAAGACGATAGGTCCAAAATTGTGTTAGACTCGAGTAGCACAACATTGCTAGGCGTATTCGTCAGAAGTATTCGTATTTGCTTATCTTTATTTCATTAAGAAGAGAACTGTGAAATTAATTCAGTAGAAGTTGAGGATAGTGATGATGAAGTTAGGTTCTTGTTTTGCTAGAACATAGAAACTTAATCTTTACTTATGAGACTCATGATTATTATCTTTAATAACTAAAGTGATTATTTAATTGAAAATTTGAAAGCTCTTATTTTGACGCCTATTGTTTGTAACAGTTCGGTTTTTTTACCACATCTGGCAACCATGGAGGGCATCCAATAATTACGTGAGATAATTTTGGCGATTTTTTGACTCCCCCTCCCCCTTGGTGAGATGTCGTGAGTTCATGCTCGACCCCCTCTCCCCCTAAAATGCATATTTGTTATATGAATGAGTTGATCTGTGCTAATTCTATTAGTTCAAGTAAATCGGTAATATTTTATAAAAATGTGAAAAAAAATTAAGTTAATAATAAAACAATGGTTGTAATAAGTTTTTTTCAGTGAAAATTATTAGTGCATAGTATGTTTATTATGAAAGGTTATGGCATTATTTTTTTATGAATAATATTCACATCATACCGTTTATGAAGAAGAAATATTTACTCCAAAAAAAGTATTTACTGTTAATAAATATTTATCAATAGTTAACGAATAATGTTGGAAAAATACTTTTTCATATTTAATAAATGAATAAATTGTTTCCAACCAAAAGAATTTATTTATAGTTAATAAATTCTTCCATCAGTGCATAATTAAACTGCGATGAATATTTTTATGAATGATTTAGCTATATTTTAGTGGAGAAACATTTTTTACTGAATTTAACCCAGTTTTCTCGCAATTTTATACTGTTTCTTGCGGAAAAAAATCACGTGATATTTGATGAGACCACACCCTCCCCCACGTGAGATTCAGTGAGATTTTCCTCGACCACTTCCCCTCCCCCCTTAACATCTCACGTAATTAATGGATGTCCCCATGCCCCTTAAAAACGAGAGGTGTCGTGTGGGACACTATATAATGTATCAGATAGTAAACACAATGAAATAATTTAACAATGTTTGCTCAGTTTTTTTCAATACTTCCCGCAACCCTGCTCATAACTCGAAACATTATCGAGTAAATTTTATTAAAATTTAATATATTTTCAAGATTAATCGAAAACTAGAAATGTGTCAAACTCGGTCGCAATATGTGACCGAGCCAGCTAGATCAGTTAAACTTCGAGTAAAACTTTACGTTTAGCGAAACGGGGGAACGCGGCATTCTCCGCGTGCCTGGCTAATTGGTGGCGGGCTCAGGCCGTCGCAGATAATCGAGGTAAGTAGAGTAATGAGCTTGTGCGATGCTCGGTAGTTGGTACACGGACGGGTGGAAGCGTGTGTACCATTAATGAATAGGTTAATGAAACTGAAATCTCGCTAGGGAGTCACGTTGGATGCTCAGAAGCACCTGTACTTCCGACGGAAGTCGATCATCGTGACGATACGCGAGGTTGGATTGTTTCCCGAATAAAGGGAGCCGCAGACGACCAGGCAAGTCGGCGGATAAGTCGGTTTTGCGATTTGTTTGGTGGAAGTGCTCAGTAATTAATCAAATTCTTCTTATTTAAATTTTGGATAAAAAGTTGTTCAAAATGCGATTAGCCAGGTGTACCCCCTTACTAAAAATAATATCAAATATAACAGCCTCACTTTCATCGGAAATCCAAGCAGAAAACTTAAAACTCTCTTATCTAAGCACAACATTAACATTGCTTATCGTACCGGTAATAATTTAGGAAATAATATAAAAAATAAAAAATCCAAAGTTCATAAAGATAATAAATCAGGAGTTTATCAAATTAATTGTGGTGATTGTGATAAGTTTTACATTGGTAGAACTTTCAGAAGTTTACAAACTAGAATTTCAGAACACAAACGTAGCTCTGTTAATCAAAAATCGGATTCACATTATGCAAACCATTTAATCCAATAAAATCACAATTTCGATTTTAAAATATTAAATGCTGAAAGTAAGGGAATTGAACTTAATTTTTTAGAATCATTACAGATAAATGAATACAAACATTCCGGTCTCTCATTGAATAGCCAAATCGATCATACTTCAAGCCCCCTTCTCAATCTTTTCAAAATTACCGAACTACCTGACTAGCAGTTCAGAATTGATTTTTCCTATTTCAATAATTATTTGTAACCATTTTCTATTTACCCCTTCTACATAATTTGTCATCTCTTTATTTCTTGTTTTCGATATAACAGAGAAACATAGTTAGTTTGCCATTAGCATCTGAAGAAGGTGAAGTTCCACCGAAACGTGCGTCAAGCACGTGTAAGTGTTATTATTAACCATTGTTTTAATATCTTCCTATGTAACCTCACATTTTTACGGGAGCGTGAATAATGTCACCAAGAGCTACAAATAGTTCGAAATAATAAATTAAAACAATTTACAAGTTTATTAGACAAAATACTCATGATGCGAGTTTTGTTGAAACTTCACCTTCTTCAGATGCTGAGTGCCTAATGAATACCTACATTTATCTGATATATAAAACACAAGAAATAAATAAGTAGCAAATTGGGTACAAAGGGTAAATATAAAAAGGTTTACAAATAATTAGTAACAGAGGAAACCCCCAATTCTAAACTGCTAGTCAGGTAGTTCGGTAATTTTGGAAAGATTCAGAAGGGGGCTTGTAGTATGATCAATTTGGCTGAATGTTTGTATTTATTTATCTATAATGATTCTAGAAACTTAAGTTTTATACCCTTACAATCAGCATTTAATATTTTTGAGTCAAAATTGGGTGTCATTATTTTCATTTATAAAATATTAAGACTTTTGATGGAATAGTAACATTAAATTGATTTATTTATTAGTGTATTGCAGTTTATTATTTGATTTAACTCTAATTAATGTTGTAAACGAAAATTTTAGTTTCTTTTCAAAATAAATCCTTTGTTTAAAAATATCCAAGCTTGAAACTAGAAAAAAACTCAAGTACTTGAAACAATGTCAATCTTCATGACTTTTCATGATGCCTAGCCTATAATAAAAATAAAAAATGAATGATAAACACCACTCAAGAGAAGAAGAAGACAACCATCTGTTCTAATTACCTCTATGCCTACAGTATAAATAGGGAGTTTTTGAGACCCTAAATTTACACGTAAATTACGTTTTCGGTTATTCTGAGCATGCGCAGAAGCTTTGAAATTACCGAGACGGTTATTTACCGATAACGTACTACGTTATCAACGGGACCTTAACGTTCGCTTAATAAACGTCCGTTATATTCGCGGTGTTGACAAGTTTAAACGCGCTTGTTTTAAATTGTTACAAACTAAAGAAAAATAGACTATTTAAACTATGATAAGTGACTAATATCATATATACTATCGTGCTAAATCGTTCCAAACTTCTTCCTTTGTATTAAAAATTCGCAAAAAATGTTATTTCTTACTATGTGGCAACCATCAATCGAGTCTGCGATCTGATGTTTTGAGATTGACAGTTTCCGTATTTTTATTGGTTATGTCACAGTGCTATTTTGGTTTGTTTATTTGTGTAAATTGTACTGCTAATTTTGATATTTTTTTAACGGTTTTTGTTCACTTGCCACGATAGTTAAAAAAAGACTACGATTTACAGATAAAAGACTACGATTTACTGTTACTTCTTAGAGTGGTTCTAAGTAATAATCCATTTGAAAACCCAGATATTTGGTCAGTGATTCAGCAGCACATTACCCTTATAAAACAGGAAAATTATTTTCAATGAGAACAGTAAAATACATAAGCCTTCGATGTCTAAGAAATATATTTGCCCAAATTAATCACAATTATTACTACAAACTATTGCATTTACCAGTTGCTTTATGTCCAGACAATTGGGTTGGGTATCTGCAAAGTTTGGCATAACCGTGGCCAATCCTCTCTTTGAAAACGGAAACTTCTTTTCACCTCTTCAACCTCAATATTATACAAATCGAATCCGGATATGTTTCTATCAATATTTTCACGTTCTTGTTCCTCTTCAAAGATCCACACCCCCGCGCCTGATCGCTATTTAGTCTATTACATCTTCCATGATAATTTACCCTAAGAACGCTAATAATAGGTGAATGAAAATTGGAAAAATTACCCGACAAAAAATATTACAAGACACATGAGAGGTTATACTTATTTGACGTTCGCAATAAATTTGAATTCAAAAACTCTTTTTGGATCTTCAACCCGTTAATAACGTTTTCCGTTCTGCGCAAACTCAACATAGCGGTTTACGATAATTACGTTGACTTCAAATTGAAACTCAAAAACTCCCTATTTTATAGCTATATTTACCATTCATCATATTCTGTGAAATGTTTATATTCACCAATAACGCAATTTCCTCAAAAATATAGAGAGGTGAACAATTTGAACATGATACAACTTTTTGATGTGAACATCTCAGCTACCGGATGTGAAAGGAACAAAAATGAATAACAGGAATTAGAGGAATCGTACAATTTTAAATTTATTCAGTAGATTATGCCAAATTTGTATTATAGGTAAGGTACTAATTTTACGACTAAAACTAATATTAGGAAATTAAAATGAAAATTATTCATAGAAAAATTTAACTGATTCCTACATATCAATTTGGAATTAATTAATTTTCTATAAGGGGCATCAATTAATTACGTGAGGTGTTTAGGGATGGGAGGGGGTCGAGGAAAATATAACTCAATCTCACGTGGGGGAGGGGTATATATATAAATATATGTTCATATGTATGTATAAGCTTATGTATTTTGGCGTTGTTTGAATGGGATTGTTTTTGGTTCGAATTGATTGAGGGGTTGACCCCCCTGGGGGCAAAATAAATCTTGTTTACACGACAGATGGCGCAATTTTGTAGCAATAAGGTTGAAAGTTTGTATCTAGGTAGTTTTGTATGATATCTTGACCGGGATTAGTTTTGGTTCGAATTGGTTGGGGGGTTGACCCCCTGGGGGGAAGAAATAAATCTTGTTTACATGATAAAGGTCGCTATTTTCGAGTAATAGGGTTAAAAGTTTGTAGGTAGGTATTTTCGAAAGATATCTTGGATGTGATTGGTTTTGGTTTGAATTGGTTGGGAGTTTGACCCCCTGGGGGAAGAAATAAATCTTGTTTACATGCTAAAGGGCGTAATTTTGGAGCAATAGCATATTGGATGGGATTGGTTTTGGTAGGAATTGCTTGGGGGGTTGACCCCCCGGGGAAATAAATCTTATGTACCCGATAGGATGCGCAATTTTGTTACCATCATAGGGTTGAAACTTCGTAGATAGGTAGTTTCGTACGATATCTTGGATGCTGCTCATTTCTATATGAATTGGTTGACCCCCCGAAGAAGGAAATAAATCTTGTTTACACGATGAAGGGCGCAATTTTATAGAAATAGGGTTGAAAGTTTTTAGGGATGGGAGGGGGTCAAGGAAAATATAACTCAATCTCACGTGGGGGAGGGGGTGGAATCACCCACAGTATAAAATTACGAGAAAACTGGGTTAACTTAAGAAAAAGATGTTTATCCACTAAAATATAGCTAAATCATTCATAAAAATATTCATCGCGGTTTAATTAACCTGTGATGGAAGAATTTATTAACTATAAATAAATTCATTTGGTTGGAAACAATTTATTCATTTATTGAACATGAAAAAGTATTTTTCTAACACTATTCGTTAACTATTGATAGATATTTATTAACAGTAAATACTTTTTTCGGAGTAAATATTTCTTCTTCATATACGATGGTGAATATTATTCATAAAAAAATAATGCCATAACTTTTTATAATAAACATACGATGCACTAAAAATGTTCACTGAAAAAAACTGTGACTTATTACAACCATTGTTTTATTATTAACTTAATTTTTTCACATTTTTATAAAATATTACTGATTTACTTGAACTAATAGAATTAGCACAGATTAACTCATTCATATAACAAATATGCATTTTGAAAAATCTCACGTGAGATTCGGTGAGGGGGAGAGGGGGTCGAGCAAGAACTCACCAAGGGGGGAGAGGGAGTCAAAAAATCGCCAAAATTATCTCACGTAATTAATGTATGACCCCTAAGCAATTCCAATTATTATACCATAATGAAAAAATTTCATTAAATTCTCATATTCACATTTTATCCATTCGAACCCGTCGTCCGTGTGAACCTTTAGACGACGTCTACTCCTTTTACTCGTATTAGTTTTACGTGCTATTACTACCAGAGTGCTTAATGAGGATTCATAATTACAGAATGATCCCAAGCGCGACAAAAATTAATAATAATCATAAATTCAATTTTTTTCTTTTTTTTTCGATTCTTTTCATACTAACGCTGGAGAATATTATCGGACCAGCGAGATAATAGAAAATTTATGTGAGATTTTTCTTAACAGAAGTATAGTTTATGATATAACGGCTCATTAGAAGATTGTTTATGCTCATTCTGATAATTGGGATGCTTCCCACAGACCAAGATATTTTTTATCTACGAGTTATCTCCTAATGAAATAATAACTAGATTGAAATATCTTTCCGTGTGTACGTGTACCGTTTAATTATGCCGTAACGAACGACCGGAACGCACTTAGAAATTGCGTCTCGCGTTTAGAACGACTTCAATTAAATCCTGAAGATGACAGACGACGAGAAACTTGCATCTTCATTCATCCGGATACTCTTAACTCGTAAAATCTTATTAAATAGATTTCGGAATTCTGACTGAAATGAATTAACTACCACTTGAATCTATTAATTCCGACTCAAATCGATTAATTCCCACTTAAATCTATCAATTTCGACTAGAATTTATCAATTCCGACTTAGATCTATGAATAACGAGTTGAATTTATTATTTCATACTTAGATTTATTAATTTTTATTCAAATCTATTGATGCCTACTGTAATATATTATTTCTGACTTAGATCTATTAATAAAAACTTGAATTTATTATTTCCGACTTCCAAATCTATTAATCTCGACTTAAATCTAATAATTCCGACATAAATTTATTAATACTGACTTAAATTTATCATTTTCGATTTAAATCCATTAATTCCAACTCAAATCTATTAATTCCTACTGAAATATAGGTATTATTTCCGTATTAATTTTTTTATTTCTTATTTAAATCCATTAATAACGATTTAAACTTATTATTTCCGACTTAGATCTAGTAATTCCTAATTAAATCTATTAATTCCGACTTAAATCTATTAATTCCGCCTTAAATTTACTATTTCTGACTCAAACTTATTATTTCCGACTTAAACTTATTATTTTCGAATAAGTTCAATTAATTCCTTCTCAAATCTATTAATTCCGAGTTGAACTTATTTATTTCCGGCTTACATTCATTAATTTCTACTCAAATCTATTAATTCCTACTGAAATAAAGGTATTATTTCCGACTTAATTTTATTATTTCTGGCTTAAATATATTTATAACGATTTAAACTTATTATTTCCGACTTAGATCTAGTAATTCCTGCTCAAATTTATTAATTCCGTCTTAAATCTAGTAATTCCTACTCAAATCTATTAATTCCGCCTTAAATTTATTATTTCCGACTTCAATCTATTGAATACTACTTAAACTTATTATTTCTGACTCAAACTTATTATTTCCGATTTAGTTGAATTAAGTCCTTCTCAAATCTATTAATTCTCAGTTAAATTTATTCATCTCTGGCTTAGATTCATTAATTTCTACTCAAATCTATTAATTCTGCCTTAAATTTATTATTACCGACTTAAATCTATTAAATACGACTTAAACTTATTATTTCCGACTCAAACTTATTATTTCCGATTTAGTTCAATTAATTCCTTCTCAAATCTAGTAATTCCCAGTTAAATTTAGTTATCTACGGCTTAGATTCATTGATTTCTACTCAAATCTATTAATTCTGCCTTAAATTTATTATTACCGACTTAAATCTATTAAATACGACTTATACTTATTATTTCCGACTTAAACTTATTATTTCCGACTTAAACTCATTATTTCCGATTTAGTTCTATTCATTCCTTCTGAAATCTATTAATCCAGAGTTAAATTTATTTATTTCCGGCTTAGATTCATTAATATCTACTGAAATCTATTAATTCCTACTAAAATGTATTAATGCCAACTTTTTTATTATTTTTGTCTCAGAACCATCATAATTCAAACTCAAATTTAATAATTCCTACTGAAATATAGGTATTATTTCCGAATTAATTTTATTATTTCCGACTTAAATCGATTAATAACGATTCAAATTTATTATTTCCGACTTAGATCTAGTAATTCCTACTCAAATCTATTGATTCTGACTTAAATCTATTAATTCCGACTTAAATCTATTATATCCGCCTTAAATTTATTATTTCCGACCTAAATCTATTAAATGTGGCTTAAACTTATTTTTTCCCACTTATATCTATTAATTTCTACTCAAATGTATTAATTCCGACTTAAATCTATTAATTTCGACTTAATTCTATTATAATTCCGACTTGAAATTATTATTTCCGACTTAAATCTAGTAATAACGACTTAAACTTCTTATTTTCGATTGAGTTCTATCAATTCCTATTCAAACCTATTAATTCTGACTTAAATTTCTCATTTCCGACTTAGATCTATTAATTTCTACTCAAATCTATTAATTCCTACTCAAATGTTAATACGGACTTAAATCTATTAAACCCGATTGAGATCTCCGTATTATTTTTCGGAAGTCCATTGCAGATCTCGGCATTTCTATTGGGATCTTCGAATTTTGACTTAGATCTCAGTCTCTGACTGGAATCTCGAAATTCCGACTTTGATGTTGGAATTCCGACTAATATCTCGGAATTCCAACTTAGATTTGTGAATTCCGACTTCACTTTTCAGTGAAGGGTTAGTTCATCTATTGAATTTCATCAAGTGAAGATTCATCAGTATTTTCGGACGAAAATGCGGCAACTATCTAACAATTACAAAACAATTTTCCCATTACCAGTTTCATACACGTCCATATATTCATATTTATCCAAACAATAGCCACTTCATCTCCAGCATTATTGTCATACAAGCTAGTCGCTCAAAATAACTACAATCGCCGTAAAGCTTTATCCAATCGATCTATACATATAATTAATTTCCCCTGAAAAGTTCGATACTGTCTATCACCTTATATCAATTCAAGATTCCTCCGCAGATAGACCAGCAGAAATTTCAAAGGCAACCGCAACCCGACTAGAAGATCTAGTTTACCGACATTATTGGGGATAAAAAAGCGCATAGATCATAGCAGGTGAACGCGACGACAATTCACGGCCATAAAGTCTGAGCAGGTGTACCAACGACAGCGTCGCATCGCTATAAAACGCGAGGTCTGTGTGCGTACACAGAATATAGTAAGTTCATTGTCTCGCGATCATTACACAGAACAGTGATTTCGTTATTATTGAATTGGTAGCAGTTGGCCGGAAACGCGTGGCCTCCGCTTCTGACACGAGCCAATTCTCTTGCCTTGTGAGGAAGCGTTTTTTTGCGGTGTTCCTGTCCATTCGGTTTATCCTTTCGATTGTGCGACGATGCTATTCTTCCGATTGGTTAGAGCTTGTTTACAGGTTACGCGGCAAACACAATGGAACACTTCGAATCTGGATTGTAAAGGGGAAAACAATTAGTTTTACTTCGGAACAACTAAATTGAAAGATTACGGTGGTAACATTATATAATACCGATCTACTGCATTTATCTTAGCACCTAGATTATTGCATTATTGCCCGATTTCATCAACGAGATGTAAGGAAGTTCCTAACTAAGCAATTCCTACGATAGGAAATACCTAAATCCGATACTTACCTAAATCGGATTTCACCAACCTAAGAAATCCTTAGTTCAGAAATACCTTGTTAAAAACTTGATGTGGAAAGTTTTGTACATATAATTAGTACCACTGTTTAATACTAGACTGTAAATTTGAGAAAGGATAGTTAGAAGAAGAGAAAAAATTATAGAAATATAATAATTTTATTATATTTCTATGGAAATAACCCCAAATTTGATGTGCAGTTGACAACTCAACAATTTGAGGTTGAGCATTTCCTAAATACTCTAGGCAGACCTATCCTTACATAAGGGATTTCCTACAGGCGCGGATCCTGGCCCGACTTTTAGGGGGGCAACTTTTATATATTCAAAATCCAAAAGGTACTGGTATTTTGGGCAATGGTAACTGGAGTAGCTCCCAATCAAAACAATTAAGTGGGGTCCAGATCAAAAGAGGGAAGTTCTTCCAGTCCCCCCCCTTTTGATCCGCGCCTGATTTCCTATCGTCCTTAGGCATTACTTAACCCATGGAAAACGCAAATTGCACTTAGGAATTCCTAAATCCGATTTAAGTATTGCCTAACTTTAGGATTTAGTTGGTGAAATAGGGAATAGAAGTGTTGGTTTATCTGAACAAAAATTAATATCGTGTTGACGTCAAGGTTTCGAATGTTAATAGTATTATATTACGTTGACATAGGCGAGGAGAGAGGATTTCTTGCAATGCGCTTTAGATTTTTACCCCGAGGCGAAGCTAAAGGGGTTATAGTCTCACGACAAAAAGTTGGTAACTCGCCCGATTTTAAGAATTCCAACGGATATCGATAAAACACATATGATTTCATTAGGGAATTTGAATTATCACTTTTTCCCAACGAAGAATAAAAAAATATAGCATTTTTACCCCGAGGTGAAGCTAAATTCTCACAACAAAAAGTAGGGATCTGGTCCGATTTTAAAAATTCTAACGGATATCGATAAAATACATATGATTTCATCAGAGAAGTTTTGTTCCCAATTTTTTCCCAACGAAGAATAAAAAATTAGAGCGTTTTTTAGATAGGCATTACGACATGCGCCAAGGTCGATATGTACGAAGTCCCGCAAAACATGCGTCGAAGTGCTCTGTGTGCCACGGTAACCAAGCGACGTTGATAGCTTAAGCTTGATTCTGCGTCTGTGTCTGCTTCCCATCCATAGAGATATCTTATCAATTTGATTCATAATTTGCAGCAAAATGAGCCGGGATAGGATATTCAAATTCGACAGTCAAACAATGAATTTTTTCTCCGATCGTGGGAAAAGTGGCACTATTTTGACCTGTTTTCTATGCGCAAAGTTCAACATTTCAGAATAGTGGGCAGTTGCTAAGCAATTAGAAAATAACAGTGCGGTAATATTCTTACCGCACTGCTGTAGCGTGCGGTAATGTAACAAATGGATTATTACAATGAAATGAAACAAAGTATGGTTTTGATTTTCATAATTGTTGTTAATATTTATATTTAAATTTGTATCCTGTAGCTTGACGTTTCAAAAATGCTCTCAGTTTTTGGTACTGGGCAATATTAATATTATTTTTAACAAAGTTGATCGAAGCATGGAATAATGTGCCCACAACGTCGAAGATTTCATTGTTTTAGCCAATTCAGCAACATACGCCATCAGTACAATCTCAGAAAAGGATACACTGTTGTTTTTCTGCAAAAATCCATGAAGCGTTGGTACGCAAGTTCATACTCCTTTCTGGATTTCGCCGGAAGTAAATTAAGTGAAGCCGCGTTCGCGGCTTCTACTAGTTCAGAAGGCGTGCAAGGTAACAAATAATCACTATCAGTGTTCATGTTTACAAATTCTTTTTTAATTCCTTATAAAATACAACGAATCAAACAAAACCGGCTTTAAAATTATTGTACTTTTGTCATAACGAAGTAATTTCCATGGTTACCACTTCAATATTTTAATGTGAACATAGAGAAACCTATTTAAACTTACTTGATTACATCTTGAATGAAATATTTTTTAATTAATTTTTTAAATGTAAATCAACGATCGGAGAAAAAATAGTATGTATAATTCGTGGGAAAAGCATATTCCCAAACTCCTGAACAAATTATCACAGTCGTTTGGGAATATTATGCTTTTCCCACTAATTATACAATATACTATTTTTGCTAAATTTTCACGGATTTTATTCGTAATATCGACTTATTAATACATTTATTGCAATTTTCCTTAATTTCATTCGTAAAATCGACTTTCATTGTTATTTAATTTATATAATAAGTACATTCAAAAAATATTGACGACATGTACATGCGCCGAGGGGTTTTACCATTCCTAGTGCTACGCAGTAGGGTGTCCTTCATTTTATTTTTTAATCTATTTTTATTATTATTATATTTATAATTTTATTATAATTTCGAATCCGAAGGAACTTAGTTCCTACCTGGTGTCCCATGACACCACATCTTTTTGTTAGTATTGAGTAGTGTTAGTATAGACTATAGAGTAGGACTTCCCAACCAGGGGGGCACGCCCCCCTAGGGAGGCGTAGAGAAATGTTAGGGGGGGCGTTAGGGGAGAATTTCAACAAAAATTTCTAGAAATGAAGGCTGACTCGACCATGAAAGATGACTTTCATCTCTTGACATTAGAAAAATTTTGGATCGAACGATTCGTTGTTAATCCGAAAGTTGCTTCTTTTGCTTTAAAAATACTTATTCCATTTTCGTCCACTTATTTATGCGAGGCAGGTTTTACAGCTCTAGTTTTAATAAAAACTAAGCAGCGAAATCGCTTTGCCGTCGATAGCGATTTAACCATAGCTTTAGCAACGACTGAACCCAGAATCGACCAACTGGTACAGAGCATGCAAGCTCAAGTATCTCATTAGCTAGCACAGATTTTATTTATTCGTTTTAAAATTACTTTAAATTAAAAGTTATTTAAAAATGATCTAATTATAAAAATATGATTTAAAATATAAAAGAAAGTGAAAGATAAAAAAACTATTCTAGCAAGTAATGATGCATGGTAGACCAGTACAGATAATTGAAAAAAAAGTTACAGGATGAAACCCATCTAAAATAGAAGAAAATATAATAAAAATAACAGGAAAAATAAATTACGGGTGATTTGAGGTCGGGAAGTGGGAGGATGTGGGCTTTGTAGGTTTAAAACGGGTTTATCACGATTCTGCAAAAAATCCAATGTGCCAATTACAGTGCAATTATGATATAAAAACGAACATTTTCACCAAGATTCATGAAAACCCGATTTGTTTTGTGTGAGATAAAAATAAAAAACCCAAAATGTCGGTTATTTAGATTTTTGTAAAAGTACTTAATGATTCAAATGTATTCTTTCGTTCATTATCCTTAATAAATATATTGCATCTGTATTTAAGCTATTTAAAATACCTAAAAATAAATAATTTAATTAATAAGTAAAATGTGCGTTCCTTATTTTTTTGAAACTTACCTAAGGGGGGCATGACAATATTATTTTTAGCTCGGGGAGGCTTGGCGAAATGAAGGTTGGGAAAGCCTGCCGGTATAGAGCATTGAATTATTAATGAATATATTCTACTAGTATACGCATAGTAACTACAGGGCGTTCTAAGCAAGCCTGAGCTCTAGAAGAATACACCAATATATTGCACATTCCCAATTAATTCTTCACAACCTGACACCACTCTCAAATTGCAGAAGAGAGCAATTCGTTACATGTTTGTACTTAAAAGTAGGGCTCATTGCAAACCTTACTTCAAGAAAAATGGAATTTTAACGCTTCCTTCTTTATATTAACTTTAATCTGTGTGCTTGATTCATAAGTATTTTCATGCCGTACCCTTGGTCCCACAGCACGGGTATTCCACCAGATCTTCGGGACATCATGTTCACCTCCCTATTCCTTCCTCTGAATTAACAAAAAAAGTCCATCATTTACAATGCTAAGAAAATTTACAATCACCTTCCAGAGGAATTAAAATCGATAACTTCCTTGGCCAATTTTCGGAAACGAACAAAATCTTATTTTCTTGATAGTCCTTATTACTCTATAGATGATACTATTCTGAGCATTGATTAATCGATGTGACCAAATTGAATAACTCAAGCATCAGCTTCGATTGAGGAGGATCTGACACTCTCGGTTCTATTGTAAAGTTTGTATATAATTTGTATAGAAATGTGGTATGATTTTTATTTCTAGGTACCACATTATTTAGTTTGTATATTTTTTGATTGATGTGTATTTATTTTTGTTTTACATTATTTAGTTACTATATTTTTCGCTTTGTCAATGAAATGTATAATTTTAAGACAATAAAACATATTTGATTCGATGATTTGATTTGACTAGAGTTAGTAGCGTTTAAGATATACAAATTTATGAATTTAATTGAAAATTCTTGATGAAATGTGTCTTCTTTCCACTTGAAGGAACGTTTATTCGCCCTCGATGAACACGGGGAAAATTCCCCTCCCGGTACGTACTACTTATACGGTCTAGCGAATGGAAATATAGATGGTCGACCGGGTAATTTTCTTAAAGCCAATTTAATTACGCCCATCGTCTACCTCGCGATCCAAATTATGCCGTCGTCTGCGAACAGAGCGCGTGTTTTGTGCGTAAGTACATCTCCTCCAAGTGGAACGGGAAAAAATTGCGAGACGAGCTCCCGATAGGTAATTTACTAGTTCAACGCCAGCTGTTATGCTAATTTCGAAAACGGCACGACAGGCTGAAATTCGCGGCCGTAGGCCTCCGGCGGCACCCGTGCTGGAGAGCGGAGAGCGGCCGGCTTGCGAGCGGTGTTGCCTCTACCTCAAATCAAATCAATCACATCAAAATATGCTTTATTTTTCACTTGTATATTATTTGTTTATTTTACCTTAGATACGAAAATTTTAGTGATATTGCCCTTTTTCAAATATCAGTATCGCTTATATTTCTACAGTTTCTCAATCAATCTCTTATATTTCTCGAATAGTTTTTGTGGAAGTACTGAATTATCTTCATTTTCTCTTAATTCGGTACAACTGTAGCGAAACGGCAACGCTGCTTGGAAGTCAAATTGTTTCGAGTTCGAAAAAAACGCGCCGGTGTGCCTGCCGCCTAGTACGTAACGTAAAACGCCGATTATAGCCAAAAAACGATCTGCCGCAATTATTTAGAACGAGTTTAGAGAAGTTTACGTGATGGTAATAGATTATGAGGGCACGTATTTAGATGTTGGAGCCGAATGGAAAAAAATGTTGCATATATTAATATATCCATAATGTGGATATCATCTAATTCTATGAAATGACGCTTTTTTGAACATCTGAACTGGAAGTAGATTTGACAGTTTCAGAAACATTATATAAATATATATATATATATATATATATATATATATATATATATATATATATATATATATATATATATGTTATTGCTAATAATTATCAAGAGTTTAAAAATAGATCACAGGCAACAACAATTCGAATAAATAATTAAATATTGCAAGCTGAAAATATGGCAATGATCCTAAACTTAAGCTGAAAGTTTTAAACTTTGTTATAAACTGTAAGTAACCCTTTTTTAAAAGATTTGAAATTCTAAATAAATAAAAAATTTCATTGAAAACGGCTACTTCCATATAAACGAACTATTCCGATAATTTTGCTCTACCTATTTAATATTTTCCAGCAACTAATTTCATTGTTATTGTTTATTTACTCGTTCTTAGATCTCGCGGATAGCATTAATCGCCTCCGTGGCAAAGTTTGACCAAATCTCCCATACCGGAGAGTTCAGACAATAAACCACAATTGTGTGATTATCTTCCGTATCTAAGGATTTTGTTTGTTGTATTTTTTTCATCTTCAAATTTTCAATCCAATACTTGGCTACGCCGTTCTGATGAGGACCAAAGAGTCCGAAACACGTGTCAACGGCTGCTTCCATATAAGCGTCTATACCGATAATTCTACTCCACTTCTTTAATGTTTTCCCATGACTCATTTCTTTGTTGTTAGATAAATAGTACCCTTTTATTATTATTTTCAAACATTACGTAGGTAAAGGTTTCTTTGGTTTCCCTTACCATCTGGTGATAACAATTTTGAATGTTAATATTGAACTGAATAGCATATACAAAGCAGCCCTGTTTTTGTTTTTTCAATTTTTTAAATCAATAAATGTCAAAGAAATTTCAATTACGAATATCATAGTGGAACGTCAAAAATTTTTTAATAAAATCGAGTTTTTCAAGATTCAACCAGCCTGTTATTGCTAATAATTATCAAGAGTTTATATATATATATATATATATATATATATATATATATATAGCGGTGGTGGTCTCGGGAAGGAGTGGTGAGGAGCTTCACCAGAAAATTCTGGATGTATGTGAAAGAATGAAACTTTGGTGTCAGCGAAATAAACTGGTTCTTAATGTGAATAAAACTCAGTTCATCAATTTTCATAATGCTAAACGGCTGTCCCCACTAGAAGATATCCATACTAGTGAAAATGTTAGGTACTTGGGTATGAGTGCGGATGCTAACTTGAGGTGGACAACACAGGTTGATGAGGTGTGTATGAAGTTAAATAAAGGTTATTTTGCCATCTTTCAACTGCGAAGTACTTTGAGTGAGTCCCAACTACTCAGTGTGTACTTTTCTTTAATCTATAGCCATCTTACCTACGATATACTAATTTGGGGTGCCTCGGTTGAGTGGAGGCGAGCTTTTGTATTGCAGAAAAGAATCATCAGGCTCATATTTGGATTGAGGCCTCGTCAATCGTGTAGAGAACATTTCGTCCGATGTAGGTTGCTCACATTGCCCTCAGTATTTGTCCTGAAATCTGCTCTCCATGCAAAAGTTAATTGTGTACAACTTCAAAGGCTGGGAGATGGACATAACTACGGAACTCGTCATGCTAGCCTATTCTCAGTGCCGAAACATACAACTTCAATGTTTGAGAAGTCTCCATCGTATATGGCTGTGACTGTATTTAATAAACTCCCAAAATTAGGAATATCAGAACAAATGAAAAGTTTCATAGTACTCTAAAACACCTGCTCTCAAAAAGGCGCTATATAGTCTGGAGGAACTGAGGGAGTTGTCAGAATAGTATTCTACCTCAATTTATCAGGAAAATGCCAATGTGACTTATTTGAAAAATTTTAAATTGTGTTGTTGTATTTATACCTTTTTTTTGTTATTTATTTTAATTATCTCGTTTTGTCTTTAGACTATTTCCTCAGACTTATGAATGTTTATTATGCGTGTATATGCGCGTATAACTTTTTGATTATTATATTTACTTATATATCCCAAAATATTATACATTTCACTGTGCTGGCATTAGGGGACACCCATTAATTACGTGAGGTGTTTAGGGGGGGGGGGAGGTATTCGAGATAAATCTCACTAAATCTCACGTGGGGGAGGGGGTGGTCTCGACAAATATCACGTAATTTTTTCCCGCGAGAAACAGTATAAACTTGCGAGAAAACTGGATTAAATTAAGCAAAAATTATTTCTCACTAAAATATGGCTAAATCAAACATAATAATAATCATCGCGGTTTAATTATACACTGATTGAAGAATTTATTAGATACAAATAAATTACATTTGTTTGGAAACAATTTATTCATTTATTAAATATGAACAACTATTCTTCTCACATTATTCGTTAACTATTAATGAATATTTATTAAGAGTAAATAAATTTTTTTTTGGAAAGAATATTTGTTTTTCATATAACTTACATTGACAAGATTATTCATAGAAAATAATTCTAATACCTTTTATAAAAAATATACGAAGCAATAATAATTTTCACAAAAAAAAATTCTGTATGGCTTATTACAACAATTGTTTTATTATCAATTTTATTTTCTCCACATTTCAATAAAATATTACTACTTTACTTGAACTAATGAAATTTTTATTGAAGTTATGGCGGAATAAAAAGTGTTAAAGTAGTATTCACACTTGAGATTATACACGAGTCTTCGTTGATTTAATTGGAATGAATATTTTTTACTAATTATTTTAGTAGTTCCTATTTGAGTATCTATATATATATAAAAGAAAGTCGTGTTAGTTACACTATTTATAACTCTAGAACGGCTTTACAGATATGGCTGAAAATTGGTGAGGAAGTAGCTTAGAGCCAGGAGACGGACATAGGATACTTTTTTTTTCACCCCTCTACGATCAACCCCTTTTTTTTATTTGTTAAATTCCTTCGAAATGGCTCGACCGATTCTCATGAAATGTTGTGTTCATATCGGATAGGTCTGGGAATCGGACAAAATCTACTTTTCATCCCTCTGAATTTTGAGGGTCGACCGAGGGGTGGTCCACCCCTTAATTTTTATTTTTATTTTTCAGACAAAATTTTCTGTTCTATTTTTTTATGATATATATATTCAAAAATACATACAACGCTGAATTTTCACCCCTCTACGATCAAACCCCTATTTTTTATTTGTTAAACTCCTCCAAAATGGCTAGACCGATTCTCATGAAATTTTGTGTGCATATTAGTTAGGTCTGAGAATCGGACATCTTTTTTTCTGTTCTATTTCTTTTATGTTACAGCATTCAAAAAACACACAACCCTAAATTTTCAACCCTCTACGATCAACTCCTATTCTTTATTTGTTAATTATAAATTATATAACTTCAATTTTTCTGGCAAGATTTTTATTTTAACTTCGTCATGACTTAGAATAAAAATATTCAGATTACTCTCAATTTTTCACCCTTCTACGATCAACCCATATTATTCCATCGCAATTTTCATTTTTTTTAATTTTATCCATAGACCCGCAATAGGGTTGCAAGATGGCAATCGAAAATAACAATAGTCGGTTTGAGAATAAGTCGTAATATATTTTTCATACGATGATTAAAGTTTTTGCCGAGTCAGATAGATTGATAGATAGATAGAAAGATAGATAACTAGATAGATAGATAGATAGTTATATAGATAGAAAGATAGATAACTATCTAGATAGATATATAGTTAGATAGGTAGATATACATCGGCAGATAGATGAATAGATAAACATAATTTATATGGCAGAACAACGTTTGCCGGGTCAGCTAGTTTTATTATTAAATCTCTTTGTGATTCTATGCTACGTCATTAAAAAGATCAAATACTATTCTTATATAGAAAAAATCATAAGAAAATGGTTTCTTTATATAAATCTGATGGAATCGAGCAGAGATTTACTTATTTACACAATAAATACGCATAAAAAAAATCTCGCGTGAGATTCGAGGAGGGGGTTGGGGGTCGAGCGAAATCTCACGACATCTCATCAGGAGGGGGATCGAAAAATCACCAAAATGATCTCACGTAATTAATGGATGTCCCCTTAGCAGATCAGTATGAACTATGAATTTATCAAATGGACGTTTAGACATTATTTTTAAATGGGACTTTAAAAAAAGTTTATGAGAGTGCATTTAATTAGTTAAAACAAATGATGTTGAGTGTGAATTATTGGAGTAAACGCCAGTCGTTTATCGGAGCTGACACACACAATGTTTACCCCGAGGCGAAGCTAAGGGGTTATAGTCTCACGACTCACGACAAAAAGTTAGCAGCTGGTCCGATTTTAAAAATTCCAACGGATATCGATAAAACACATATGATTTCATAAGAAAAGTGTTTTCAAAAATTTTTCCCCACGAAGAATAAACATTTTTTAGCGTTCTTTAGATCTTTTTGTCCATAGACATGTGGTGCTATCTATAAATCTTAAACCTAAACCGATTTTTACAATAATGAAATAAATTGATAGCATTTAACGTGTAGTTTTTTAATTTATATAATACATTCAAAAAATACTGACGTGGCTCCACCTAGAAATGAAAAAATTAGTAAAAATTATGAATTTCACTCAAATTTTATATAACATCATTATTATATAATATTTGAATAACAATTATTAAGTCTTATAGTGTGTATAATTCTTGTTTCCTATTCTTGAACACTTTTGTAAAAAAAAGTGACTAGTTTTTCTTTTAAAAATTTTAGCAATGATTCGATTAAACATGATTTCTTAAAAAAATTTATCAGGCATTACGACATGCACATGCGCCGAGGGGTTTTATCGTTCGTAGTGCTACGCAGTACGGTGTCCGGATTTTTTATTATTATTGGAAGTTATATTTACCCATACACCAATGAAATCCCTAAATTTTATAGACGGTTCAATTTAATATATTGTGTCAAGGTTAGAAAACACCCAGTACACTTGTCTAACACAGTTCATTTATAGATAAACAAACATTGTTATCAGCTGGTGTAATAACAGAGGTATAGACATGCAGGCACCTCTATACTAATATTATCATATATAATACCATAATACATATTATCTCCTATAATAACCGCGGTAATCCAACTGCTCACCTGATTCGAAATTGTTTCTCTACGCGATTCACTTCGAAGAATGCGATAATTAGATTCGTAGTAGGTACTTGTGAGCTTATTATTTCGCGTAAAAACGATAAAAATTACGATTGACTGGACAGTCTGCTTGATAATTATTAGATTTGAATATGGAATATTTTAAATTGCATATTCTTCGACGCGAAAGAGACCTATAAAAGAAAACTAGTAAAATCGGAACCCTATTACTTTGCTGTCTGTATGTCTGTCACCACGATGTATCCCAAGAATCGCGATAGCAACAGTTGAAATTTTCAAAAATTATGTATTTCTGTTGCCGCTATAACAACAAATACTAAAAACAAAATAAAATAAATATTTGAGGGGGGCTCCCATACAACAAACGCGATTATTTTGCCCTTTTTTGCTCAATATCAATAATGGCAACAGGTACGCCCTTGAAATATTCACAAAATACTCAGTTGTATTTTTGCTTTAATAATAAATAATAAATTAAAATAAAATAAATATTTGAGGGGGACTCCCATACAAAAAACGCCATTTTTTGCCTATTTTTGCTCGAAATCAATAAACGGTAACAGGTACTTAATTGTATATATACTTTAATAATAAATAATAAAATTAAAATAAAATAAATATTTAGGGGAGGCATTGGTATTGGTATTGGTAGGTGTGGATGGTGACCGATGCGCTGCGACCTTATTAGATCTATTGTGCCCCATCTTCTTCTGCTTCTCGATGTGTTCTCGTTTTACAGCAGCACCTCAAGCCTCAATACCTTCAGGACTTTGAGGATTTTAAGGGGGTCTATTCGTGGTATTTCTTCTACAGTCAGCTGTTATGATCCCAGTGTGTTCAGTCTTTCATGGTGCACAGCATAGCACTCCATCAGTATATGGTGGGGTGTTTCTGGACGTTCCTTGCAGAATCTGCAGGTGCTGTCCCCCTCTAAACCTAGCTTCCTTAGGTGTTCTTTGAGTCTGCAATGCCCCGTAAGAAATCCTGTGATTGTCTTTAGACTAGTTTTGCTGAGGTTAATCAGTGTCTTCGATCTTGCTCGGTTGAATTTTCCGAGGAGATCTTTGGCCTGCCTCAGTCCTGGAAGTCTTTGCCAGTATGTTGCTCTCATTGCTTCTTCAGCTTTATTGAGTTCTTCTTGGAAGTAAGATTTTCCAAGTCCGCAGAAAGGCTCTGGCCCGATTAGTGGCGTTGACGCACCCTTTCGTGCCAGGGTGTCTGCTTGTTCATTACCCTTCACTCCGACGTGCCCCGGCGCCCAGAGGAGGATCACTTTGTTGTTCCTGCCCAGATCGTTTAGTTTGTCTAGGCATTCACAAACCATCTTTAAGTTGATGTTATAAGAGCTCAACGCTTTGATGGCTGCTTGGCTATCGGAGAGGATCGCAATTTCCTTGTTCCAGTATTTCCTATCGAGGTTGAACTGAATGCACCTTTCTATGGCGTGAATTTCCGCTTGAAAAATACTGGGGAACTGGCCCATGGGTTCTGAGTATTTGGTACGAGGTCCAACGACTCCTGCTCCAGTTCCTTCGGGAGTTTTAGACCCGTCCGTATACTATATTATGGTATTCTTCTCCAGTGCTCGAATGGATCCTATGCTCCATTCCTTCTTGGTATTTAGTTCAGTTCGAAATAATTTCTTGGTAAATTTCCTGGTAATTTCGTCAGTTGGGAGGTCAGCAAGGTGTGCACTTCCGGTAAGGGTTGAGTCCCTTGTATCGTATGCAGCACCTTTGAGTCCAACTTTAGCCAACCTGAGGTTTGCTCCCCAAGCAGTTCTCCTCACCATGATGTGGAGAGGAGTAAGGTCCAGAACTACCTCTAGTGCTGCTGTTGGAGTCGATCTCATTGCTCCTGTTATACAAATACATGCTAGTCTTTGCACTTTCTCCAAGGTTTTAGGGGGGGCATAGTCAATGGTACGGAACCCTTCGTGCGCGAGTCCGATTCCCACTTGACCGATTTTTTTATATTAATGATAATTGCACACAAAATAATCCCGTATCACATATTCTCGAAAAAAGTTTGAACTATAAAGTTCCTCGATTAATTATGCATTAAAGTTCAAACTTTAACTTTCAATGTTATCGCAGAGAAATTTTTTTTTCATTGTAAATGAACAATACTCAATATTTGAAATTTATTCTTAATCCCGAACGATTTTTCTTCGTGAAAATTTTCGATATGCTTAAAAATAGGGGTACTCTACTCTTGATCAAAAATCATTTTTTTGACACACCTCGTATACGACTGATACAATTTAATATCTGATAGTTGTATTTTGGGGTTTGGAACATGCAGTACTTTTTATGAAGAATAAATTTTTTTTGATAAGGCTAATTTTGCTGTATTGATGAAACTGGCCGTCATATTGGACATTTATCATAAAAAACCTTTGGTTCCACTTCCAACAAAATTTTTTTTTTACAATTTTATTAAACTTGTATTAGGAATATATGTTAGCAGGATCTAAGACAACATTTTCTTCCTAAGACTAATTAAGCCAATTTCACAAGAGTATCAAACTGAAGATAATTCATCAGTCCTCTTGAAAAAAAAACTGGAGAACCGTATCACCATCCCTAAGAAAGATTCGCAAAAATATCAGGGGATGATCGTGGATTTACCACTTTTACAATTTATTTTGGGTTTCTTTGATTACCGAAAGGAGAGTAATCCTCTAAAATGCACTTTTGTCAAATTCAATTCAATTTTTCTCATTCAATTCTTCAATTTTTGAAGTGAAACTTCATGAGGGTAAAATTCTTACGGATGAAACGCGTCACGTTTTTGACCAAGAAGAGGGAGACAGCGATTGAGACCCATTGAGAGAGAGTGAGAAAGGGCGAACGTAGCATGAAGCACATAGTCTTGGAGCTAGAGGAGGGAGAGAGCGAGAGAGCAAGGGAGATCGAGAACAAATACACGCTATTGTTGACGTTTGAAGGTTAGGAAATTTTAATATTTACAAATAACATGTGGAATTTTAATTTGCCACTCGTCATTTGAGAATTAAATATACTATTTTTCATAAAATATGAAATAATTTCATAAATTCTCTTTTCTAAATTCTTCCTTTCCCTTCCTTTAAGTAGCGGAAATCTGAAGCTTTAGATAAGTAAAAATAAAAATTAGTTTGCCAAAGAAGTTCAAATTCGAGTCTATGTATGGGGATTTCGATAACGGTAAGAGATAGAGCGATTTATTTTCTATAATTGATCGAACTCGCGAGTTATATTTGACTAGATTATTTTTTGATTCAACAATTCTGTATTAGAAAGTGCCACCGAACTTTGTTTGTGCTTTTCAGGATGTTTTTGTAAAATTTTTCTTTTTGCATCTCTTACATTTTTGAATTCTATATCATTGAAAGGATCAAATGACCTGTTATACTTATTAAAGTAAAGTTCTGGAACTAATTTTGCCGTTTTATTCCACATTGTCTTCATTACTGCTTCTTTATAATCATTTCCGTCTTTTCTTTTCATGTTATAAGCCCAATCTTTCAAAATCAATGCCAGAGTAGCTGTTGTAGTAGATTGATCCAGAATATAATTTCTTTCTTTGGTGAAGGTCTTAAATTGTCTCCATATAGACTGATTACTTATTAGATTGTTTTTCGAAGTAGTTTCTAAAATATTTTTTGTTATTTCTGCATCAGAAAAGGTACTAAACCGATGATTTTCATTCATTTTATATATCGCGTTGACACAATTAGGTAATTATTTTGACAACTATCTGACACTTGCTAAGCAAATAAAAGCTACAGTGATTATTCCCGAGAATAATCAGAAAAGATTTATTCCCACTATAATAATGACATCATTGGTTAAAACTTAATCTTTTGACGAATAAAGAAGCATTTCATTGGTTTTAAGGAACGTCAAAAAATAATCATCTGAATTACAGTGTTTTGGAAATATTAAACTATTACCAGTAAAATTTCAAATTTTTTTTTTTAAATTCCAGTTGTAATTTACAAAAATATCATAGAATAAGGTATAGAATGCCTAGTATTCGTTCGATATTTCCAAAAAACTTTATGATTTAGAGAAAATAAAACGCCAATATGAAACTGGACTCTTGGCATTCGAAAAAAAGTAATGAAAAATACAGGTCCGTTAAAAATGAAAAGTTGAGGTTGGCCCAATGTGTATGATACCCTGTATATACATTTTATTCAAATATTTGGAAAGGCTACAAAAAGTTGCTGTGGAAAAGTGCCATAATCAGAAAAAAAAACCTTCGTAAAATAAAAGGATATAGGCATAAGAAGAATTTCGCAATTTTCGATTTTTCCTGTATAACTCGATAACTACAGAAGTTAGGTCAGATTTTTAAAATTCATATCATTAATCTCCGAAATACGAATGTTATGTTATGGGAGGTATATTCTTGGCCCTGCGTACCAAAATATGGCCAAACTAGCCGCGACAGTCACCAGAGAAAGTGAATTCAAGGCCGCGAAAACACACTGGAACCGGCGTGTGCATTTTCAGCCATTCCCAGGATTCCAGCGGCCGAAGTCACCTGCGGTCGTATGGCAACAACAAAAAACGAACGCCGATCTCTGGGCTGGTGCGAGAGCGAATTCCGCGCATTGCGCCGGAGGTCATCACATCGTCAAGGACGAACGCGGGTGGCACTACTTTTTCACGGTTTACCTGCTCCCAGAGAGGTTGATTAGATCGAGGCGAAAAATATTACACACATGCCGAACGCGGGATTATAGGACTGCTTCGAGAACGTTCTGCACGGAGGCATGGGCGTTGCCGGCCGACGATGATGCTAAGATTGTGAAAGGAGCCGCCAGATGGAATTGCCAATTACAAGCCGCTAGGAACTAGAGGCTTGCAGGACCTTATAATGTTTGGATAACTTTTGGAATACCTCGCCAAGCTAGTAAGTCGAGTACTTAGCGTACGCTGGCTAGTATTTGGGAGGTCTCGGGTTCAAACCCCGGGGCCAACTGGTCTGCCATGAGTTTTTTTCAGAGGTTTCCTTATGGTAATGTAAGTCACTGCTTGTAAACTTATAAGGCGAATGCTGGGCCAGTATTAATCCTCTGAACCCTACCTACACTTCCTATGTTCCATAAATATCCCGTCTCACCTATCCTTAATGTACTTGTACATACAATTATATCCTCTGATCTGGCTGAAGGAGTTAATCCCAAACTCAAGCTGCCCGCCTCCCTGACACATACTTCAGGGAGGAATGCGTGTCTTTCCTTTTTTTATGGATCGACCCATCAGTTTTTTTCAGAGGTTTCTTCATGGTAATGTAAGTCACTGCTTGCAAACTTACAAGGCGAATGCTGGGCCAGTATAATTCCTCTGAATCCTACCCACACTTCTTCTATTCCATTAATATCCCGTCTCACCCATCCTAAATGCACTTGTACATACAAGTGCATCCTCTGATCTGGCTGAAGGAGTTAATCCCAAACTCAAGCTCCCGCCTCCCTGACTCATACTTCAGGGAGGAGTTTTAAATTTGAAAATGTGAGACATTATTAAAATTGAAATTTCTTCATTTTGAGGTTTTATGTATTCAAAAAATTCAGGTTTAATTTGAAAAAGCGAGGGACATAAGAACGAAAATTAATTTTCAGAATTTTATAATTTTCAATTCAAAATTATTCTTTGAAATCCACAAGCCCCCCCCCCCCTTGTTCGAGTGTCACTTGGAGACACCACGAGCCTTCCTTGGGTTGCCAGATATATAAGACAAAAAACCGGACTCGGTTAAAATGGAAGCTCTTAGATTTTCAATGAAATAATTAGTTTATTCATTGAAGGTAATAATCATAAGCCTTCAGAATTAATTAAAACATAAATAAGAGTGGTCTTTTATTCAATCTCTAGACATACGTTTTTTTATAAAAAAGAAGGTAAACTTTTTGAAAAAATTAAATTTTCCAAGATTTCAGAAGATACCGAACGTTCCATGAGCAGGTTTTCTTTCAATTTCCAAAAAATCAAAAAATCTGAACTGTTCGTATGCATACCGAACACCCGGTAACCCAACGTACGCCACTGTCCAGGCATTCGGAAACTGGTTTAAACTATACGAGATTCCGAATATTCTCATCTCTGCTTAATTAAATCATTTGCGATTTTCTCTTTTTCTCGGCTCCGCTCTGGGAACCGAACGTGCCGCTCCACTCTCTCGCAACTCGTTCGTAGCATTTTTTTTCCTGTTTCATCGGTCCGAGAGGACCGTCACAAGGCGACCGCCTGAGGCCGGCGGCAGAAGCGCCGGTTTACGGCCCGACGCGGCGCTTAACGCGTAATCAGTTATCGCTTTCGGTGGAATTTCCAATTTGAAATACGTAATGGGAAACGGCGGCCCGGGGCGAGGGAGCAGTAGAGGATGATTTATCTCGACCGTCCGGCGGGAAATTATCGATATTGGGTGCACCTTTCTCGTATAATGAGCTCGGTCGATAATCCGACTTGTTGATGACGAACGGTATCTTTTATTTTAGTCGAAAATAATAATAGACTATCGCACTATATCAAAAGTCAACAGTGAGGCGCGGAAGTTGATTTTGAATCCGTTTTATACCCATTGGATCACGATTTTTGAGTGTTTTCTGATGTCTGATTTTATATATATATATATATATATATATATATATTATTGGTTTTATCCTTGGTACCTACTTATTTATATTATCTGGGTTTTTGGATTGGCAGTGTAGGTGTTAATAAATATACAAAAATTGATGATGATAAAATGTAATCATAAACGTTTCGGAGATGTGTCTCCTTCTTCAGTATCTTTGGAGCCTAATAATCTGTAAATAAAATTTTTTGACAATAAGTAACAATCGAAATTGGTCATTTTGAGCGTACAATATCTTACCTCTAATTAAACTATAACTACAACGAACATTTAAGTATGTTATTTTAACACATATAACAGGTACAAGTAATTAAAAAGGGTATCTTAAAATTTATTTCCCATTACGTCGTCCATTGTCAGTTAATGTCTTGTCAAACTTGTGTGTTATGTTCTGTTCTCTGTTTTCTTCTTCTTTTTTTCTTTTTCTTGATATGAAAGGTGTATAAAATTGGCTTAAACCTTTGATGTCTTGTCTATCATTAACGGTGTCTTCTAGATTTAGTTTTATGTGGATCATTTCCCAAAACTCTCTGTGTCTTTGTTTTGGTTCTGTTTTTAATAATCTAGTATCGTCGTAGTCGAAATCATGTCCTTTAAGTGTCTTATGTTTGTTAAGTGCTGTTGATGCAGTTTTAGTGTATTTGTGTGCGTTGAGTCTGTCTTGCAGTCTTTGTGATGTCTGTCCAATGTATTGTTTGTCACAGTCCCTGCATGGACTACGACGATACTAGATTATTAAAAACAGAACCAAAACAAAGACACAGAGAATTTTGGGAAATGATCCACATAAAACTAAATCTAGAAGACACCGTTAATGATAGACAAGACATCAAAGGTTTAAGCCAATTTTATACACCTTTCATATCAAGAAAAAGAAAAAAAGAAGAAGAAAACAGAGAACAGAACATAACACACAAGTTTGACAAGACATTAACTGACAATGGACGACGTAATGGGAAATAAATTTTAAGATACACTTTTTAATTACTTGTACCTGTTATATGTGTTAAAATACCATACTTAAATGTTCGTTGTAGTTATAGTTTAATTAGAGGTAAGAGATTGTACGCTCAAAATGACCAATTTCGATTGTTGCTTATTGTCAAAAAATTTTATTTACAGATTATTAGGCTCTAAAGATACTGAAGAAGGAGACACATCTCCGAAACGTTTATGATTACATTTTATCATCATCAATTTTTGTATATTTATTAACACCTACACTGCCAATCCAAAAACCCAGATAATATATATATATATATATATATATATATATATATATATATATATATATATATATTCAACAAATGTCCCTCAGAGGTGGATTGTTCGAAGAGGTGTAATTGAGTGGCCGTCAAGATGTCCCGACTTGACTCCACTTTATATCAGACATAACAGATTCAGAAACTCTCAAATGTCTCGAGATACAAACAATTTCTCCATAAATGATGAACAATTCTATTCGAAGCTTTGAAATGCAGATTGTATGATTGCTAAGACAGAGGTGGCCAACATTTTGAGCTCCTGTTATAAGGAAACTATTAATATTTTTTTAGGTAAGTATGAATTAAAATATTACATATTGTATGTCTTGGTAAATTGTTTCTCTTATTTTTTCAGTAATGTGGTACGTATTATGTGTTCTTGAAAATATTCATTATACGTGTGCTTCCTGAAGTACAATTATCTACCCTCATTATTCCACTAGTCGTGTAAATATTTATTATGACACCAGGCGCGGATCCAGCCCGACTTTTGGGGCGGGAACTTTAGATATGCACAAAAGTTCTGGATTTGGACAATGGTTAAATCCGGAGTACTCCCAATCAAAAACAAATTAACAATATTTGTGGGTACAAAAGATGCAGAAGTATATAAAAGGAAATTTCATAATAGCTAGAACTCGACATTATTAGTTATGTTTTACCCCAACATGAATAACACAAGAAAAAATAAATAACAAATATACTTTATATACAATTAGATTTGATACAGTTTTAATTTCAAACAGAAATAAATTCCTAAAATTAACTTGTACAATAAAAACAAATTGTGAAGTCTTTCATAAAAATGGCTAAAAGAAAATAGGTAAACAGAAAAGTGAATAAATCAAAGAAATCTTCAATAATCAAATGCTATTTGAAAATTGCCACCCATTTGCACTGTGTACTTATTAGAGGGCATAACGGTGAGTTTTTATTTTGCAAGCACGATTAATCAACAGTTTTTGTTGTAAACTGGTGTTGACTACGTGATGAGATTCGTGGCAAAATGTGCAATCCAACAGGGCTTCTTCTTTGCACCATCGCTTGCTCATGGTTCCCACGCACCTTCAACCCGTCAACGCAAAGACTAAGAGCCGACTCTCTCTGCACTGGCGTTTGCTTACTGCAATGTACATTAAAATTTGAAGGTAAGGATGTGATCGTCGGGTAATGTCATTTATCACAGCCATCAAAAGCATCATTGCTGAAATTGCTCGAAGGTGACTCTCCCAATATTAATTTGTTCTCTGTCCACTTACGTTAGCCATAAGTACTTACTCCCTTTACTTCATGGTTTCCAGTATTCTTAATTACAGCTCAACAAAGACGAAAACCATTTTTGAATGCATGAAGGTTTCATTCAAAGTTCAGCACTCAGTGAATTCCCACGATGGAACTCAGGAAGTAATAAGCGGCAATTTGAAGGCGCTTCCCAAAACATACTGAAGAAACCTTAATTTTCACAATCTGCTACATACCAACTATCTAAAAGTCCGTACATTGAAAGAAATCCCTGGAAACTAGTCTCGGGTTTGGTAATCATCGTAGTTTGGTCGTTTATTTTAGACGGCCACACTAGTTCATAGGTTCCCTCACTATGTCTATAATCTCGAGCTTTTACGCCATTTCCACTTAACCGCCCCGTTGACAAATAACCTATGTTCGTCAAATGTGATTTAAAGCACTCTGATTCTTCTCTTTTTCTAGAATCAATAATCAAAATATTTTAACCTACTTGAGCAGCTTTTGCCAAATCACAAAGACTTCTATTTTGCTAGAGAGTACTCAAGGTATTCAGAGTACGCGCCAAAACATCACTCAGACAAACGAAGCCTACTAGACTGCTGAGCTCCACACAATCTCAGTCCCCTGATAGTTATGGCATGGCCTTCTCACTCTGTCAGGAAGTTTGTGATCCTGTCTCGCAGCTCTCACTCCTTACTTCTCTCTAAGGTTTTGTTTACAGGATTGAACACCGTGCTAATGTTGATCACGTTGATATCGAACTCCCATCATGTCCTCTCAAGCCCCATCTTGTCTTCAACATAGCCGTCTTGAGTCATTTCCTCCAATATGACATTTAAAGCACTGATAGCTCGTTTAGACGAACGAAAAGAACGACGTCACCTTCCTTATTGAACAAACAGTTTTTTCAATGCTGTTATTTACCACATTGGAAATACTCAACATTGACGTTATAATCTATAACCATGGGTCATTATTGCCATTTTTGGCGGCTATTTTGTATTCTCTCAGCACCCATGTTGTCTGATAATTCATAACTGTGACATCCATCTGTTCCAATTACCACACACCTTTTCCAAAGGGAAGTTGTACGACTGTTAGATGCCAAAACGAATTTCTGGCCTAGATTTCCAGTCAACGATAACTCTTCCACAGATATTCTTACTGTTGGTCTGAGCTTGAAATGTTTTGAACCACCTTCATCAGCAGAGTCAGTCATCACTCTCATTTCGTCAAAATTTACTTTATTTCTTTTTGTTTCTTTGCAGATTGCCACAGCCGGCGAGAGGCATCAAATGAAGGGTCATGAAAATCTTCCCTCTATTTCAAATATTGTTATACTGTGTTCCAGCACGCTTCATCATACTAAGAAACAAGGTGACTTGTCTCCTTTCCTGAAATATCAGCGTTTCGTCCGAAAATATTGAGAAAAAATCGTCAGTTCCAAAATGCGGGATTGAGATTGATTCCGTTAATTTTCCAATCTGCAGCCGTCCTATAATGTCATTTTGCGTGGTATTTACTAGATGTACGGTTTGCCTCTACTAGATGAGTTTTGAGTGACTTTCCAATCCCGTGTCACTGCATCGACCCTGAAGCCGGAATCAATGCTCTGAAGTTCCCTTCGTTCTGTAAGGGCTTTCTTGGCCACTTCAATTTTACCATAAGTCCCCGATGTCCTCTAAGGGGAATATTTGTCTAATTCTACCAAGCATTATTATAGTCTTGACATAGGAACAGACCTTTTTCTTTTTCTCTTTGGCAAATTGAGTCATGTAGCATTAACAATGTTGCTCACGTCGATGTACCAGGTTTGTGAATAGAGTTTTTTAAAAAATCATTTCACCAAGCGCAACACGCATCTTTATTGTTCTGGAGATGCTGTGCTTTTCCTAGAACACCATCGACCCGTAAGCTTTTTGAAATTAGTAAGAGGAACCGCGACTAAAGTCTTTAGAGTAACATTTTTGCCGAATCCTCCTTTCGCTTATGCGGTTGGATAAACCGCATGGGCAGTATTTACAAAATAGCCCTTCTTTGATGAGACAAAACCAAAAACCCAATCATATGTTTTAGAATGGTGTGGTCTAAATAAAAAATCTTTTTATTTAACGGAGACGGTTCTATGTTAGTGAGGAAAACTCGTAGTTGTCAGGATGGACTGTCCAAGGATTTTCATAGAAGAACCTTTGTCGTGTATAGTCGCTTTTATATCTTGGCCTATGTAATTGCAACTGCTCTCTCAGAAGGAACACTGGGAATCTGTTATGTGTTTCAATGTTCGATAGTAGAAGGAAAGTCAATTGCAGACCACTTGCTTCGGCCGGTCGGATGGCTACCCTATATAAGAGAATATCAATTGAAGTTTCTTCTAGATTCAAACTAGGAATCCTAACTGGAGGGCGAATTTTCTTACACCCTTTCATTAAGTCTACCTCTTCACTGTTGAAATAATTCCTCTTGGGCTTCAAATGTACTAGCGCATCTGGAAGTGCGGAGTCCTCACTGGCTTTCAATCTCTTTTGTGGTTTAGCTGAAGAAAGGTGATACAGAGCTTTGCCCTTTTCTGTTAGCCTGTAACACACATTAATGATAAGCATGTGAGAAGCATATCAACGGAAGATTTTCGAAAACGCAAAATAAATTATCACTCACTTCAAGTCAACTGCTATTTTACGCAGCATTTGATAGAAGACACGATATTCTGCAAATGAAAGAAATCCCGATAATAGCAAACGTGATATACCAAAGTATATAGCCTCTTCAAAAAGGCTTCCGCTAACGCGGACAAACTTACTTTTTAATGAAGATTTTGACTTCAAACGTGCCTTCGAACGCAAAAAACCAAAGTAGGTATAATACATATAAAAACTTGCGGATTCGGATTCCAGGAAACAATGATTATCCCAGAAGTTAAATCAATAATTATTAAATATATTACTATTTACTGTTTACATACAGCATTGTCAAAAAAATTGTCTGCAATGTCGAATCGATCTCAATTATCATATTCACTTCAACATTACTTGAATACCAATGACATATGAATATTTGACCTTACCATTATACAAACAACACTAAGACAAACAATGGCTTATTCCTGACTCTGGTCGTCTCACCACTCCAGATTTATATACTTTTTCATCCTTTTCTGGAATTCTATAATTCTGATTGGTGAATAGAAAATAAAAACAAATTGATGGAAACTCAGAGATAACGCCTGAAGATCAAACAAACCGATCCAAAGGAGACGCGCTTCACACAAACAATAGATGGTAAGTTTGTCGAAGAGTACCACAACTTCATTGAAGCGCAAATCGGTAAGCAGGGAAACACCATGCTGAAGCGCCGACACAGTAATATTTAATGACCTAATTGCGCACCTTGAGACATGTCTCGATGCCGCGCCAGACGAAAATATTTATTGGACAACGTTGAATATAGCAAGATTGGTCCCATTCACTTTATATTAAATTCTCTAGACCTTATTGATTTCCATTCCGTATCTGTATTTCAACAACTTTGTTTCAGAAATTGAAGTCAAATTAAATCTTTTGACTATCTTGTAATCATTTTACCTTAGTATTGTCAAATTTCTAAGGGAACAGCAAACTTTCGGTGAGCAGCCCGGTATTTGGGCAGGCAACGTTCCCCCATTCCCACCCCCTGGCATCCGCGCCTAGTATACACTGCATGACGTCACACTCAAAACGTATGTCCAAACTTGAGACTATCATTCACATTGTTAGGATAGTTTTGTTATTAGATTTTATGTATATAAGATAACTTTTAGGCAAATTATTAAACCAATATTTAATATAATGCCCAACTTATTGAATATTTACTCTAATAAATTATCTATTTCATTTTTATCAGAGTGAAAGAAAGGAATGGAATCGATGTCAAGTGAAATAGTTGACGTTTACGTGAGTATGCAGTTTTCAGTGAACACAGAAAATGTTATGTCAACGCTTTTGATAACTATTTTTATTGTTGAAAATGCAGATTATTACTAATTTTTTCGAGGAAGTCGTGAACAAAGTATAGTATTCTACTCGCACAAAATTACAATAGCAATCATTTTGTGCTCGTTGAATAATATACTATTCTACGATATATCACTCGACCTACGGTGCTATTTAAAAAAATTCAAGATGGCGGCGGTACACTGAATGCTGACGTCACTCAAATTTGACAGGACCTCTGAAAAACGAAAAATACAATCATGTGCATAACCCCAAAATTTGATAATTATACGTTTAATCGTTTCAAAGAAAATACCTTGTTGTCAGATTTTCCCGCTCACAAAGCGTTAATAAATAAAGGTTTTAAGAAGGAACATGATTATTTTCTTACGGATGAAAATATAACTAACGATTTCTATACTTTAGTCGTTGTCGCATGACCTGGAGATAACGCTCATCAGGAAAAGATTTTAGTATGTCAAAGCAGAATTGTCTGAAAAAACAATCTTCGGTATATAGTCAAATAAACATTCGAGACGAAAACTATCGTCAGCATGGTTATTTTCAACCCAAATTACATACTGAAAGCAACATTCGAACGAGAACAAAATTTTTTATTTTCAAAAAATTTTTTCCTAGATTTAATATAAATTTTAAACTTTTTATTTCTGATTGAAAATCGATTTAATTAGGTAATTTCGATTGAAAATGATGATTTCGACAATAGTTTTCACCTAGCATGCTTAATTGACCATGTGAGTGGTACCAAAAATCATGATATAACGGTCGCCGAAAAATGATTCATTTCCAAACGAAAAACGCTAAAAAAAAATTTATTTTCAAAAAACCCCTATCTTCGAGATATAATATAAATTTTCAACCTTATATTTCTGATTGAAAATCAATTTTATTAGGTAATTTCGATTGAAAATAATGATTTCCACAATAGTTGGGCCGATAACAAACTCCGTTAAATAGACAAATAATATTTTGACCAATTATACTTTGAAGTCGACTGGTCTCTAAAATTCTCACTGTAGTCTCCCATACGCGGTTCCTTTGCCCAAATAGAAACATAAACGAAGCTGTGATTTATGCTAGACCCCCGGGGCCCAGTAAGGTGCCGTGGACATGAGGGGGCGTCCGAAATGACCGGTCTCGTTTATTTTGACGGCAATGAGAACGAGACGGAGCGTTGTGAGAATCCCGGAGATGGGAAATCAAAGGACGCCACACACACTCAGATTTCTCGCAATCTATCAACCGTATATAATTATAATAATAATAATAATAATATATATATATATATATATATATATATATATATATATATATATATATATATATATATATATATATATATATATATATATATATTATATACCGGGTAGCGAGAAAATCTGGCAACAAGGTATTTTCTTTGAAATGATTAAACGTATAATTATCAAATATATGGTTATTTTTGTTTTACAGAGGTCCTGTCAAACTTGAGTGACGTCAGCATTCAGTGTACCGCCGCCATCTTGAATTTTTGTAAATAGCACCGTAGGCCGAGTATATATCGTAGAAAAGCTGATTTCGTCCTCTTTTCAAAAATACAGAATACGTACCACATTACTAAAAAAATAAGAGAAACAATTTTCCAAGACATACAATATGTAATTTTTTAATTCATACTAACCTACAAAAATTTTAATAGTTTCCTTATAACAGGAACTTAAAATGTTGGCCACCTGTGTCTTAGCCATAATACAATCTGTATTTGAAGCTTCGAATACAATTGTTTATCATTTATGGATAAATTGTTTGTATCTCAAGACATTTGAGAGTTTTTAAATCAGTTATGTATGATATAAAATGGAGTCAAGTCGGGAGATCTCGCCGGCCACTAAATTACACCTCTTCAAACAATCCATCTCCGAGGGAAATTTGATGATGATACGTTTAATCGTTTTAAAAAAATACCTTGTTGCTAGACTTTCTCGCTACCCGCTATATATATATATATATATATATATATATATATATATATATATATATATATATATATATATATATATATATATATAGTGCAGTGGCGGCACGTGAGGTTTTGGTTTGAGGAGGCTACAAGAGGTGTTAAAAAATACACCATAGGCGAAAATTTTTAGGATTTCAAGGTCAACCGCCTTTTAATTTAAAGAAAATCAAAGTAAAACAAGCACCCTAAGCTATTAATTTATTTTCACTTTCGAGTGTCTACCTTGAGACCTACAACTCCTATTTACAATATTCACAAAAACTCTTCTCAGCCAATTAATCAATTCATCTATTCATCAAATTTTTTTTTCTTTCACAAAATAGGTACCTACCTACCTACTTAACGAATTTGTTAACAGCTGGTGAGAGCAAATAAAAAGTTATTATATATTTTTGAAGATTAGCGGGATTCTGCGATCTTTAACGTTAGCAAAATGATCTATAATATCCTCATAAAATTTTTTGTCTTTCGCCAAAAGTTTTACCAATTCCTTTTCAATAGACAACAAACTAATATTTCTCAAACGATCCTGGCTCATTGAATTTCGTAAATAAGTTTTAATTCTCTTAAGAGTGGAAAACGAGCGCTCTACGGAAGCCGATGTCACCGGGATAGAAACAATTAGACATAAGAGTTTGTAAACTTGGGGTAAATCTTGATTCAAATCATTATCAAAAGGGTATTCAATAGTCCTCACATGATTTTCATTTTGCCCCAAAATTCCATTGTCATTATAAACAACACACAGTTCACTTTTTATGGCCACCTTATCAAAAAAAGTGTATTTTTGACATAAATTTTCCAAAAGGTTATCTGGAAAATTAGCCGAAAATCCGGTTAACAAATTTTTATTGAGTAAGTCGAAGAAATGCAGTTCTTTCAAATCAGAGAACCTTATTTCTATTTGACCGCTAATAGTATCCAAAATTTCATAAAATATTTGCTCATAGTGAAGCTCCATATCTGCGTAACTGAATTTCTTTCGTTTTGGGCTAAATTGAGTCGTATCATCAGTAGTTTGAAATACAGAAAATAGTTTTTTAAAATAAAATTCTGCACGAAATTCTGAAATTTTTTCCAAAAGAAACTTGAGCCGATTTCGTGAGTGAATTACATCTGAAAACTTGTGCTGTAAGATTTGAAAAACTATTTCTGTTTGTTCAAAAATTAATTTAAAGATGTTTAAAAAATATATAAATTCCTTATCTTGTAAGTAAGATATTAATCCGCGTGCTGTATTTAAAGTTACTTTATCGGTGAAAAATTCCTCACTTTCAACTAGGTATAGAATTAAATCCTCAAATCCTAAGCGGTCCCAAACAGAGACATTTTCACTAGTAAAAACTAAACACTGCCAACAAAATAATTTATTTTTTACCTGTGATCCGGTTAGGCAAGGATGTCTCTCATAATTCCTTGTATTGAAACCGCGGTTTTGTTTTCTGTTACGCTGCATCAAATTGTTTAATTCAGGGGTAGGTCGCAATGTTTTTATCAAAACTTTATCCTCATAACTTAGTGCACTAAAGTTATGGGATAACAAATATTCCACTAAGTCACCATTGAAATTTTTGAAATTAACTTCAGTAACCAAACTCATTTTAAAACAATAAGCGAGCAATATAAGTAAACACGCTGCTGTTTACGGCCATTAGTAACTACGATCACACTACGATTAAATTAATTTCCAACGAATTCACTCGATGTCACGCGAAATTCTATAGTTGTGATTGGTCGACATTGTATGAGACTGGGTCTCGATCGGTGTTGCCATTTACATTGCTTTTCTATTGCAATGAAGTATTCATTCGGACTATTTGCACCGTTGTTTGCTTTTCTGTGGCAGGAATAATGAACGTTGAGAATATACCTTTCCATGCCTCCGCAGCGTTGCCACAAATCTTGAAATGAATGAAATGCAGTAAATGTAAATACCTTCTATCGTAATTAATAAATTATATTATATAATGTAGGTTGAAAGGAAGGTAGGTGCATAAAATAATATGATTTTGATTAATATGAATATGCTGAATGCTGACTATTCAATATAATATATTAGTGATACACGGAATATTATTGAGGAGGCTTAGCCTCCTTTGACTAGCCGCCCCTGATATATATATATATATATATATATATATATATATATATATATATATATATATTTATATAAATATATAAATATATCTATATATATATATGTATATATATATATATATATATATATATATATATATTTATTCGAATTGTTGTTGCCTGTCAACTATTTCTAATCTCTTGATAATTATTAGCAATAACAAGGCTTGTTAAATCTCAAAAAACTCTATTTTATTAAAAAGTTGACGTTTCGCCACGACATTCGTAGCTTTATCAACCCTCCAACCAATTCATATAGAAATAAATACCATCCATAAGTACGAAACTACCTACCTACAAAGTTTTGATAAATCCACGAATGTCGTGGCGAAACCTCAACTTTTTAATAAAATGTTATTGCTAATAATTATCAAAAGATTATATATATATATATATATATATATAAATATATATATATATATATATATATATATATATATATATATATATATATATATATATATATATGAAAAACTTGGTTCACGGAATGAACCGCGTGAAAGATTTGAAAAATCTCGACGTTTCGGCTCCTTTTGCGAAGCCATCTTCAGGAGAATTAGAAGGGGAATAATTCAGAATCGTGGCCTCAATCTGCCTACTCCACGATTCGAATTAGGAGGAAACGGAAACAATACGATTGCGTGGTCTCAACCTGCCTACTCCACTAACCGTTGACTCTGAAGAGTAGGCAGGTTGAGACTTCAGAGTTGACAGGAAGCAGTACGGTTAGTGGAGTAGGCAGGTTGAGACCACGCAATCGTATTGTTTCCGTTTCCTCCTAATTCGAATCGTGGAGTAGGCAGATTGAGGCCACGATTCTGAATTATTCCCCTTCTAATTCTCCTGAAGATGGCTTCGCAAAAAGAGCCGAAACGTCGAGATTTTTCAAATCTTTCACGCGGTTCATTCCGTGAACCAAGTTTTTCAAATACTTCCGACCGCGGAAATCTTTCTGAACATATATATATATATATATATATATATATATATATATATATATATATATATATATATTTATATCAGACATGAAAAATTTATCGAAAACCGTGGTCTAGATGGTCTAAAACGGATAAAAAATCACTCCAGCACCTGACTGCTTTTCTTCGACAGTAGGTATGTATTTTCGGGGAAAACACGACTAAAAAATTAATTATTCAACCTGCCCCGCCGTGTACATATATACGAAAACGAACTCGACATTCTTCCACCGACGATATAATGTCAACTTATTGAATGTCTCAATTTAGGGACAGGTAGCGGCGGCCTTTTCAGATAATCAGGGTCATCATATCTTCAACCAGATCACTTGTCGTTACCATTGGCTCACTACTAGGTTTGTTTTCTGTGAATGTTTACTTTGTCGTTTCTGTGAAACGGATAAACATCAGGTAACTGCGTCCAATAACAACTCTAGAAATCGCAAGTCATCGATTTGCACGATCTTTTCGTGGGTTGGAGAAAATTTCCGTTTGAAAATGAAATGTTTATGACGCTGTGCCCATACAAAAGAGAATAAAGTTACGAAACGCGCAATAAGATATTTAGTTAATTAGAGTAAATTTAATAAATTATTGGAACGAAGTTTCTTACGGCAGGCTTGGAGGAGATAGGGATTTTGCTGCGCGAACAAACTGAAAAAAATGTGAGACTGAAATCGTAACGAAAACATATAACGGAAGTGCAACGCGCATGCGTCATTCTTTTTTTTAATCTTTCTCCTTCTGCACGATATATACATGAAATTCTTGTCTAAGCAAGTGATGTATACTCACATTTAAATTTATTGTACATGGTTAATATTGTTCATACAACTTACATGTATGCATAATATGTATTCATATTAAAACAATTGTAGGGATCAGGATGGCGATGATAAATGAAAATAATATACTTTTATACTTATTAAACGAACTTTATTTCATATCTCCTAACACTCCATCTTCCCGAATGACAATTGACATCCCTTCCCGCCCAGAATGTATTGCCAACCGAGGAGACTGAAACTACAAACAAGGCCAAGACCACAGATATATTACTACAGATGGCCAAGACCACAGATATATATATATATATGACTACACAATGGTTAATAATAAAAATTTACACATTTATTAAAAGAAATAACGCATGACGCACGTTTCGGTGGAACTTCGCCTTCTTCAGACGCTAATTGCAAACTAACTATGTTTCTCTGTTATATCGAAAACAAGAAATAAAGAGATGACAAATAGTGTAGAAGGGGTAAATAAAAAGATGGTTACAAATAATTGTTAAAATAGGAAAAACCAATTCTGAACTGCTAGTCAGGTAGTTCGGTAATTTTGAAAAGATTGAGAAGGGGGCTTGAAGTATTCTAAAAAATTGAGTTTAATTCCCTTACTTTCAGTATTTAATATTTTAAAATCGAAATGAATGTGTGATTTTCTTGGATTAAATGGTTTGCATAATGTGAAGCAAACCATTTAATCCAAGAAAATCACACATCACACATTCAATTTCGATTTTAAAATATTAAATGCTGAAAGAAAGGGAATTAAACTTAATTTTTTAGAATCATTACAGATAAATAAATACAAGCATTCCGGTCTCCTATTGAATAGCCAAATCGATCATACTTCAAGCCCCCTTATCAATATTTTCAAAATTACCGAACTACCTGACTTGCAGTTCAGAATTGGTTTTTTCTATTCTAATAATTATTTGTAACCATCTTTGTATTTACCCCTTCTACACAATTTGTCATCCCTTTATTTTTTGTTTTCGATATAACAGAGAAACAAAGTTAGTTTGCAATTAGCATCTGAAGAAGGTGAAGTCATGCGTTATTTCTTTTGATAAATGTGTAAATTGTTATTATTAACCATTGTTTTAATATGTTTATTAATTTACACCAAGTATCGGCCCAATCAATCCAAAAAATAATATGTATTCTACACTGTCAATACATTATTTATTTTATTTTTATTATTATTCTATCGATAATTATATTATAATATCGAATCCGAAGGAACTACGTTCCTACCTGGTGTCCCATGACACCACATCTTTTTTTGTATCTACCACGATGTTTATTAAACTCGATTAACTAAAATGTTAAAAAATGCCGAAGTTGCTGTTACATCTACGCCACTGGTCGTAGTAATCCTAACCGGTCAATTATTTCTTAAACTGTGACATGTTTAATCTAATTAGGGCCCATTTTCGGCCACCACGAAAGAGGCAGCAGATCTAGATACCGTTGGAATTCGCCCTTTGCCTCTCCGGTGGATTATTATCAACGTTGGGAAATTAAAAGGCAGTTATAAACGAGTCCTCCGTAGATAACGCTGGAATTTCAGTTAAACACGGTGTTTCGGACGATATTTCTTCGTTGTCAACCAGAGCGGAATTCGAGGGGTCGCAGAAGGGCCTTGAAATTTGCCAAAGTTTTTCGGGGGAACTTGTTCGCGATGACCTTGAAAACCCGATAGATGCGCTGCCGTATTTAAACGTACTCCGTATGACAGATGCGAATTTGAATGATCAGATTATACCACGTCCCTCACGGCGCACCAGCTTTTATACCCCACACCCTATTTCACTCGACGTTAATTTTTTACACATTAATTACAATTTATTACACCTATTTCCAAATTCATCACAGTTGCATAACTCAACATATTAGGGTGTGGTGTAGAATTAGTCTTGAGCTGCACCGCACTCATTATTCTTGATTCAGAACTTTTCTGTAATTAATTACAATTAATCTAAATTAATTACAATTAATTAAAATGAATTAAAATTAATTACAATCAATTACAACTAATTACAATTAATTATAATTGATTACAATTAATTACGATTAATTACAGTCATTTCCGGCCTCATTACAATTCCACAAAATAGGTAGCGCTTCGAAAAATTATGACAATAACAAATAAATATAAGGATATTCATTCATTACAATAGCCGACTCGGTTTTATGGATACAAAAAATGGTCAGCAGGATTAAGAAAATGATAAAAAAGAAGCTGCAGGTGAGTAGGGTAGTGTAATAAATTGAAGACCCTCTATTTCTATCTTATTTTCGATGATTCTATGATTTTTTGTCTCGTGAAAATTCTTATCAATTATAATACTACCCCACCCACTTGCAGCTTCTTTTTTATTATTTTTTCAGTCCTGCTGACCATTTTTTGTATCCATAAAACCGAGTGGGCTATTGTAATATAATGAATATCTTCATATTTATTTGCTATTGTCATAATTTTTCGATACGCTACCTATTTTTTGGATTTGTAATGAAGCCGGAAATGGTTGTATAGTATGTACTCATGAATTCATGTACAAGCAACTCGAAAACGTCAGATGTGAAATGAGTTATATGCATAAAAGAACAGATTACGACAGGATATGGCATAATGAAAATGAAAAGATAAAGCTCTACAAATTTGTTCCATAAAATAATGACTACGTATTGTAGGTTTATATTCAATTATATAGCGTGGCGATACGTTATCCTCTCGTTATATACACTCTTGCGTCTAATTTTCACATTGCGTTGACGATCGGGTGGTCTAAGTACTGAACCCTGGTGTGCCGTAGTTCTGGGTTCGAATCCCAGAGGTGACTCCTGCCTTTTTTCATTTTTTCATTTACAATCTCGTAAGAGTTTTTAGCCCCACATTTCAATATCAATTATTTCAACTTGAATTAGTATAAGTTATCACTTCTGTCGTGTGCCCCGACACGCAAATGTTTCGTTTTCGCAAATTGTGGTCCAATATATATGATCCGAAGGAACTTCGTTCCTACCTGGTGTCCCATGACACCGTTTCTTTTTTATTTTTTTCTCACACGTCTGACAATCCTGTATATATCGCTGTGTAAATAGTTTACTCATTGCTCTTGATCCGTTCTTTCCGATTCAATCATACGAACGTTTCTTTTTAACAAATGTTTTAATGATATGAGTTTCTATAATACGGCGCAATAACTTGAGAAATGAAGTTTTTTCGTCCAACCCCAAGAATTTGGACGCGATTCCGCATCGTAAAAAAATGATGATCGCCGCTTACGTCACGTCTACGAATAACCTGATCCCGTGGCGCCACCGTCACCTCCGAAACAAAAGAATTCGACCGGGGTGTCGATAAAACGAACGACACAGATCTTATCGCTCACGATCGATCGATGATCCTTGCGCGCACAGAATTGTCGTCGCTCGATTGTGGCGCTGTCTCGCTCGCGTCGGCGATCCGTTCACTTAACGCGGAATTATAGCGCGCGTCCGTGGCCCTCTCTCGCTCGTTCGCCCATCGAGGAAGATCACGACAAAGAGGTGTATTATGGTGAAGCTGTTATGGTTTTTTGTTGGTACGGTCACACACAGCCGAGGACCCGCGGACGACAGAAAGAACACACACACAGCCGGGCCGCCTACGATAAATGATTATTTTATATATTCATTGTCTGAGTCATGTGGAGCCGGCCGTGAGAACAGAGTCACCGGGTTGGGCCCCCTGTTGCCATATTTTTCGAGTGGAAATTCAATAGAAATTGGTTAAAATCTAAGTTACGAGCCTCCGATTATACGACATAAATATATTGTAATATTTATAGGTGCGGCGTTTCAGCTGGATACACGAAATTCGACCGTAATTTATCGAATTTTCAAGTTTGAATTTTATGTGTTTGACAATGACAGTATTAACGTAAACAATGATTATGTAATATGGCGAAGACGCCAGGGTAGTTGTTCTTCCAAACAAATTTTTTCAGAAATTTGATTTAATGTAATTGTAACACTTATTATGTATAAATTATAGCATTCTGCACTCCTTCTCTATATAAACTTTATCTGTGCCAAATCTCATACTCTTCAGTGCGCGCAATTAGTTTAAAAAGGGGTACAAAGTTTTTTCTTCACGTACTGATTTATAGATAACATATTAATAGGTGCAATCAATCATTCGAGCTTTCGGTTCACCAAGTATTCTTTTTTATATATGTAAAATGTTCGGGAATATGTAGTTAACAACGAATCGAAATTTCAAATGCTAAATAGAATGAAGTTGATATTCTAAAATTAAATTGATATGCTAAAATGAAAATCTTATACTACAATCAAGTAGATATGCTAACATTTAGTTGATTTATGCTAAAATGAGGTTGATATGCTTAAATGAAATTGATATGCTAAAATGAAGTTGATATGCTTAAATGAAATTGATGTGCTAGAATGAAATTGATATGCTGAAATGAAATTGATATTCTTATAAGTAGTTGATATGCTAAGATTAAGTTAAAGTTGATATGGTAAAATTAAGTTGATATGCTTAAATTAAATTGATGTGCTAAAATTTAGTTGATATGCTCAAATGAAGTCGATATGCTAGAAAGAAGTTGATATGCTAAGATTAAGTTAGAGTGGATATGCTAAAGTTAAGTTGATATGCTGAAATTAAGTTGATATGATAAAATTAAGTTGATATGCTTAAATGAAATTGATGTGCTGAATTTAAGTTGACATGCTCAAATGAAGTCTATATGCTAAAAAGAAGTTGATATGCTAATATTAAGTTAGAGTGGATATGCTAAAGTTTAGTTGATATGCTGAAATTAAGTTGATATGATAAAATTAAGTTGATATGCTTAAATGAAATTGATGTGCTGAATTCAAGTTGACATGCTCAAATGAAGTCTATATGCTAAAAAGAAGTTGATATGCTAATATTAAGTTAGAGTGGATATGCTAAAGTTAAGTTGATATGCTGAAATGAAGCTGATATGCTTAAATGCAATTAATGTGCTTAAATGAAGTTGATATGCTCAAATGAAGTTGATATGCTAAAAAGAAGTTGATATGCTAAAATTAAGTTGATATGCTAAAATTAAATTGAAGTGCTAAAACAATATCTTTGGATAAATTTTATTTAAGAGTTAACAAAGATCCAGAAAAAATCAATAACAAGATACAGTATCACACTATCGACGCAATTTTATCAAGACACTTACATAAAATTATCACTACTAAAAACAATTAGGTTCAAAATGAGTTCATATTTTTCTAAAATTAAAGTAATAATAAAATGTTTTTCTCATAACTTTGAAAAAATTACTAATTTTAACTTTATTACCATTACTTCATTTATATATTTTTCGATACATTCACATAAAATTAAATCGTAAACATGTGTGTGGTACATATTTTAGTTACCACAAGCCAATTATTACTGTGATTGAACGTGCTGATTAAATTAATAATTACTTCATAATTTAATAATAAAATCAATTACCATAATTTTTATTTACAATTTTATTATAATTTTTTATTTATTTAATTCTCTTCGTTCAATTAGCCTCCAATTTTTCAATTCATGTCATTGTGACGTCTATTCAATATAAAATATACTTCGTTCTAACTGCGTGTTCTACGACACCTCCCGTCTTTTTTAAAATTCTTCATTTAGTATTCAATTCAATTTTTCCGACGGAAGGTTCGGCACGACGCGGCAACACCGCACGCGGTACTACCGCGTCCCTCGGTCGCAGAGTTTTATTCATTTATTCATTTTTTTTTTCTGTGGGAGATTTAGATTAGGCGGTCGCGAGCGCGGAGGTAGGTAAATGACGTTTTATTTAGGGTGTGTTTTTTCCAGCCGAAGGTGTGAACCCGACACTGAGAAATGTCCCGGCTCGCGACGGGCGACACGAGGGTCAAGTCATCGTCGGAATCTCTTGAGAGGCTCTAGAAACTTACCCCGAATCATCGATAGAATCGTAGGGGCCAATAAAGCTCGATGATAGTCTGGTGGATGGTGAATACGAAATGGTACCATTAATAGGCCAGTCAGTTGAGATAATCAATTGACAATAATTCCAAAAGTTTTCAAACTTCAATGTAGGGTCGGGAAAGAGATAACAACAAACTATGAAATTTTGCAACCTTTTCCGAAGTCCGGAACATTGTTGAAATTGCAATAATATTGAATTTTGCCTTATGCTTGTGAAAAAAATTCCCAAAGTCCTGCAAACTTGAAGTAGTATCTATATATATATATATATATATATATATATATATATATATATATATATATATATATATATATAATACAAGCCGAAAAATTGAATCCAGTCTACAAAAACCATATTTTTTGAATTTCTGAAATTTGGTGGGAAGTTAAGTCTGATCATGTAGATTCCCACTAAGACGGGGTTTTTTAAAATTCCGCCGTTGAGGGGTTGAAAAAGGGTAAAACGTGTTTTTTGATGTTTCTCGCAAAATAACTTACTTAGCGATCCCGTTCTTCCACTAAAATGTTAAGTAAAATGAACTCTAGAAAGTAGTTTCTCAGTTTTTTGAAATTCCATCATTTAGGGGTGCAAAAGGGGTAAGTCTGTTTTTTTTTATATTGGCTATTTCCGGCAAAATAATCGACTTAGCGATTCCGTTCTTCCACTACAATGTTCCTTATAATTTTATTAAAAAACCATTTTCTGCATTTTTTGATGTTGTATCATTTAGGGGTTGAGAGAGGGTGAAATGTGTTTTTCGTATATTGGCTATTTTTGGCTGATTCTCGCAAAATAATGGACTTAGCGATCCCGCTTTTTCACGAAAATGTTAGGTAAAATTAACTCTAGAAAGTAGTTTCTCAGTTTTTTGAAATTCCATCATTTAGGGGTGCAAAAGGGGTAAGTCTGTTTTTTTATATTTGCTATTTCCGGCCAAATAATCGACTTAGCGATTCGTTCTTCCACTACAATGTTCCTTATAATTTTATTAAAAAACCATTTTCTGCATTTTTCGATGTTGTATCATTTAGGAGTTGAGAGGGGGTGAAATGTTTTTTTCGTTTATTGGCTATTTTTGGCTGATTCTCGCAAAATAATGGACTTAGCGATCCCGCTTTTTCACGAAAATGTTAAGTAAAATTAACTCTAGAAAGTAGTTTCTCAGTTTTTTGAAATTCCATCATTTAGGGGTGCAAAAGGGGTAAGTCTGTTTTTTTTTATATTGGCTATTTCCGGCAAAATAATCGACTTAGCGATTCCGTTCTTCCACTCCAATTTTCCTTATCATTTATTTAATAAACCATTTTCTGCATTTTTTGATGTTGTATCATTTAGGGGTTGAAAGAGGGTGAAATGTGTTTTTCGTATATTGGCTATTTTTGGCTGATTCTCGCAAAATAATGGACTTAGCGATCCCGCTTTTTCACGAAAATGTTAAGTAAAATTAACTCTAGAAAGTAGTTTCTCAGTTTTTTGAAATTCCATCATTTAGGGGTGCAAAAGGGGTAAGTCTGTTTTTTTTATATTGGCTATTTCTGGCAAAATAATCGATTTAGCGATTCCGTTCTTCCACTACAATGTTCCTTATAATTTTATTAAAAAACCATTTTCTGCATTTTTTGATGTTGTATCATTTAGGGGTTGAGAGAGGGTGAAATGTGTTTTTCGTATATTGGCTATTTTTGGCTGAACCTCGCAAAATAATGGACTTAGTGATCCCGCTCTTTCACGAAAATATTAAGTAAAATTAACTTTAGAAAGTAGTTTCTCAGTTTTTTTGAAATCCCATCATTTAGGGGTGAAAAAGGAGTGAGTCTGTTTTTTTTATTGGCTATTATTTATATTGAAAATTTTAATTTAATACATGTTAACAAATTGGATTTTTATACAAATAAACAAATCATTTGATAAATTTTATCCTTTTTTTAATTGTCTTCACCATTCTCGAAAACCATAAAGCGCCACGAGTACGTGTTTAAAAAAAAATTATTAAAATATGAATTTTCCCAATTACGAATATGAACTATATCTTAATAAATTCATACGTATACATATATGGATACGCGGGCGAAGCCGCGACGGGTCCCGCTAGTTAAATATATTATTTCATATCGCGTATCAAATTTGCAACCAATTTAAGGGTACGGAACATTTTTTTAATTCAAAATTAACATTTTTCTTTGATAAACTGACCAAAAAAAATTCCAAACGTTCTAAAAACTTAACAGATACTTCGGAAAAATATACCGAACAGTTGTATAAATTTGGAACCTTTCACGTTGACCGGAACTTGTTTATTTATAATTTTTTCAATTCGTAGTTATTTTTTCGGGCAGATGGTCTTGAAATAATTACAAAAGATTTGAAACTTGGTTGCAAATTCAGAAAATATCTATTCTGATGCATTTGCAAATTTGCAACCTTGTACGCGGTCCAGAACTTTATACAATTTGCCATAATAAGATTTTTGGATTTTTTTATTTTTGCAAATTGCATAAAGTTCCGAACCGCGTACAAGGTTGCAAATTTGCAAATGCATCAGAATGACTTGAAGTAACTTGAGAAGACAAATGAGGGTAGCCTGTCTATTAGTTCAATTCCAATTTCTGAGATAATATTCAACGATTTGAAGGCTTATTCATCACATTAACAACATTGTACCTATTTGAGAAATCCACTTCGATTAGCCCTTCTTGAAGTATGTTCCTTTTGTCTATTTAGGTACCTGTTATAATTCTTCCCCACCCGTAAGCGTCAAATCTATAATTATATATTTAGTTCTTAACTCAATCTGCCCGATGATGGTCTAATGACCGAAATTGCAATCGCAGTGTTATATTTTTCAAAGAATTTTTGTGTAAATTCAAGTTTTGTTTTCGTTCAAAATATTTTAGAATTGCAAATAGAGGCTTTAGTCAAATAAATTTTTCTAAATCATAATAAATGGTACCACTACTATTGATGTATTAAGATAACGCCAAACGATATATGCAACTTTCATGGAGATGTCATTGATCTTAAATACGAATTAGTACGACATTGGCAATAATTTATTATATAGTAGAAGAAAATAATCCTGATAAATTAGAATCAGCGGTGTATTCTTAAGAATATGTCATAAATAATGAATGCGAAGTAGTACTATAGTCAACTAAAATGTATAGTTTAGATATAGCAGAAGAAAATAAGCACGTTTTGACGGTCAATTTATACGACCCATGTAATATTATGCCATATATCATGGATTCGAAGTAGTACAACTAGACCTGATCTCCCGAACTTACCAATTCCGTGTCGGGAATGAAAATTAATGTTTAAGAAGCAATATCATGTGGTACCCTTTTTTGCGTACATCACATTCATCGCAGATAACAATTAGTTCCTTTATTATCAAATTTACCTGTTCATTCTGAAGCAACTAAACGAGATAAGCCAATCAAAAATTTCGAATTACCGAGGCGCATTATATAGAAGTAGCATGACTAATATAACCTCCAAATAATTGTAGAATACGAGCGTTATAATTTCGAAGTAGTACCAAAATATCTATAATGGTATTAAAACTGCTTCTCGGGATTTATTCGAGTATGGTAAAATTCTAATGAATATTTCACAGATGATGAATACAGAGTAGTACCTACGTCATTTATTTGTTGTTTCACTGGTACTCTTAGACAACTAGACTGCTTTCAAACATTCATTAATACTTTACACCCTAATATAAAATTCACTTTAGAGATGGAAAAAGATAACTCAATTAACTATTTGGATTTGAGAATAACAAAAGTAGATAACAAACATAATTTTTCGCAAACCATCGCACACTGATAGCGTCATACATAGTATGACACCCATTCCAACACAAAATGGCAGCTTTCAATAGTATGGTACATCGTTTAGTAAATATTCCACTTTCAAACGCCAATTTTAAACAAATTGCCGTAAATAATAATTATGATCCCAATATTATAGACAATATGATAGATAAAAAGTTTTTCAGAAATGCGATTAACCAGGTATACCCCCTTACTAAAAATAATATCAAATACAACAGCCTCACTTTCATCGGAAATTCAAGTAACAAACTTAAATCTCTCTTATCTAAGCACAACATTAACATTGCTTATCGTACCGGTAATAATTTAGGAAATCATATAAAAAATAATAAATCCAAAGTTCATAAAGATAATAAATCAGGAGTTTATAAAATTAATTGAGGCGATTGTGATAAGTTTTACATTGGTAGAACTTTCAGAAGTTTTCAAACTAGAATTTCAGAACACAAACGTAGCTTTGTTAATCAAAAATCGGATTCACATTATGCAAACCATTTAATCCAATAAAATCACAATTTCGATTTTAAAATATTAAATGCTGAAAGTAAGGGAATTGAACTTAATTTTTTAGAATCATTACAGATAAATGAATACAAACATTCCGGTCTCTCATTGAATAGCTTTGTTAATCAGAAGTCGGATTCACATTATGCAAACTATTTAATCCAAGAAAATCACACATTCAATTCCGATTTTAAAATATTAAATACTGAAAGTAAGGGAATTAAACTTAATTTTTTAGAATCATTACAGATAAATAAATACAAGCATTCCGGTCTCCTATTGAATAGCCAAATCGATCATACTTCAAGCCCCCTTCTTAATCTCTTCAAAATTACCGAACTACCTGACTAGCAGTTCAGAATTGGTTTTTCCTTTTCTAATAATTATTTGTAACCATCTTTGTATTTACCCCTTCTACATAATTTGTCATTTCTTATTTTAGTTATAACAGAGAATCATAGTTAGTTTGCCATTAGCATCTGAAGAAGGTGAAGTTCCACCGAAACGTGCGTCATGCATTATTTCTTATAATAAATGTTTAAATTGTTATTTTTAACCTCTGTTTTAATATAGTACCTACGTACTATTATTTTTAGTCGTATCATCAAACTTGTCCATGTCCAATGGTATATTTTGGCCAAAACAGCAGAAACTTCGGAGTTAGAATATCTGAACATAAAAGAAGTCACGATAATGAAAAAACAGAATCGACATACTCATCATCATCATGGTCTGGAACATAATCATAGGTTCAATAATGAATTTGAAATATAACATACATAGAAGAAAGGCTATAAAATTAAACTATATCTATAATATATTTTGGTCCTCTAACAGAAAAAGTTGCTAATGTCACACCTAGATGTAATATTAAAATTGCTTTCAAACATAAGACAAAACTCTCAGGATTTTTATTCAATGCCAAAGATATCACTTCAAAATTTGAAAGTTCAGGAGTTTATAAGTTGATTTGTCCTGTATGTAAAGGAGTGTATATAGGTCAGACTGGTCGATCGTTCAAGACAAGATTTAAAGAACACCAACAATAATTTTTGAAAATAAAACGGATTCAACGTTTTCAAATCATTGCCGTGAAAACCACCACCCGTTTCCACAAATAGATAACTTTCAAATTATGCACAAATTACCGAAAGGAACCAAACTTACTTACTTAGAATCATTGGAAATTTTTAAACCCAATCATAATGCAAAAGATATCTTTCTGAACTATAAGATTGACTTGATACATTCACCTATATTTAGAGTATTCGAACAATAATGATTTTTCTAAGAACATTTTATTGTACCAATTTGGGAAATCCACTTCTGTTAGCCCTTCTTGAAATGTGTTCCTCTTGTCTATTTAGGTAGATACCTGCAATAATTCTTTCCCACCCGTAAGCGAAAATCTACAATTATGTATTCAGTCCTTCAATTACTTATAAATAAAATTTGTACATGGTTTCGATTATTGCGTATGAAACTGAATCCTGAAAAGTCAAAGTTCATGATTTTTCATCACAGAATAAAATCATCATCACCGACTGTATGTATAAACGGAGTTAACATCAAACCCCTCAACTTCTATGAAATATTTGGGTTTGCAGATTGATAATAAACTAAATTTCAATCTACACACGAATACAGCAAAAAAGAGTACTATCACTAGAGCCAAATACTTTGCCAAACTAACATATAAAAATCAAGGTATAAGCATACAAAATGCCACAAAAATTTATAAAAGCATCTGTCGACCCTTAATTGAATATGCACACCCAATATATGTTAACTATATAACTCCAGCAATGAAAAATCTCAAAGTGGCAGAGACAACAGCACTAAGGATTATTACAAGAATCAGACACCCCAACAATATTTTACACAACCCGACAAACCAAATGTTGTATTCAAGAACCAGGATTGAACCGATTGATTCTAGATTTAGTGTTCTCAACAAAAAGTTTTTCAACAAACTTAAAGCGCTAGATGACACAGCTGACCTCTATCAAAATGAAGAACATTATACAACATCCAGAAGATATCCTACACAGACTCTATTTAAAATACTAGAAAATTTATAAAATTTTTTTTTTCTTTTTTATGTTTAAATTAAAATAGTATATGCTGTTATAGGCTAAAGGACCCCAGGTCTAGGGTGACCAGATGGCTGAAGTGGAAAAAACGGACACCTCTCCCGTTACCCCCCCCCCTCACCTACGCTTCCCCATGTATCCAAGTAGACAGTAGACAGCGACACGATTCACAGTAAAAAAACGCACATGAAAATTATTAGATTAAGCCTCGCTAATTTTGAACACTAAGCTCAGCCTAGAGATTTTACGAAAAGCTCGCTAAATTCTTCGAGCTTTAATGAAAATCTATACGCTAGACCTAGTAATTTTCATTCGCTTTTGAATGTGAAGTTTGGAAACTTATTTCGGCAAAATTATAGGCGCAACCTATTTTTTCGTCAAAAACGCGAAAAATACGGACATTTTACAAAAAATACGGACTAACGGACACAGAGTTGAAAAAACGGACATGTCCGTATTAAAACGGACGTCTGGTCACCCTACCCAGGTCGATGGCCATTAATAAACGTTTCTCTCTCTCTCTGTATTCAGTTTTTAACTCAATCTGCCCGATGATGGTCTAGTGACCGAAATTGAAAACGTTGGAAAAGTTCCAATAATTTGTTGATTGATCAATTAGATATGAATAATTCTCCCTTGTTAAATTTATTATAGTAAAAGATTGAATCTTTGTACCTGTTATGTTTACCCACTTTTATACAATTATCTATCTGCCAATATATCACGTCTAGGTTTCCCCATCTTCATATATATTTCCCATTTCTATATTCGAAAGATATTCAATTTGTAAAGTTAGTTTGAATTACTCATCTGAAGAAGCCAATGTGTTTGGCGAACATTTTTTATGTTTCATAACAATAAATATAAACAATTGTTTGCCTTGTCATTTAATAAAAATAATAATAAAAAATTTTTATTGTACAAAAAAGTAAAAAGTTAATGTTAATAGTTTATTTCATTATGCATGCTATTCAACACATATAGGCTCCTGCACCGTATATTATTAAACTAAGTTTTCCGTCCACCTCTAAATAAAAGCTTACTTTCACTTACACAAAATTGATCATTAATGACCCATTTTAATGTATCATTGTCATGGGCAACCAAACACAGAAGTATTCAGCACGGAATAGTTGAATTATTCTGTGTCTGTACTGTTATTCCACAGAGAAAAGGAATTCATAATTCAAATCGAAAAATTTAACTCTATACAAAATAAAATAGAAACTGCGGAAAAAATTTTATGCAATAATCGTTCGAAAGTAAATAACACTTCAGCTTCCACCAGTTCCACATATTCCTTATCGGATATTGTAGGTAATGTGAACTATTCAGAATGTCACATGTCTAATATTCCATCTATGAATTTTTCAAATTGTTCCATCGGGAGCATAAATATAAATATATCGAAACGAACATAGAAATGTGTATTGTGTCAAATGTATCTGTTATGCAAAATAAAAATTTATTTCAATCAAGAATTTATACTCAATTCATGATGAGGTCGACGGAAAAATCTTGTAATAAACTCGTTTATTAATGTAGCGATTAATGATCTCGAACTATTAACGCGCTCGCTCCGCTCGCGCTTAAAATATCTCAACCATTAATCGCTGCCATTAATAAACTAGTTTATTAAATAACTATTAATGGTAAACCGAGTTTAATTTGATATTTTCGCTTGCACCAAAATATAAACGGCGTTTAAGACGCCCTACAATCCGCATAAATCAAACGCCCAATTTTCGGCGTTTAATTCGAAGTTTAAGTAAACTTCGAGGTTATTTTTAGAAGAATAACGGTTTATTTTTTCCTTAAAAATTTAATTTTCGCCGACGGAAACTCGAATTTTTGTTCAAAACGTTTTATGAAGAGTTTGATATCTATAACAACTTGGACGTTCTAGAATTCCTAGAATATGGTAGCCTGTAACAGTAGACACATATTTACTTCAAAAATGTTTGCTTGGCAATCGTCAAGCTATGCAAAAGTTTTGGTATCCGATTATATTGTATTATTGTTATAGATTTTTTTGTTCAATCAACAATAATCATCTTATAGGTATTTTGCCAGTTATTCTCTCTAGGTGATAAAAAATATGGCCAGCAGAACTGAAGGCGTGGATTTATAGTTTATCTATACTAATGAACAATGCACTCATTCAACTCATAAATGCAAATTTACTCTCCATAATTAAAAATACAAACACAAAAAAATTTATTTATATGATATCACAGGTAGAGTGCCCATTAAACCTATCTAACTTTGTAGGAATAACAGCTTGTCCCCCATGGATCAGGCTACTTTTAGCATTGAAATTGTATGCCCATAGAGGACATTTGCACAGTATTGCTCAATTTGTAGGAGTTCATACATCCACAGTTTCCCGCTCTATCTGGAAAGTATCAGTGTGGTCCCCTTTTCCTTTTATTATTATCTTCCATTTTATGCATATTTAATACGAATCACAAAAAAAACATTTTTTTTACTATTAAAACTAGGTTAGAAAAGTAGAACAATAAATTCTGTTTCTTCTTTTTACTTTATGTACATCGCTGTTTCATCCAAAATAATACAAAAACGCAGTTTAGCAATGGGTCGGTTATAATTCCTCGGTGCAACGACCAGAAAAATAAACGTAGTTTGAAAATTAAACCAAGTTTAGTTAAACGACGTTTACTAATAAAACGGTGCAAGAGCCTGATAGTAAAAGGAAGATCCTCAACCAATTGTTCCACGGCAGTTCTCTTTTTTTTAAACACCCTGTATATCAAATTTCTATCCGGTTAATAAACGAGTCTGAAAGGCAGAAACGAGATATTTCATTATGTTAAAACGAACCAAACAACAATAGATGTAACGACGAATATTTCACACAGATCCCAATAAAAACTCGTGAAACGCACGTCGCAACAAGGCCGTACCCGCAATCTGGTACTTTAATCCCCGTTCGGGCGAGAGAATCACGTGTTTCACAATCCGTACCGGGCCCCCTACGCCCCGAAAACTAGTCGAAAACGTGAGAATCCGGTAAACGTCCGATAAAGTCATCCGCCGCTTTCAGGCGGCACGTACGGACACGGACAGGTAGAAAAACCGATCCGTACGTACGTTTTATAATCTTATTATATTATTCGGGGCGAAAAGAGGAGACGATAATGCGGAAATTAGTATTCGAGGGACGTTGCAGCGCATAAATGTCCGGAGCTATTGTCTCCGTTTGTGAGACGCCGAAATCAGGCGTTACGTGAACGAATAAAAATAACGTTTCGTACGCGACGGATGGGTGCCGTATAATTCAAGCGTAACGCAGGGAGGAATCGGGTGGATTTTTAGAACGACATATTCCGTGAATCGCGTTTTGGGTGTGACGCGAAGAGTCGATTTGACGGGACATTCCGGACGGAGGATCTGGAAGGAATGCATAAGCGATCGCGCATTGCGAGGAGTTCTATATGCGTTGAGCTCGAACAATTTTATAATACTAGTATTCTTTCGTACTGAACGAGTGATTTATGTAAATAAAATCAGATAGATCAGTTTAAGCGGTCGTTCTTTTGATTTCAATCAGTTCCCCCCTCCACAACTTAAAAGTGATCGCAAGTTATTATTCTGAACGCATTTGAATATCTTCTATCAGTTAGATTACATTGGCAAAGTTAACCTCGAAATTTGAAGTTTATATATATTTAAATTTTTACACAGATATGATGAAAATGCGCATTCTTTCCGGCATTCAGTGAATGAATGTGCTCTGATTGCAAAATCACTTTCACTTTAATCAGGTAAGTTCAATCAGTTGTATCAGTACGAAAGAACACTTTATTAGAATGGCGGGCTACACACGGACGTCGATGTCTTAATACATCGACGTGCATTCAAAAACGTGCAACCTGATTGCGTACACACGTACCTACGTACAAAACCATCGTTTTGCCCAGGCTGCTAAAATGTTTGGCAGGATGTCTGAGCAGGAGGAATATTTAGCTCTGGTGGCAGTGACGTGTACAAAGAAAAAGGAAAATGAAAATCGTCGCCGAATGTGGTCTAAAGGTTGGTTTCTAAAACGATAAAATTTTTCCCACATTCACCTGTTACAAAAATGGAGGTTAGAACTAGAGGACTCTCGTAATTACGTAAGGATGGACGAAGAATCCTAATCGTAACTCTTGGTTATTCCATTAATAAAACGTCAAGACACAATGATGAGATTGGCAATAACTGCAGAAATTACCAAGATTTAAAATTCACTACTTTAATATCTCCGAAAGCCTCACCGTACTCTTCGAGATAAAATTTTTTTCATTTTATCTCCGAAACCCACCACGAAGACTATTGATTTTAGCGACAACTGTACTTTTTGTAGCATTTGGTTGAATGATTTGCAGCTTCTCTATCAATATTTTGTATGCTTAATCTTTTTTCATTTCGTTCTGAATAGTGCTTTGATTTTGTCTGCCACAAGCAGGGTAGGTCCCTGTACAACTCCACAAATTCCCGTAGAAATTCACGGGACATTGTTCTGCATTCAGACATACTAATGAAACTATATGCAAACATTTTTAGTAAATATTATACAAATTCATGGAATATTTAACTTACTATTTTAAATACCTACTGCAGTAACAAATTATTTGATAAACTTAACCGCCGTTACTGCTTTAAAAACGCACACTCAGTGGCGGATCCAAGGGGGGGGGGGTGCACGCCCCCCCCCCCCCAGACGAATAAAAAATAAGCTTCGCAGCTTGTAGAAACTACAATACAGGTCATTCAGGAAAAACGAGACACCTTAAACGCGCTTCATAACAAGGTTGCTAAGTTGGTTGAAAAAATGGGCACAGTAATTCAAATGCCTAGTATAACAGCTCGACAAGGAAACCGATCTAATGTACAGATAGAGTCAGCTGAGGACTACTATCGCATGACAGTGTACATCCCGTTTCTGGATTCCATTATAAATGAACTGACATCAAGGTTCCCCAAGAAGAAGATGAAATGCGTAGGAAAGCTGCAACTCCTGTTATTACCAGATCTAAATGATACCTATATTAGTGACATTCTTCAAGGGGCGATTAAATACAAAAATATTTTCCATGCTTTTCAGCCTTGAAAGGTGAGCTGCAAATTTGGAAACAAATGAGGAAGTCAAATCCCGAAGATAATATGCTTAAACGCCAGGCGCAAGCTTACAAGTTTGCCGATTCTCTCCGAAACATTAGAGTATTACTTCAGTTTTTGTGCACTCTTCCTGTAACTACCTGTACAGCAGAGCGAACTTTATCTGCTTTGCGTCGTTTAAAAACATATCTACGCAGCACAATGACTGAAGAAAGACTAAATGGCTTGGCTTCACTGCATGTACACCAGGATATTTCCAACGTAATGAAAGCTGAAGAAATCTTGGACGTTTAAATACAACAGCACAAGAGGAAATTATCTCTGAATGTCCTGTAAATAATATAAATGTCGGAAATATTATGTTCGGTATTTAACAAGTTTGATTAATAAAAAGTCATCATCATGTACTTTTTAATTCATTATGCCTGTACCTGAACATCTTTTCACGTAATGGTAATGATGGCAAGGGTTATTCTTAATAGACATTTTTTACTTAGTTATAATACAATTTTTAACAATGAGCAATTGTTTTCTTTTTTTCAATGTTTGTTCCTGAAAACTTCCATCAAGTAAGTAAAAAACCTACTCACTGCTTCATGGAGCGGTATACCGGTACCTCAGTCTCTCGGAGTTGTAAACTGAGCCCCCCCCAAAAAACTTTTCTGGATCCGCCGCTGCTGACACTCCTCGGTAATTTGCATCCACACGTAGATACTTGAATGCATTCGTTGGAATGCGCATCCAAAAATTCAAGCGATTTCTGAAAACATCAACGCGGCATTCATCCGGGTTGTGCATTCAAAAAGTTGCGTTGTTTGCATCCACATTAACGTTATTGGATGCACGTTGATGTATTAAGACGCCAGTGTGTAGGGGCCTAATGTAGTCGTTCGAACGTTAATAATATAATAATTGAAATCTAATAATTTGTGGTCAGAAAAAGACGAGAGATGTCGTGGAAGATCCGGTTGGGACGAAGTCACTTTCGCTATATAATATGTATTAAATAGGGGGCATAATGAAATAAATTAACAACGTTTTAGAGTACTTAATTAAATGATAAAACGTTAGAGAATTATTAATGAAAGGAACGAAGAAGAAACATCGACTAATTTTCAAAATACAGGGTTTATTCAAATTATTTCTTGCTGATTAAAATATTTTTTCTGCCATATCTAAGAAATCCGGGGTTTGAAGGATTTTCGCCTAAAAATTCTTTATTTATTTTGAAAGGGTAAAATCAGAAAAAATTGAAGATAAAAGTGAATAAACAAAAATTTACTACGATATGTGTGCAAAAAATAATATCACTAGTTTCAAAGATACAGGGGTTATTCAATTATTCAAAATTAATTAAAATATTTTATTCCGCTATTTTAAACTCTTACAACATTACATCAAATCGTTTAGCAATGGGGATGAAATGAGCGAAACAGTTCAATTGCTAAGTCTTCTGCGAGTCTACGTTGAAAAACTCAGGTTTTTTTCATCGTAACCGTAGTTGTTTCAAAGTTCAAGATTAACTAATAAACAAAGTTGTTACTTCGTTCAGTTGGGTATTCTCTCAGATTTAAAACGACGTTCTGAGCTGTTAAGGGGGATCCATTAAATACGTGAGATAATTTTGGCGATTTTTTTTTGACTCCCCCTCCCCCCTTGGTTAGATGTCGTGAGTTCTTGCTCGACCCTCTCTCCCCCACCCCGAATCTCACGTGAGATTCTTTTAAATGAATATTTGTTATATGAATGAGTTAACCCTTTCCGGCCCAAATTATTTTTTTGTGGGAAAAATATTATGTATGGTTTGATAATGGTTTATTAGAGTTACTCGAAGAAAATGAAACAATAATGATAAAATCACAAGGATTATCCTGCAGGATGTGGTCACTCCACATAACCAATAGGAACATATAACCAAACAATATAACCTATTTTGCGTAATATAACATGAAACAGTTTTTGTCATGTTTCAAACACAATTCTACTTTGCACGCTGAACATTTCTTACAAATCATAGAACTCATCTACATGAAGATTTTCTAAATATTCAGTTATTGGGTTCCCAACCCTCCCGGATTGCCCGGATGACTCCGGTAATAATGGTCAACCTCCCGACTTCCCGGGATGACTAATTTCCCCAGTTTTTTTTAAATTATACGCAACCGCGCTCTACTAATCAAACTTCGATTTTTAATGATTATGATTTTGTGGTAAAAAACTGTCAAATATTAGAAGCAGAGTATTTATAAATTAAAAATAAATAAATGATTGACATTTTCTTCAACTGAACTCTACCCTACTAAACTCCTTAAAAAAATCTCCCGGGTTGGTCCTTTCGAAAATTGGCAAGCCTATTCAGTAGGTAGGTACTCCAAACTTGCTTCCTCAGAACTAAAATAAGATACGTAAGTGCCCAGTGGTCACCTCAGGAGACCCCAACAAAATTAGTAATTTCGAAAGAAAGGAAACATTTACGTTCAATATATTCATGAAAATGCATAAGTAAGATATAAGTAAATAACTTTGAGGCCATTTTTACACCATTCATAAATAAAAATAACAAATTCACACAGTTTCAGCAGATCCTCTAAGTCAGGGGTGCTCAGACTTACAGTGCTGGCGATCTACCACAAAATATTTAGGTGAAAAGCGATCGACCAACTCAATGTTAGTGAATGAGAAACAATAGTATATTGTATAATTAGTGGGAAAAGCATAATATTCCCAAACGACTGTGATAATTACCAGACGTGGAGCGTAGCGACGAGTCTGGTAACACAGGAGTTTGGGAATATGCTTTTCCCACGAATTATACATACTATTTTTTCTCCGATCGTTGATTTACATTTAAAAAATTTATTAATTAAAAAATATTTCATCCAAATGTAATCAAGTAAGTTTAAATAGGTTTCTCTATGTTCATATTGAAATATAGAAGTAGTAACCATGGAAATTACTCTGTTATGACAAAAGTAAAATAATTTTAAAGCTGGTTTTGTTTGATTCGTTGTATTTTATAAGGAATTAAAAAAGAATTAGTAAACATGAACACTGATAGTGATTATTTGTTGTCTTGCACGACTCCTGAACTAGTAGAAGCCGCGAACGGGGCTTCCTTAATTTACTTCCGGCGAAATCCAGAGAGAAGTATGAACTTGCGTACCAACGCTTCATGAATTTTTGTAGAAAAAAACAACAGTGTATCCTTTTCTGAGAATGTACTGATGGCGTATGTTGCTGAATTGGCTAAAACAATGAAATCTTCGACGTTGTGGGCACATTATTCCATGCTTCAATCAAATTTGTCTGTTAAAAATAATATTAATATTGCCCAGTACCAAAAACTGAGAGCAGTTTGAAAACGTCAAGCTACAGGATGCAAAAAATGTGAATATTAACAATTATAAAAATTAAAACCATACTTTGTTTCATTTTAATGTAATAATCCATTTGTTACATTACCGCACGCTACAGCAGTGCGGTAAGAATATTACCGCACTGTTATTTTCTAATTGCTTAGCAACTGACCACTATTATGGAATGTTGAGCTTTTCGCATAGAAAACAGGTCAAAATAGTGTCACTTTTCCCACGATCGGAGAAAAATTCATTTTTTGCACTTCAGAAACACTGTGCAGCGTTCTCGCGGGGGCGCCTCGCGATCGACTCTGAAAGTTTCGGCGACCGGTCGATCGCGATCGACCGTTTGAGCACCCCTGCTCTAAGTAGTGTCCAACTATAGTAAACAAATGCACGTTATACGCGCTTCGACTTATTTCGGTCTGTCTTCGATGGACACGTCAAATTTTGCTATGTTAGACAACCCACAAAACACACTGGTATACTGAAAAAGCCAACGAGCAGTTTTACTCATAACTAACAAACTGTGGTCTTCCTAGCTAACCAGTTGCCCTGAAAGGGTTTATCTGTGCTAATTCCATTAGTTCAACTTAATCAGTAATATTTTATAAAAATGTGGAAAAAATTCAGTTAATAATAAAACAATGGTTGTAATAAGTCACATTTTTTTTCAGTGAAAGTTATTAGTGCATGGTATGTTTATTATAAAAGGTTGTGGCATTATTTTTTATGAATAACATCGCACCGTTTATGAAGAAGAAATATTTACTCCAAAAAATTAATAAATTCTCCCATCAGTGCATAATTAATCCGCGATGAATATTTTCATGAATGATTTTGCTATATTTTAGGAAAGAAACATTTTTTACTTAAGTTAACCCAGTTCTCTCGCAATTTTATACTGTTTCTTGCGAAAAAAAAATTAACGTGATATTCGATGAGACCACCCCCTCCTCCACGTGAAATTGAGTGAGATTTTCCTCGACCCCCTCCCCCACCTAAACACCTAACGTAATTAGTGGAAGCCCCCTAAAGTAATCTCTTAATTTCTCAACAGCGCTATCCATTATTTGAACGTCCACCTTTTCGAAATGGCCGTGATATTTTCATCTGGAAGGCCACATTCGTGATAATTCCAATCGAATTAATTTGGTTCGTTAGCGGCTCCTCAAGAGGGGATGCCAGCGTGGAAATCGGTCTCAATGGGTTAATTTAAATATACCGAGGCGGGGTTGCGCGGCGTAGGTGGTCTTTCCTGGACGGCGGCTAACTGGGCAAGTTGCCGGAATATCGAATGAATTGAGGTTTGAAAAACCACGCTTTATTTATTTATTTTTTTTAACTCTAGGGACCTGCAGTTTAACGCCAGTTCCGAACGGCCAATGGGCTTAAAACTGAGTCATTACCCAACAGTTAATCTCATTTAGAAACTCAAAATTTCATTAGACATGCACAACATCTGAGAGCAAGGTGGGACTCGAACCCACAATCGTCGGTTTACAAGCGATACATTCTACCGCTGGGCTACCGAGGTCTCTAAAAAACCACGCTTTAACAGCAGACAGAAATAAAAATTTTAAAATAATTTATTTTATTCAAAATAAAATAAATAAACTCCATTGCAGCGAGCTGCGTTAGAAAAGCAGGTTTTCATACAGTATCCAGTTTGAAGAATCTACTCATTCAATTAAAATTGTTTTACCAAACCAGCCTTAGATAACCAACTTTGAACCCTATTTCTCCAGAATTGCGCCTTTTATTGAGTAAAAAAGATTTATTTCCCCCTCCGGGGGGTCAACCTCCCAACCAATTCGGACAAGGTGCCCCTGGAGGGTCCAAGAGACTTCCATGGGAATGGTAGCGAATCCAGAGGTAAATGGGGAGCGTTGAGGTAGTCAAGGGGGGCAGTCAAATAATTAACTAAATTTATTATATTTAACATTATTTTATTATTAATTATTTTTAATATAATAATACTTTGAAAATGCAAGTTCACATGCCCCAAATATCTCTTTAATTTATTGATGCGTTATTAATTTCGTATTTATCTCATTATTTTTTTATTTCTTATCAATTCAGTGTTTATTTTTAAAATGCCGATGAGCAATTTTATTGTACATTTGGTTTTCGTTTTAGTTGTTTCTGCTTTATCATTTTCAATAGATAATAAACAGATAATTTGCAACAATATTTTTTTATAGTGGTACGTATAAAATTAACTATTATGGTCTAGGGCTAGGGACTAGGGAGTCATTGAATTTTTGGTCTCTTCTAAAGGGGGCGATAGTAGAAAAAAGGTTGGGATTCTACACGAACCATAACATTAATAGTAACATTTGCCCAGTTGGCCGATTCCGACGTGTTTTGGGTCAAATTCGACTCGCTCCCGTGACTGCAGCGCGGCCGCTACGATTTCAAATTCGGAATCGTATAGCCCATTTATCTCCGTCTAAAGATATTGGTTTTCTGACGGGTCTTTGTTCTTTTTTCCACCGTGCGGTTCGGACACACACACACACACACACATACGTACGTACGTACACACACACACGCCCGTCCGACAAAAAACCACGACGACCTTCGTAAAATCGCACCCGGAGCGGGAACCCCCCAGGGGGGCTATCGCTGTCCGTGGTAACGTGAGAAACGCGGTAATGAAGAAGTCACGGAAAATTATTTTGGTTATTAGGTTAGGTAGCAGATGTGGATCGTCGAGACAAAGCAATCGGAACGAGAATTATTCAGGAATACTCAAGGAACGCAAAGAAGTATTCTTGGACGAATATCCAGATTTTAACGAAGGCCCTTGTCGTTGGTTACATTCCAGACATTTGGGAATGAAAGGCCTTCACATGTGGAACAGAAAACTTACGCTTTAGCTGTGCTCGTATATGTTTATTAATAGGGGTTTCGAAAAATTTAATATGTATTGTCGATGTGAATTGTCTAATTCATTATATATATATATATATATATATATATATATATATATATATATATTCATATATATATAAATATATATATATACATTTATATATATATATATATATATATATATATATATATATATATATATATATATATATACAAGGTGAGCCAGTTTTTTGTAGCAGGACTTTACCATCTTGTAAAAGACATTTTTTTATGATGAAAATCTTATATAAACGTATATGCTTAGGAGCTTCGTTTCAGATATACAGGGTGCCAAAGTTTTATATTTTTCTGTTTTTTTCTAAATTTCCTCGTAAAATTTTTGAAATAATTGAATGAAATTTAGCACACATATTTGGGGCTATTAAGTATTTTTGAATACCTACAGGGTGATACACTTTCGGGGGTCGTGCCCAATTCAACCCTCTCGAACTCTTATGTGTGCCGCCTCTGCTTCCAATGAATCATCAATTTCAATTCTCTCTTTAATTTGGATACTTTTTGCTCTCTTGTATGTTTTTCGAAAACTGCATGGATGTCGAGATAAATGCCAAAAATCTGAAGAAAGTGCGATTTTTTTCCGGTTCATTCAATATGGCGGCGGGCACAGAGCGAGAAGAATTGTGCATTTTGCATTTCAAATGCCTACTAACTAAGCATTCTAGATCCCATATCAAAAATTCAGAACTACTGGACCGTTTTTAAGGAAATCCTCCTCTATTCACTGGACTAAATTGGGTAAGACCCCAAAAGTGTATCACCCTGTAGGTATTCAAAAATGCTTGATAGCCCCTTTTGAACTTTTGAAATGTGATATGTTTACCAAATTTCAATTCATCAGTAATTTTTTTAGTCATTAACTATTAAATGTCAAATAAAGTATGTTCAAGAAATAAAGTTTGATCACAGCTCAATTCTTTTTGGCTTTTTATCTCTACATACATGCAGTTTTCGAAAAACATACAAAAGAGCAAAAAGTATCCAAAATAAAGAGAGAATTTGAATTGATTTCATTGGAAGCTGAGGAGGCACGCATAAAAGTTCGAGAGGGTTGAATTGGGTATGACCCCCAAAAGTGTATCACCCTGTAGGTATTCAAAAATGCTTAATAGCCCCAAATAATGTATTTATGAAGAGAAATAGGTGTGCCAAATTTCATTCAATTATTTTGAGAATTATAGAAGGAAACTTAATAAAAAACAAAAAAATATAAAACTTTGGCACCCTGTTTATCAGAAACGAAGCTGCTAAGAATATATGTTTATATAAGATTTTCATCATACAAAAATGTCTTTCACAAGATGTTAAAGTCCTGCTACAAAAAACTGACTTCGTTTTCGAAATACAGGGTGTAATTTATTTTTCCGATTTTTCAAATAAAATCTATGATAATGTGAATATTAGAGTAAAAATTGATATCCGGGGGTTTTTTGGTATGACGAATTCGAATCTAATCTTAGTATGGCTCTTACTTGTAGGGGGCGCCACCTACACGTCTTTTTACTAGCAGGAACAATGACAACTTTTTTGTTCGGAACTGTATAACATTTTTGAGTAAATTAAATAATTCTTTTTGTCGTTTTTACATCAGAAAGGTAAACCTGTTCAAACTTGATATGAGCAACCGTTTTCGAGATATTTGGATTTGAAAAAATTACGACACATCTGATTTTATTATAGCAAAATTTGAAAAATAAAACAAAATGTATAATTGAGCAATATGTATTTTAATTTTCAATAAAATTATTGTTCTTAAATTATGTTCAACAAAACATAAGCTAGGTTATTAAATTTTCAAAAATTCCACCATTTTTTTTAACATCCTATGTTTCGAAAACGAAGGCCTTGCGGACCTATATTTATAAAGACTGTTATGTTTATTTTTGGGGCCTGAATCCGTACCTGAGATATTGACATTTCCTCATGAATCACCCTGTATATAATGTAATGCTGAATAGGACAGTGTTTGTACTCTGGAATGTACAATTTGGAAAAAAAAATACGAATTAAATTTGATCAATACTGATATAGTTAAATTCGCAAGAATACAGGGTGTTCCTTAAAGACATGCTAATATTTGAGGGGGTAATTTTTCGACTCATTTTAAGAAAAAACAAACTATGAACATATGTCCTAAAAATATTAACTTTTGAGATACAGGGTGATACAATATTGAAAAGAAATAATTTTTTTAGTAATAACTGAGATAATATTGTAGACAACACTATAAGATTCGGTACATTTTTTGTACATCTGATCTCTTAATTTGCTATCAGTCGATACACAAACAATTCCATATTGCACCAGATTTTAGAGGAATTGATCCTGAATTTAAACGATTTTTATTTTTTTAAGCCAAAGCCATGCTTCGGTTGGAGAAAATCCATGAGATCGAATTTGCTCAAAAATAAATGCGGATCTCAAAATTTATATTTCAAGAGAAAGCAGTGGCGTAGTATTTTTTTCCCCAAAAATACTCAATACAGGACCGGTACGAACACCACTGGTAGAGAAATTGAAAATTTTTGTACATCACAAAATTCACCTTGATGCATAGAAGACACGTACCAAATTTTATGAAATTGTCTACAATATTATCTCAGTTATTATTAAAAAACTGTTTTTTTTCAAAATTTTATCACCCTGTATTTCAAAAGTTAAGACGTTTAGGACATACTTTCATAGGTAGTTTTTTTCTTAGAATGAGTCGAAGAATTACCCCCTTAAATATTAGCATGTCTTTAAGGAACACCCTGTATATCTAAAATGAAAATCCACCTCGCAATTGTCGAAAAATGTCAAGGTCTGACATTCTCAAGCCAACTGCGATGGATTCCTGATTTCATAGGTGGCAAAACACGCGAGGGTGACTCAAAAGAAGCGTATAAATACGTTTCGAGGTTTTTGTGATACATTTAAATCTATTCAAAATCGACCCGAAGCCGTAACACGAGAAGGCCCTTCAGCGTTGACGTATATATTAATACATACAAACAGAACGTAACATCCATCGAATTATCACCCGGTGCACTAGGAAATTCGATATTTTTCTCCCCGTTATCGGGGGTTGCAGAGCACGCGTCGCACCAACGGCAGATGGCGCTGGCGAGACACGTACCACCGGGCATCTCGATATCTGGAAACCCGAGTCTTAATGCGGCCATCTAGGACGAAACGACGAAAACACCTGGTGATTACCGCCCCCGAAGTGTCCGCACCTCGCTGATGAGACCCTCCCCTGGGACCGCTTTCGATCTCGACGATCGACGGCTCGGATACAGTGGCGTGCGAGATACAGGTGGCATAACGCTCCCTTACAGTAAACTGAATTAATGAATTTTCTTTAAAAAATTTTTAATTTATTTATTCGTTTATCTTGAACTTTACTCTTTTAATTCGGAATGTGCAATATATTGGTTTATTCTTGCTGAGTTCAGACTTGCAAAGAGCGCCCTGTTGTTACAATGCTTATACTAGTAGAATATATTTATTAATAATTCATTGCTCGATATTAACACAAAACTAACAATACTTAATACTAACAAAATTTGTTATGCTAAATTGAAACTTTTCTATATTTATTTTTAGCAAAATCTTCAATTATATCGCTAACGTCAATTTCCCTCAAAATATCGAATTCCGTGCAGAGTAGGTATAATCATGTCCCTCGTGGTGCACCAGCTTTTATACCCCACACCTTATTTCACTCTACGTGAATTTTTTACACATTAATTACAATTTATTACACCTATTCCCAAATTTATTACAGTTGCATATGTTTATATAAGATTTTCATCATAAAAAAATGTCTTTCACAATATGTTAAAATCCTGCTACAAAAAACTGACTTCGTTTTCGAAATACAGGGTGTAATTTATTTTTTCGATTTTTCAAATAAAATCTATGATAATGTAAATATTAGAGTAAAAATTGATATCCGGGGGTTTTTTGGAATGACGAATTCGAATCTAATCTTAGTATGGCTCTTACTTGTAGGGGGCGCCACCTACACGTACTTTTTAACAATGACAACTTTTTTGTTCGGAACTCAGTTATGGGTTTGGTGTAGAATTAGTGCAAAGCTGCACCACACTCATACCATATTAATTATTTTTGATTCAGAACTTTGCTTTAATTAATTACATTCAATTACAATCAATTACAATAAATTACAACAATCTCCGGCCTCATTACAATTCCAAAAAATAGGTAGCGCATCGAAAAATTGTTACAATAACAAATAAATATAAGGATATATTCATACAATAGCCCACTCGGTTTTATGGATACAAAAAATTGTCATCAAGACTGGGAAAATAATAAAATAGAAGCTGAAAGTGAATGGGGTAGTGTGATAATTGATAAGAATTTTCACGAGACAAAAACAATAGAATTATCGGTAATAAGATGGAAATACAGGATTTTCAATTTATTGCAATTGCCCACTCAGTTTTGTCGATACAAAAAATGGTCACCAGGATTAAGAAAATGATAAAAAAGAAGCTGCAGCAGTGGGTAGTGTAATAAATTGAAAATCGTGTATTTCTATTTTATTTTCGATGATTCTATAATTTTTTTCTCAAAAATTTCTCATCAATCAGTAGTATTATACTACCCCATCCACCTTCAGCTTCTTTTTATTATTTTCGCAGTCCTGCTGACTTTTTTTTGTATCGATAAAACCGAGTTGGCTATTGTGATAAATTGAAACCCCTATATTTCTATTTTATTTTTGATAATTCTATTGTTTTTTGTCTCGTGAAAATTCTCATCAATTATTACACCACCCCACCCCACTCACTTGCAGTTTCTCTGTTATTATTTTCTTAATCCTGCTGACCATTTTATATATCCATAAAACCGAGTGGGCTATTGTAATAAATGAATATCGTTATTAATATTGACATTTCGCTCATACTGTCATACTCATAGGGACATTTTATTTGTGCCTGGCGGGATGTTTGGCCCATACGATCGGTCTGGCTGCTTGCATAAGGTATTGAAATAGTTCCCTGAGTATCATATATAAAAATCAAGACTGAGAAAATAAGAAAAGTGAGTTGACTTTTTTCCATCTTTAGCACCTGATACCTGGAAATTGGCCGTCGGCACAAGACCGCAAATATCCATACACTGAAAGTACATAAGAACACTACTTCATACCACAAATATTATTGCTGAGAAAATAAGTAACGTCTGGCGGCTCTGGGATCTTGCTCTATATATTCAAGGTTTGTGTTTCTTATATTGTTCGATGTTTTTTTATTTCTATGTTTTACATTGGGGGGCGTTCAAGTATTACGTAACGCAATTTGGGGGGGGTCTTGTAAAACGTTACGATGCGTTACAGGGGCGGGAGGGGGGTTTCGAACAACGCGCTACGTAACATTGATTTTTATTGAAATAAAAAACTAGAGAATTTGAATCTCCGAAGTTGTTAACTCCTTTCATTTATTTTTTACGGGGAATCCCTCGATTGTATTGTAAGTCAGTTTTATTTTGTTGTCCCAAGTTGGCAACTCTATCCGTTTATGTTTTATGGGAAATACCTCGACTGTATTATTCGTCATTTATATTTTGTTTCCGTTGCCAGTTTTCATTAAGTGTTTTAAACACGTAATACACAGGAGCGAAACTACGAAACTATCTACCTACATACATACGAACATATATATTGCTATGGTTTTTATTTTTGCAATATTAAGATTAAAATATATAGTACAATATTGAATGATAATGATCAAGGAAAGGAAAACTTCAATGAATCAAGATAGATATTAGTACATAATAACTTAATAAATGTGAATTTAAATGATTAATATAGAATTACCATGATGACCAATGTAAATGTATGAATTATAAATATTCAAGAATGAATTTTAGAAACAAGTAAATATGAAAAACCTTATAGAATGTCAGAAACTTAAAATGTCATTAATCGTTAGAAGTAAAAATAAAGTAAATCAATAGAAATCTATGAAATATTAGAAATATAGGAGACTACAAATAATAGAATACTTGTAAAGATTAATTAGAACAAATTAGTTCAATATAACAGACTTAATTTATGTAGAATACATATAATTGTGGAAATTTATGTATCGTAGAATCAGATAAATTTGAATGTCAGATAATAAGTTAATTTCAAGTCATTGAAGGGAGTTAATCATATATAAAGATAGTAAAAGAGATTAGTTAACTGTTTTATATATAAAATTATTGTAGAATAATGTAATAAAGTAGAATTTCAAGTTAGAATAAAAAACTATATATATCGAAATGTCAAATTTTTCAGGAATATATAATAACTGAATTAATGGATAGAATATTGAAAATTTTAGTACAAAATGATTGGAATATTCTGTAGATGAGATTAACTAAATGTTTTCAGTCCAAAAATATGTTTATATTACAAATTTGTTAAAAATGTAACCAAATGTCATTTATTTATTTAAAATTATCAAATGGAAGTACTGAGTTTGAAGAATTTTAAATTATCATAAAGAAACTGTTATTATTGAAATAATCTATTTTCAAAATTATTGTAGATTTAATTAAATAGAATGGTATTTAAAAATTGTACAGTACCTTTCAGTTTAATATTTAAAAATGATTAATAACCATAAAAAGGATATTCAGAATAGTCTAGAAAAAACCATCAGATTACTTGATATTAAAAAAATAATAGAAGGTTATATATAGAGGTATAACATCCGGTTAAGGCAGTTGATTAGATTCCTTCAAGAGATAAGCATCGTCTCCGTGTACATCAAAGTATTCATTTGTTATTGTATCACCATAGTTCTTCGAGAAATAAAATGTAAACTATAAAGTATAAACAGAAATTAATTAGATAAAAGTATAAGTGAAAGCAATTTAGTTACCTGAAGTGAGTTATTATTATTGATATACAAGAAATATCATAATTTGAAGAAAATTATTGGGTTATTAATATACATTGGAAAAGGCAGTAAAGAAGAGAGTCTACAATACCGACATCTTGGTAAAGAAGAGATTCTACTATACTGGCATCACAGAATATCATCATTATCATAGAACAAGTACAAGTGTCAATTGGGAAGAAAAGCAGTAGTGAAAATAAACAGTGAGTAGATCTATAAATTGGCCAATTTTGACATTAACATATTTGCAAATATAAACATTAAGGGGGAATTATTAAATTTTTAAAAATAAAAGGTACCATTAAAAAAATTTTTAGTTATTAGGAATAGTTAGTCTTGTTTTGAAATTAATGTAATATGTTGAATTTAGAAGTGTTAATAAAATTGTTAAATTGCTAAATCTTGAATTAATTGAAGTTTTTAGAATAAAGTAAAAAGATTAAAAGGAGAACCTTCCCTGAGAATATAGAGTCAAATAAAATCAAATTATATCAATACAAATATAAATTTAAATTTAAATTCATAATAAAATAAATAAATTATAGCAATTATGTTCGTATGTATGTAGGTAGATAGTTTCGTAGTTTCGCTCCTGTGTATTACGTGTTTAAAACACTTAATGAAAACTGGCAACGGAAACAAAATATAAATGACGAATAATACAATATATATATATATATATATATATATATATATATATATATATATATATATATATATATATATATATATATATATATATATATATATATATATATATATATATATATATATATAATTATATATATACAGATATATATATATATATATATATATATATATATATATTATATACATATGTAGAGAAAGAGAGACTTTTGAAATTGGGTTTTTGATGCCAAGCATCCTGAAATGTCATGAAACGAAAAACTATCTTGGGCCTAGGTCCTACTTTGCTAATCGCACCCATTTCAATAAGCAGGTTTTCAAAGTGAAAACCTGCTAATAAGCGAAAATTGAATAATGCATGAGCAAAATAATGGTGGATGAAGTTAGCTAAAAATGTATGCAACGACAGGGCTAAGTCAGGAAAACGGCATAATTAAATGTAAGATTAGTAGTAAAAGTTTATTAGGACAAATTCGAGCCCGTTTCAACATATCACATTATGTATGATTGTTTATTAAATAAAAATCTCTTGTTTTGTTTATTATTAACGAAAACATGATTAAAACAATAAAAACGGTATTTTAGCAACTTTCCGGTACTTTGCGCAACATATTTGTGACTGTTAGGTAAAAATGGTCACTTGGGCGTTACGTAACGTTTATAGGGGGGAGGAGGGGTTCATGAAAACGTTACGGAGCGTTACATAGGGGGGAGGGAGGGTCAAAAATCTTCAAAAATTGCGTTACGTAATACTTGAACGGCCCCTTGTTTAGTTTTCTCTCTTTCGATAAATTGTATAATAGTTGAATCTAAGCTGATCAACACTATGTATTTCGTACGAGAACCAATCGTGGAAAAACGTAAGCACAAGATCCGATTTCGAATTCATATTTTCCAACTATGTAACTACGCACGCCACTGTCGCGTATTTCGCGTCTACACCCGACCGCCCCTCGCCCGACACATGTCTTTTTCGATACAATTGACGTGCCTTTTGTGTCCGATATATTCGGGATCGATCCATTATAATACCAGGGCCATGTGCTGCTATCTCCGACGAATTTATTATTGGAAAATAGGGCCGCGTACATCGACACCTTGCCTCTATTGCCCAGAAAGCCAGCAGCCCCTTACTACGGGGTACGGTTGATGAGCCAGATCGATGTATTTGATGCGGTAGTTTTGATGTTATGGTAACTGGGCCAACGCCACGGATTAGGAGGAAATTCGGTCTTTGTTGGTGTTCGTTAGACGTCGATGGCTTTTATATCGAATTAAATGTCCGAGCTAGAGTAAATTGGGGTAGATTTCTAGATCAATATTTTTTTTCATTTTTATTCGTTGGAAACGCAGACTGCAGGTCAAATTTCTTTGTGGTGAGAGGTGTATACAGTTTTCAATTGCGAAGAGTTACATGAACTGTACTATTACGATTATTCTGTAAAATGAGCATATGGTTTTTATCCAGCAGCGATCATTGTTTCGCATTTGAGATTTTAAAAGTTTTGCTATATCCTGAGAACACAGATAATTAAGAAATACTTCTACCTGTTTTAAATGAAAACAACTCAAATTGCAATTATTATTAAGCTATAGGGTTTTCTGTTTACTATATCAAAATTTATAATTATCTGTATTATATATGAAAACCCACATTTTAACTTAGATACAAAATACAGTGAAAACATCCATTCATAGTTATTTATGTACCAAGTACGTTATGTAGATCCTAACGCCCGGAAGGTTACATTTGGCCCGAGGGATGAATGTTGCCCGATGGGCGTAAGGATCTAGTAACGCACGTGGTGCATACAAGATTCAATTTTTCACGAAAAAATTATTTTATTATAATAAAAATTGATTTTAAAATCGGTTCATCGATATACTTTCCATTTTCCTTCTCATAGTAGGCGTGTCATTTGTTGATATTTTGACGTTTGTGAATATTTTGTCATCATATTTAGTGAATGTCATTGGTGCCTTCTTTGTGTAGTCTTATGGAAATAATGGAAATGAGAATGAATTTACCCAAGAATATCATAGAAAATACAGCAAAAGCTGCGAATAATTCATTGCCGGAGAAATCCAGAGTCGTATACGACAAGGATTATGAAGTATTCAATCAATGGAAGTTGCTTCATTTCTCCTCGTACAATTAGCGGGCGTTATGATCCATTATGCTCGCTCAAAACGCCCTAGGGCATAATGGGTTTATTTATAGCAACCGTATCTAAGGTAAAATCAACAAAAAATATACAAGTGAAAAAAAAGTTTTTAGCTAAATCGGCTTAAAAAACAATTGAGCCATTAACTTCAAATTTGGTATACAGGTAGATATCCATAAGAGAAAGCTTCGTATCGTTTTTGAGCGTTTTGGTTAGGGGAAGGGGGTGAAATAGGGTGTTAATTAGCAAAAAAACGTATTTTTCGTTAAAAAGAGTGTAATATTTCATTGTGACGCTCGCCTTTACTTGGGCGCAGGAATATTTCGTCGTATTTTTCCCTTCGGTGAAATATATATTATAGTTATGATAGAGATAACGCCCAGGATCTATTCCTTCAAAACCATGCCATTAAAATAGTCGAATCTGTTAGATTTTCAGGCATCTTTATCGACAATAATCTCAAATTTTCACAGCATGTGCGTGTCTTAGGTAAAAAATTATCTTCGGCCTGTTTCGCCATTAAATCCATCTCAAGTGAATTGGATACGGCATCTACAAGAATTGCCTATTTTGCATTGGTCGAATCTCATCTTCGTTATGGTCTTCCTTTCTGGGGTTCATATAATTATTCACAACTTGACACCATTTTCAAATTGCAGAAGAGAGCAATTCGTTACATGTTTGTACTGAAAAAAATTGCTCATTGCAAACCTAACTTCAAAAAAATGAAATTTTAACGCTTCCTTCTTTATATTTACTTGAATCTGCGTGCTTGATTCATAAGTATTTTTATGCCGTACCTTTGGTGTCACAGCACGGGTATTCCACCAGATCTTCGGGACATCATGTCCACCTCCCTATTCCTTCCTATGAATTGACAAAAAAGTCCATCATTTACAATGCTAAGAAAACTCACAATCACCTTCCAGAAGAATTAAAATCTATAACTTCCTTGGCCAATTTTCGGAAACGAACAAAATCTTATTTTCTTGATAGACCTTATTACTCTATAGAGGACTACTATAGTTTTAAACATTCTAGACCACAATTTTCGAAAAAATTTATTCTGAACATTGATTGATCGCTATGACCAAATTGAATAACACAGGCATCAGCTTCGATTGAGGAGGATTTGACACTCTCGGTTCTATTGTAAAGTTTGTATATATTTTGTATGGAAATGTGGTGTGATTCTTATTTCTAGGTATTACATTGTTCAGTTTGTATATTTTTTGATTGATGTGTGTTTATTTTTATGTTTTACATTATTTAGTTACTATTTTTTCGCTTGGTCAATAAAATATATAATTTTAAGACAATAAAGCATATTTGATTTGATTTAATTTGAAACGTTCGGGCGCCACCTTTTTTACCTACGTGGTAAGGGCCACACACTATAATTCTTACATTTATGCAGGTCGAATGTGAGGCTACGTAACCCAAAGCTAGAGAAAATCCAGGCAGTTGGCTTCTAAGAAGCCTCGGAAAAAATAAAACTCATAATTCAAAGCAGAGTACCTATGATTAGTACCTTTTTCAGCATTTAGTCCTACAGCCTTTCAATATATTTCATTCCATACCTAAAAGTGGAAGTCGGAGAGAGATGTAACGGAGAGCAGGCATTACAAAATACCACTGTACTCTGCTAAAGCATAAATTTTACGTAGAGTATTACTCCAATGCTGAGAAACTGTTAGTGATTTGGTAGTCCTTCGGTAGTCAAAGGAGGCAGTGTTACATAAAGAGCGATTAGGTAGTCATTCGGAAGCGGTGGAAAACAATAGCAAACGGTAGCGTATGACAAAAGACAGCGAAGCAAGAAGAACATAAGCGGGCGAGCAAGTTGGGTTTGACAGAAGGAACACTACTTCGGTCAAGGAGGATACAGTAAGTGAAGATGGCTGGTTTCCCACACAACAATGTCTCCTCCAAGAGCCGAAATACAGAACATGGACAGTCAGGGTAGGAATTACATCGATCAAGGAGGATACAGCGATTGAAGATGGCTGGTTTGCCAAACAACAATTTCTCCTCCTATAGTCTAGTCAACAACAAGTGCTTTTTTGTTCCACTTTTTTCAGCAGCCTCTGAAAAATATGAGCAAGGTGTCATTCGATTTAGAATAGAATGTAGATATTTTTTGAAGAAAGTTCTGCTGGCGAAAATTGTAAAAGCTATAAACAATTGACTTAAATAAAAAAGAGGGGTTTGGTTTTTGCGAATATCTCAAAAACTAATAGAGATTTTTGGTATCTAAAAAAAGACTCGAAAAGAAAAGGAAATTTTTTACTATGAACCAATTTACATGAAATTCTGGAATTAGACTTATCTTATCCTTAACTTCAAAAGTGATACTGAGCCGAACTCCGTTTTCAAACTGGTTTTTTTTTTTCAAAATAACAATTTTAAGCAAAAAATGTTCTATAAAGTTTTTTCAGAAACCCAATACTTTTCAAGTTATTGGCAATTGAAAATTCGGAATTTTCAGAATATTTAGTTTACCGAGTAGAAAAAAATACGATTAGTTTTTGGGCCATAACTCCCTCAATTTTGAAGCTATCATAACTTATAAAATACCATTTTAAAGGTAATTAAAAGAGCTACAATTTTTTTCATTACGATATGTAGTGAAAAACTTTTTATTTTGAAACGGTGAAGGGTCAAAGGGCTCGAGGGAGACTGTGGTTGCGCTACCGCGCGCTCTTGAAACTATCATATCTCCGTCAATTTTCGTGTGACAGGGAAAAAAAAAACAAGAATTTTTGTCAAAAAAAAATACATTTTTCATCATTACACTTTTTTACGTATCTTTCATTATTTTTGAGATATGTATTATGAAAAGAAGGTGGTTCTTTTAAAAATTCGAAATTTTTTTTTTCAAAGTGATTTTTTCGAAAAATATGTGTTCCAAAGCAACCAAACTGCTAGAATCCATCAAACACTTTTTATTAAAGTTAATTCAAGACGGAATACGATTAACACGTTCGCTGCTACTCAGATTCAGCTTGCTGCTCACTGATTTTACGTGCAAAAGACTTTTAACAGTGCTCATTTTAGAGCTTATTGCAAGCACTATAAAATCTTGTTTCATTTGCATGCATGAAATTTATTCGCTCTCCGCTAGATGGCATTGAATACATCGATTAAATTTCAGAAAAAATAAAAAACGGCTTTGATCTTCCACATCTCGCTTAATATTGCACTTAGAACACTCTATAAAAAACCAATTTGTCCATTTTTTACCTGCTACAATTTTGTTCATCATAATATTATCGTTACAATGCATATTTTTGGAGATATTTGCAAACAACCGTTGAAACTCGTGGAAAATTCCGAATTTGTAATTGCCAATAACTTGAAAAGTATTGGGTTTCTGAAAAAACTTTATAGGACATTTTCTGCTTAAAATTAGTTCTACTATCGATACTATTGGTTATTTTAAAGAAAAAAAATTCCACCACCGAAAAGGGGTGAAAACCACTCCTAGGGTGAAAACGGAGTTCGGGTCAGTATCACTTTTGAAGTTAAGAGTAAGATAAGCCTAATTCCAAAATTTCATGTAAATCGGTTCATAGGTAAAAATTTCTGAGCTAAAAAGCTTCAATGACTGCCTCTATTAGCACACTAACAATAAACATTATTTAACCATATTAAATACGAAAATTAAGAAACGAAAAAATTCAGACACCAACGGGATAGTTGAATGAAAAATAATACGGTGGCAAAAACTACACTTTTTACGTTCAGTCAACACTCAATTTTTTATAACTTTTACAATAAATTTTCGCGAGAGGAACTACAATGTTTCACAAAAGATTTACATTCTATTCCGAATCGAATGACACCTTGCTCGTAGTTTACCGAGATTGTTACAAACAGTTGAACAAAAAATTAGCACTCGCAAAACACAATTCACATTTTCACTAATACTCTAATTTCTATACTTTACTTACTCTAGTTATTCTATCGGTCGGCATACTACTGCTTGTTATTCTCAATCTCTCTGGCGGAAAAGGTTATTCACGAAAATACCGTATAGGTGTACAATTAGAACGGAACAACGACATCTATCGGTATATCAGTTGTATTATTTCAATTCCTAACTTTACACTATCCAACCAACCGACAAATAAACATCCACGATTACGGGACAATATATAAGCATCCCTGCCATCTGACGGCTTTCTTAACAATTAATAGTTTCCGTAGTGATTTACGCTTACAGAGTTCATTAATTGTATTCAATATTGAATGATTAACGAAATTGATTCGTCGACGGTAGTTTGTATATCAACAGTAGTTCAAGTAACGACGTATGTCGTAGGATTAAATTTAAGGCGTTGCATAATTTTAAGGGTTTTTTGGTATACAGATATCGATTTGACATTTTAACGAAAAATATCGGTGGGGGTAAAAAACAGGGGGTAGAAAATGAAAATTATTGCTAAAATAGAGTAATATTTTTTTTAGGGATTTTCAGGTGTACAGTTTCCGAGTTCATATATTATATGATAACTTGATACAAAATTATGAAGGGAGGAAAAGGGGGTAAGAAGGGAAAGTGGAGAAATATTAAAAATTGTCGAGAAAATCGGGTAGTTTTCAGGTTAATATAAGTTGTTGCTATTTATAATAAAAATACTATATTGCCTAAAAGGACAATGCCAGTTATAGTGATGTGGAAGTACTGGTTCAATTTGCAGCAGTTTTTTTTAATGAGTATTACTTTCAAAGTCTACTAATATCACTGAAAATTTGCACATATACTAAGTATAAGCTGAAGGGTGGTTCAGAAATAATAAAATCGAAAATCGGAGAAATAATACCACCAGCGTGAGAAACCACGCCCCTGTATATCCATATATCACTCTATTTTATATATCTTTTATGATTGTTATCGCAGTCGAGTGGTCTGAGTACTAAACTTTGGTGCAGTTTTATTTGGGTTCCAATGCCACAGATTACCCACGAATTTTTTTATTTATTTTTGTTGAAGACATGGATGAACGCTACTACAAACAGAAGATTGTATGGCATAAACCATGGCGAGGGGATAAGCAGTTTGAAATTGAACCTACTTGGAAACGAATATATTTAGTGAATCCAGTAACATTATGGGAACTGCCTGAAGCTAACGAAATAGATACTAGACTTGTCGAAGTCGATACATCCGAAATATAGGCCAAGCTACAGAGATTTAGAGTGAGCATTTTGTGCAAAAAGTGTTAGAAGAAAACCAGCTCCGCCTTTGTGTGTAAAATAGTTCCACATGATACAGTGATATGTTTTTCACTCGACTTTATTATTTATGTCTTTGTTATTAACAATTTTATGCAAAAAATTTTTTTTTAGTTTTTTGCTTATAAAAATGAAACTATCTCAGTAATCGTGATGATGTCAATAGACTTATTGTAGAAAATGAAAAGACGAAAAAAATGAGAGGTCGGACGACTCGATCAGACCCTTAGTCTAAGGAAAAATTGGAAAAAACCGTCCAAAATGCAGTTTTTTCAAAAGTTCATAACTCGGTTATTTTTTGAGTTGTAGCGAAGATCCTCCGGTTAGTATTATTTATCAATATAAACTTTATCTGTGCGAAGAGCAGGAACTGTCCGATGCATAGATTTTGATCTGTGGCCATTTGATTATGTTACTATGCAATTTTCCAGCAGACCTGAATGCGACAGGTATGGTACGATTTCAATTTACTAAAAAGATTTTGAAAGTAGAATTCTCATAGTTTAAAACGTTCATCTTGGTTTTTCATAAAAACGCTGAGAAATATGTTAAAAATAAAGCTGAACATGACAAAAAACGGCCGAGCGCGTGAGAGTAGTTGAAGAGTGGTGGTTTACAATTATTATCTGACAACGTTTAGAAATTGGACTTCAACTAATCTCACGCGCTCGGCCGTTTTTCGTCATGTTCAGCTTTATTTTTAACATATTTCTCAGCGTTTTTATGAAAAACCAAGATGAACGTTTTGAACTATGAGAATTCTACTTTCAAAATCTTTTTAGTGAATTGAAATCGGACCATACCTGTCGCATTCAGGTCTGCTGGAAAATTGCATAGTAACATAATCAAATGGCCACAGATCAAAATCTATGCATCGGACAGTTCCTGCTCTTCGCACAAATAAAGTTTATATTGATAAATAATACTAACCGGAGGATCTACGCTACAACTCAAAAAATAACCGAGTTATGAACTTTTGAAAAAACTGCATTTTGGACGGTTTTTTCCAATTTTCCCTTAGACTAAGGGTCTGATCGAGTCGTCCGACCTCTCATTTTTTTCGTCTTTTCATTTTCTACAATAAGTCTATTGACATCATCACGATTACTGTGATAGTTTCATTTTTATAAGCAAAAAACTAAAAAAAATTTTTTTTGCATAAAATTGTTAATAACAAAGACATAAATAATAAAGTCGAGTGAAAAACATATCACTGTATCATGTGGAACTATTTTACACACAATGGCGGAGCTGGTTTTCTTCTAACACTTTCTACATGAAAAAATCTCTGTAGCTTGGCCTAATAGACCAACATGATTGGATGGCAATTGCAGCTCTTCCAAACCAGCCCGTATCAGAAACAATGTTGAAGATTACAAACCTTACTTCAAGAAAAATGGAATTTTGGCGCTTCATTCTTTATATTAACTCGAATCTGTGTGCTGGATTCATAAGTATTTTCATGTCGTACCCTTGGTGCCCACAGCACGGGTATTCCACCAGATCTTCGGGACATCATGTTCACCTCCCTATTCCTTCCTCTGAATTAACAAAAGAGTCCATCATTTACAATGCTAAGAAAACTTACAATCACCTTCCAGAGGAATTAAAATCTATAACTTCCTTGGCCAATTTTCGGAAACGAACAAAATATTATTTTCTTGATAGACCTTATTACTCTGTAGAGGACTACTATTCTGAGCATTGATTGATTGATATCAGCTTCGATTGAGGTGGATTTGACACTCTCGGTTCTATTGTAAAGTTTGTATATATTTTGTATGGAAATGTGGTGTGATTTTTATTTCTAGGTATTACATTGCTTAGTTTGTATATTTTTTGATTGATGTGTGTTTATTTGTATGTTTTAGATTGTTTAGTTCCTATATTTTTCGCTTTATCAATAAAGTGTATAATTTTTAAAAACAATAGAGCATATTTTGATTTGATTTGATTATTACTGGACATTCAGACTGGAAGAAGCTCAGCAAGCAGTAGCTGCGGTAAACTATGATCTATCTCAAATAGCCGAATTTTCTAAAAAACATTGTTTGAAGCTCAATAGCGGAAAGACGGTGGGGAATATTTTTGGAAGCAGAACAGAAAGGGAAGTTTTCAAAACCTGCTTTTCACATCAAATTGAGCTTGAAGATAATATCATAGAATTCAAACATGTAAAAAGAAATCTAGGCTTGTATATCGATGAAGACTTAAGATTCACGACTCATATTAATAAATGTCTTCAGAGAGCTTTCATGAATTTAAAGGTTATATATCAAAACAGGCATTGTTTCACAGGACCTTTAAAAATACTCCTGTGTGATTCCTTAGTGTTGGCACACTTCAATTAATGCGACAGCCTTTACAATTCTTGTTTAACAGTTGCAGATAGTGAACGGATTCAGAGAATGCAAACTTCTTGCCTTCGGCTGATACATGGGGTGAGGAAGTATCAGAGAATCAGTCACAAAATTGGGGAGACGGGCTGGCTTTGTATGCAACGGAGAAGGTACATTCATTCAGTTTGTTTATACCACAAAATTATAAGCTTAAAGACTCCACCATATCTTTATAATAAAATAACTTTCAGAACGGATGTCCATAATCTGAATTTAAGACGAAAAAATATACTTGTTATCCCTAAGCACACGTCAAAGTTTTTCGAGCGATCATTTTCATTCAGTATAGAAAGCTCCATCAATAAATACGCGTCCTGTTTAAACTGGTCCACAGGAAGACTTAGAAGACATCTATTCGATACGCCGAGTGAAACCTAGTCTAGCCCCATGTGTAGAGCATCTTTTTTTTTTAACGCCGCAATATTCACGTTGTCTTTGTACTTTAGTCATTCTTCATTTTTGTATATTAGGTTTTGTATATTATTTCCGATTCACCTTGTTGGATAATAGTATAGTTTAGTTTAGTTTAGGTTCAGATAGTAAGTGAAACTTCCTGGGTTAGCTGAACAGACAGCCGGGGAATTGATACATTGGATGTAGCTTTTTCTGGCTGAACTGAAACTCGCCAAGAGTATTGGGTAACAACTAGACCTGTGCAACAACGAATTGAGTATATATCTCAAGACGTTGTTGACCTGTGTCGATCGTGATTGATCGAATCTTTTTGATTCGATCGCAACCTATACAGGAGTGATCGAATCACGAATTTCTAAATGACCCGATCTTATTTAACCCGATCCCGATTTACTTGACAAGACTAACCAAATTGCACTTTATTTTCATATGTTTTTACACAACAGTATATAACTAATTGCTTGCTGATACAATCGTTTACATGCTTTCATTCATCGCACTCTTTCTCGTGTTGTTTTGAATTTTGACACGTAATCCAAAAGGAACTGATTTTTTCAGGAACGCTCGAGTAGAAGAGTCGCGACCTGTCGATCTCTCAGTCTTTTGGGTCGCGAACTCGATCGATCGCGTCTTGATCGAGATCGAATTCAGTTTGAGATCGAATCAGTGACATGCTGTTATATGTACTGTCGATCTCTCTGTCTTTTGGGTCGCGAACTCGATCGCGTCGTGATCGAGATCAAATTCAGTTTAAGATCGAATCAGTGACATATATAGGTATGACACGCGACACGTGATTTTATATTCAGGTTTTGCTTGCGTGTTTTAGTGAACTTAGTTGGTCTCCTCTATTTATATACATTAATGAAGCGTCTATCTATAATAAAAGAAGCTCTTTAAAACCGAAAAGAGCCTCTCAAATTTTATTTTTTAATCACAATTTGGAGTAAATTATAATTTTTGATATTAAAAACTATTAGTTATTTCCTTTTTTAATATTTTTATGTTGTTTTTCACCCATGTAGGTTATCTTATTAATATATATTCTACCCGGTTCACCGGTTCATCATTTGTCATTCGTTACAAAGAAACTGCGACCTGCGACTCAAATGATCGAAATGATCGAATCTTTTTAACCCGATCACCATAAGAATGGGTCATGATCGACCCGGGTCTCGACAAATGATCGATCGACACAGGTCTATAACAACGTAATGTTTGTTTTTCTATTTCTGCTTGATAAAGTCCTTTATTATTATTATTATTATTATTATTATTATTATTATTATTGATGATTTCATCTTGTGATAAAAATTTCTCAATTCTGAAAACAGGTAATTAATTTTTCCCGAGATTTTTTTCGATCAGAATAAATTCTTCATCTACCCCAGTCGTCGTAGATCATCACCTAAACGCCTGAAAAAATCGAAACGGCGCTCAACCACGCGTTGAAAAAATCCAATTTCACGGTCAGTAAAATTTCCGGGCGCCACCGCCGTGGCCGCTACGTCGACCGAGATACGAATTTGATTTATGCCCGCATTAAAGACGCGTCGTGGATCCTTCCAAATTAACGAAATAAAATAACGTGAAATATAAAATAATAATAAAAGTGAAATTGACCGGTCGAACGGGTCGCGGGCGAGGGGGTGGGGCGGGGCGTCGACGGGGACCGTAGACAAAAGCGCCGACGCGGCAATTTGGTAGTAAATTTATAATTTACGTCGATTATCCGGTTGGGCACCGTTTAAAATTCCACACGATGATTGGGGATAGATAAGGATCGGTATTTCTTCGGGATTAAATTATCTATCTAATCGGCAGCCGCCGCTGCTGCTACGTTATCTCTTCAGTTCTGGAGGTTTCGACTACGGGACGGCGCAGTTTTGGTTTGCGCCAGCATTTCTCAACCTTTTAGGATTCGCGGCCCAATTTCCCATCATAGTTTGTATTGCCCCATCACCCCAATACAATAAAATGTAATACTAAAAAAAAAAAATTGTCTGGTTTGTGTGTGCAGGTCATAATTTGTATCGCGATATATACGATAAAATATACATAATACTAAAAAAATAATAGCATTTCTCTTTTAGCATTCGTGGCCCCTCCCAAAATAATTAAATATAATTCTAAAAAAAACATTTTGTTTGGTTTGTGTGTGCAGATCATAATTTGTATCGCCCCCCCCCTCCCCAAAATAATAAAGTAAAATACTTAAAAAAGCATTTTGTTTGGTTTGTGTGTGCAGATCATAATTTGTATAGCCCCCTTCCCAAAATAATAAAATATAATACTGAACAAAACACATTTTCTTTGGTTTGTGTGTGCAGGTCATAATTTGTATCGCCCCTCCCCAAAATAATAAAATATAATACTAAAAAAAAAGCACCCTTAATTTAAATTTTTTATTTTTCAGGCAAAATTTTCTGTTCTATTTTTTTTATGATACAGCATTTAAAAATACATACAATCCTAAATTTTCACCCTTCTGCGATCAACTTGTTAAATTCGTCCGAAATGGCTCGACCGATTTTCATGAAATTTTGTGTGCATATCAGGTAGGTCTGATAATCGGATAAAATCTAATTTTCATCCCATGAATGTTGAGGGTGGTCCACTCCTCAATTTTTGTTTTTTATTTTTCAGACAAACTATTTTGTTCTATTTTTTATTATACAGCATTCAAAAATACATACACCATACACTGCTATTTTCATTTGTTGATTATAAACAATTTTTCTGGCAAGATTATTATTTTCATTTTGTCATTATATAGTCATATAGGTCGTTATATATTTTTCATACCCCTAAGTGATTAGGGTGGTCCACCCCAAACATTTTTATAAATTTTTTGGACAAAATTTCATTCTTATTTTTTTTGATGTTGCATTGAAGAAAACATAAAACTCTTAATTTTCACCCCATCAACAACCCATATTTTTTAATAGCCATTTTAATAATTTAAACAACGTTTGCCGGGTCAGATAGATTGATAGATAGATATAATGATAGATATAGATTGTAAAATAGATAGATAGATAGACAGAAAGAAAGATAGATAACTATCTAGATAGATATAGATAGATAGAAATACTTTGGCAGATAGATGAATAGATAGAAAGATAGATCGATGAAAATGATTAATATGGCAGAACGTTTGCCGGGTCAGATAGATTGATAGATATGTAGATAGATAGATAGAATTATAGATACATAATTAGACATATAGATAACTATCTAGATAGATAGATAGTTAGATAGATACATCGGAAAATAGATGAATAGATAGGATAGATAGCTAAAAATAATTTATATGGCAGAACAACGTTTGCTGTGTCAGCTAGTATATATATATATATATATATATATATATATATATATATATATATGTTATATATATATATATATATAATATATATATATATATATATATATATATATATATATATATATATATATATATATATATAAATATATATATATATATACTAGCTGACCCGGCAAACGTAATTTATATGGCAGAACAACGTTTGCTGTGTGAGCTAGTATATATATATATATATATATATATATATATATATATATATATATATATATATATATATATATATATATATATATATATATATATATATATATATATATATATATATATATATATATATATATATATATATATATATATAATTTATTTATATATATATATATATATATATATATATATATATATATATATATATATATATATATATATATATATATATATATATATATATATATATATAAATATATATATATATATATATATATATATATATATATATATATACAGGGTGTTTCTGAATTGATGCGAAAGATTTCAAAGGGTGATTCTTCAACAAAAATTAAGGGGGGTCCTTCATATAACTTTTTGTTCAACACCCTTTTCCCTCCAAGTTACAGCCCTTTGAAATTAGGTGAAAAAAATTTGTTTTTATTCAATACATCCACTTAGGAAAAAACTAGAGGAATGAAATTTGGCAGATAACTGCTGCTAATAGAATGGCAGTTTTTGAGTGTTTTTGTTACACTAAAATGTTAGCACAAGGGGCGGAAAAAAACAACCCCTATAATATTTTGCATCAGAACTTTTTAATGCGCTTATACTTTCCGATTTAAAAAATATATTTGAAAAGACAGACTCAATCTGCAACTTTTTTATGTCCTGACTTTTTATCATAAAGTTGTTAGTTTGATCACAAAAAAATTAAATATTGCTCAGACTGTTCCCATAAATTCACAGAGAGGTTATCATTTATTTAAAAAAAACAAGTAAGCTGCTGTCAAATGAAGTCATATGACAAATAGTTTTATTGTCCTGATTTTTTCTAATTTCTGGACAGTTTTATAATGACTTCAAACATTTTTCACAACTAAATAAAACTTTATTGAAAGAATGGCATTTTTTTATTTAGTTGAAGAATATTGCACATTAGAGCGGATTGAACAATAATTGTACTACTAATAACAATTAACAAATTATTTGACATTTGACAGCAGCTTACTTATTTTTTTGTTTCAAGACATAAAAAGTTGCAGATCGAGTTCTGACTAATATATTTTTTAAAAGGGAAAATATAGGCGCATTAAAAAGTTCTGATGCAAAATATTATAGGGGTTGTTTTTTTCAGCCCCTTGTGATTACATTTAAGGGTAACAAAAACACTCAAAAACTGCCATTTTATTACCAGCAGTTATCTGCCAAATTTCATTCTTCCAAATTTTTCCAAAGTGGATGTATTGAATAAAAACAATTTTTTTCGCCTAATTTCAAAGGTCTGTAACTTGGAGGGAAAAGGGTGTTGAACAAAAAGTTATATGAAAGACCACCCTTAATTTTTGCTAAAGAATCACACATTGAAATCTTTCGCATCAATTTAGAAACACCCTGTATATATATATATATATATATATATATATATATATATATATATATATATATATATATATATATATATATATATATATATATATGTACGTGTATGAGTTTCGTAGCTATTTAAATATATTATCAGATCATTGAAACTTAATTCCCAATCACACATAACTTGTTAAAGAAAGATTCTCAAATCGGATCCAAATCTATTCAATTTTGAAACGAAATAAGATGAATCAAAACCGAATTCTTTGTCGAAATTCCTTTCGCTATCTCGCCGATGACATAACTCACCGTTGACAAAACTCGGACGTCAACAGAACACCCCCGAGCTCCTTTCTATTTAACCCTTGGTGACATTTTTCGAATTCCGAACGGACAATTTAACAAACGATTTCCTAGGTAGTACGTGTGACCGACAAAGAGGCGAAAACATAATGGCGACGTATTATTCGCTACGAAAAACGTCCCGGTAAACGACGAGATATTTGACGTACGAAATTGACGTCCTGTCATCGTGTGCGTTCTAACTGAACGTTAGAAGTTTCGATAACTTTGATTGTTCATCAGTTTATCTTCGATGGTGTACGAAACCGACTAACAATGGACAAGTTGGAATGAATTATTTACCGAAATTTCGATATTAATAAACGTATTATTAAAAAAATCCGGACACCCTAATGCGTAGCACTAGGAATGATAAAACCCCTCGGCGCATGTGCATGTCGTAATGCCTGATAAGTCTATCGCCGATCATTTTTCCTCATGGGGACTATATCGGGAAATGTATAGTATTTGAGACATTATCAAAAATTTTAGTGAAATTCATAATTTTTACTAATTTCTTTATTTCTAGATGGCGCCACGTCAATATTTTTTGAATGTATTATATAAATCAAAAAACTACACATTGAATGCTATCATTTTATTTCATTATTGTAAAAATCGGTTTCGGTTTGACATTTATAGATAACACCACATGTCTATGGACAAAAAAAATCTAAAAAACGCTATAATTTTCTTATTCTTCGTGGGGAAAAATTTTTTAAAACACTTTTCTTATGAAATCATATATGTTTTATCGATGTCCGTTGGAATTTTTAAAATCGGACCAGCTACTAACTTCTTGTCTTGATACTTTAACCCCTTAGCTTCGCCTCGGGTTAAAAACACATCCCCACCAAGATCCCAGGGCCGCCAGACGTTACTTATTTTCTCAGCAATAATATTTGTGGGATGAAGTAGTGCTCGTATGTATTTTCAGTGTATGGATACCTGCTACCTTGTGCCGACGGCCAATTTCCAGGTGTGAATACAAATTTTGTATTCAATCGAACTACCTCAGTCGGGCCAACGATTCGTGCCTCCTATAAAGAAGGCCTGCTCTTCCGCTCGGATAACCAAGCTAGTTAGTCGAGTATGTTAAGTACGCTGGCTAGTATTTGGGAGGTCTCGGGTTCAAACCCCGTGGCCGACTGGTCTGCCATGAGTTTTTATCAGAGGTTTCCTCATGGTAATGTAAGTCACTGCTTGCAAACTTATAAGGCGAATGCTGGGCCAGTATTAATCCTCTGAACCGTACCCCCACACTTCCTATGTTCCATAAATATCCCGTCTCACCTATCCTTAATGCACTTGTACATACAAGTGTATCCTCTGATCTGGCTGAAGGAGTTAATCCCAAACTCAAGCTGCCCGCCTCCCTGACACATACTTCAGGGAGGAATGAAACACGTGTGTTTCCTTTTTTTCCTTTCCGCTCGGACCGTCAGTCACCGCCAAGACCCTTCCAGGGATGAACCTGCTTCTCACAACGTCCAAGAGAGCTTCAGTCTTGTTGTCGCCAGATTCCCCGGCAATGAACACCTGCCAAAAAACGACGTCGTCAAATATGTCGAACATTTAGTCCAAGATCCCAGAGCCGCCAGACGTTACTTATTTTCTCAGCAATAAGGGGTCATCCAAGTCCTTGTCACAGCTGGTCACATTTGTAAGACTCCCCCCTTCCTAGTGCGACGTCACATATTTTGCAAATTTACAAATTATTGAATAAAAACAGCGGTTCCGACATCAGTTTTATTTACATTTAAATTATTTTTTAATAAAATTAACATCAAATCAACAAAACAAAAAGCAATTAATTATATGAATTAAAGAAATTAACAAAACGAAAAACGATTGGCTATGTTAATTGAAGAAACTAACAAAACAAAAAATATTGAAAGAATTATATTAATTAAAGATACAAACTTAATAATCTGGAGTTCATTCTTTTAAATTATTTATAACTGGCATAGCAGCCACTTCGTTCTCGTTTGAGTTGTAAATGTTAGGAACATTAGTTGTGTCATAATCTTTCTCATCCAACCATACAGCATCATCGTCATTATCCACACAAAGAATTTATCTGGCACGTCAAGCAGCAATTCTTTGAGGACGAATCTTCGCGATAGGTAAAACTTCTTGTTGCCTCTTATGTAATTGCTTGTGTTGATTAGTGGTCTTGTATGATGCAAAATATACACCATCATACGGAGCTTGCTTCAAATGTGACAACATGGGACAACCTCGCATTTTAATATTTGTAATAAATATTGAGATTCGCGCACATGATTTGCGTACAAAGTCGCATAGATTTTGAAATGTGACATCTCGAAATTTAGGACCCCTCCCACCCCCTTGTCACACAATGTCACACTTCGTCGACCCCCTCCCTCCCCCTTAACGTGTGACGTAATTTATGGATGGCCCCTAATATGTATGGGATTAAGTAGTGTTCTTATGTACCTTCAGTGTATGGATACCTGCTACCTTGAGCCGATGGCCAATCTCCAGGTACCAGGTGCTAAAGATGGAAAAAACTCAAGTCACTTTTCTTATTTTCTCAGTCTTGATTTTTATATATGATACTCAGGGAACTATTTCAATACCTTATTCATGCAGCCAGACCGATCGTATGGGCCAAACATCCCGCCAGACACAAATAAAGTGTCCCTATGGGTATGACAGTATGAGCGAAATGTCATGACAGTAAGCATAGAAAGGAGATCGACGCGCATAGATAATCACTATCGCGCTTAAATGAGCAAATTATGACATTTCGTTCATACTGTCATAATCATAGGGACACTTTATTTGTGCCTGGCGGGATGTTTGGCCCATGCGATCGGTCTGGCTGCATGAATAAGGTATTGAAATAGTTCCCTGAGTATCATATATAAAAATCAAGACTGAGAAAATAAGAAAAGTGAGTTGAGTTTTTTCCATCTTTACCACCTGATACCTGGAAATTGGCCGTCGGCACAAGGTATAGCAGGTATCCATACACTGAAAGTACATACGAGCACGACTTCATCCCAGACATATTACTGCTGAGAAAATGAGTAACGTCTTGCGGCTCTGAGATCTTGCTCTAACATGTTTGATTACTATAATTGAATCTATGAAGCGGCGTTTCACAACACGGTGGCTTCTTCAGGTAGAAGTTAATGCTAAAATCTTTGTATAAAAGTTTATTCGGAGCGCCCTCCACCAAAGATATCATGGAAACCAACAATTCACCGCTTAGATCGAAAATGCTGAATCCCGTCGCGAGAATACATACCTCCTGATATGAAATGTCTACTCTGCAGCTGTGGCGTATATGACATTTCATGACAGGAAGTTATGTATTTATTATGCATTTTCGATCCAAGCGGTGAAGTTAACAGACATATAATAATCTCAGGAGTGTCAAAATGGCCATGTTGAAAGATGACTGATAATTTTTTGACAACGGTAACTTTGTTTGCAATTATATTCACTTATGAACTTCATACAATTCAATTGAATTTACCTATTTCTCGTGAAAACGCTTTTTTTCGAGTTCTCGTTTTTTCTAATACGGTCCTGTCCCATTATGGATTTCCAATATAAATTCCATTGTTTCCACGCATTCGGCATCTGTGATCCACATTATTCCGACCACATATTTTATATATTCGGGAGAAGCGATCGCCGAATTTTTCAAAAGTATTAATAATAATTCATCAAAATATCGAACCAGCAGTAGTAATTTGGACCGACCGATCGACAGGTCCGCATTTAGGACAAATGCCCAAGACGAAATTTCTGGAATTTTTCGATGTTTCAACATCAGAACTACCGAGAAAATGAGTGTTGACAATGCAAAAGTGTTGACAAGTGTTGACAATTCAAAAGTTGGCAACGTTTCTTCGGTGGATACGCACCATTAAGCTACAGTTCCAACGGAGGAAGATTGAGGAACATTTCTGTTGCTGTTGCGTGTTTCCGAAAATGTTCCAAAATGTTCCTAAATATTCCTCGAAATTTCATTATATTTCGGCAACAAATGTTGACTGTTTCTACTTGTCACCCTTCAAGCTACGATTCCACAGGACGAGCATTTTTGTTGCTGTTGCGTGTTTCCGTAAATGTTCCAAAATATTCCTTAATATTCCTTAAAATTTCTCTATTTTTCGTCAACAAATGTTGACTGTTCCTACTTGTCGCCGGTTTACATTTTGAGCGGTAAACTTCAAAAGAAAATAGGAAACATTTGTATATTTTCGTACATACATACAGAAAGCAACTTTCGGCGAAAAAAAAAATTTTATTTTTAAAAAATTTTTCGTCACCTTCGAGATATAATATAAATTTTCAACCTTTTTTTTCCGATTGAAAATCGGTTTAATTAGGAAATTTCGATTGAAAATGATGATTTCGACGATAGTTTTCACCTAGCATGGTTAATTGACCATGTGGGTGGTGCGAAAAGTCGAGATTTAACGGTCGCCGAAAAATGATTCATTTCCAAACGAAAAACGCTAGCGGTCTGAAATTTTAGTATACTATACAGAAAGGATAGATACATGCTCATTTCTTCTCGAGCCAATCCTGTACGCGACCAGCCTAATTAATATTCAAATAAGTAATTATGGTATTCCATGGACACGCCTCCTTAATAGGAGAGCTGGCTCGGCGTTTTCGGATCGGTATTTATAGTTATTAGCACCCGGGGTCCGGCCTTCGCGCTCTCCTCCGGACGCATTTCACCCTTCAGATATAACGCGAAAGTTACACCTGCCAAAAAAAAACGCGCACGGAAAAAATGGAGAAATACTTGCTGCGGTTACGGCAACGTCCGTGGAACGAGTGAAAGTGAGGTTTGGTGAAGAACGTAACCACGTACGTCTTAAGCGAAATATTGTATTCAAAGATGATGCTGAGTCCTCGCTGTGCTAATACTTCACCCGGAAAAGTTTGGATATTCGCAGGTCATGGGCCGACGAGGTCCTTTGGATGTTAAGAGTCTCATCTTTCGGTTTATATAGGGTTGCCATCCGTCCGGGTTTCCCCGGATTTGTCCTAGTTTAGGGGGCGTCCGGACGGGGCTTTCAAAATATGTCCGGGTAAAACCCGGACAAATTTTGTGTCCGGGTGTGTGAAGCTTGAGTGTCAGTAACGGAGATGAGCTATTAAATGCAAACCAGTTCTGGCCGAATTTTTTCGAAACATCCATATTCTAAACTGCTCAAAATTGCATAGTAATATTTTTGTATACCAGCTCACATTGCGAATGTAGAGTGAGTTTTTTCGCTAGAGTCGCAGTAATGGAGGAAAGAGAGAAACTTGCTAAATACACATACGCTTTCTTCTCTGATCAAAATAAAGTCTCATTTCAAAAACTTGAGTTGCTCCGACTTTTACAAATTCATGATGAAAAATAAAGACATTTTGGGAAAAATTGGCAAGTCTGCAAAATTCCAAGTTAAGTTGAATTAGTAAAAAGAACTTGATTTCGTTAAAATTACTTTTTACTTACTTTTGTTGATTTATAGTTAATAAATAATTTGGACTTTTGGGTACCTAACTTATCTAACCGAACTAGATGAACTATCCTATAATTTCCTATTACAATGTAGAATCTAGTCTATTTGATTTTTGATCTACTAAAAATTATCGTCATGAGTTGTTTTTTATTTGACGATAACAAAAAAAAAAGAGAAAACTGTAAACTTTGTATAATAGAATTTTATTTGTTATTTGTTGTTCTGTTTATATGGCAAACAAGTGGATTCAAGTTTAAATAAATGAAAAAATTTAAATATAAACGATGTTTTATTTTATTGAAAAAAAAAATTTTACGGGGTGTCCGGGGAAAAACAAAATTTCACAGTCACAAAATGTCCAGGGTTTTTAAAATTTTTGTCCGGAATCGGCAATTTAGGTGATGGCAACCCTAGGTTTATAGGACGTACGAAATGTTATCGACGGATCTATATTTGTACATTCTCACAATGATAGATCTCAAAAATAAGTAAAAAATTTCATATAAACATGGGTCCGCAAACGAGCCGTTCGATTTATTTTCATCTTTCATATGTATTGTTTACTGAACTAACAATTAGAATGTCTTTCAGTTTTTCATGAGAAAAATCACAGCTGGCATCAAACATTTGCTTTTCATATGACATTTACGTACTTCTATTGAGTATTTTGCATCCGATTCGAGTTTCTTACTTTCTTTTACTTTGTTGTTAAGAAAAAGTTATTATTCCTGAATTTGAAATGCCTTGTTCTAATATTGAAATGAGTGATATGGTTTTCATGTATGGCCGTGCCAACGGAAGTAGTCCTGAAGCACGTCGCCTTTATGCAGAGGCTTATCCCGATCGTCAACTTCCTTCTCATGTGACGTTTAGTCAAGTTTTTAGACGATTGAGGGAAACTTAATTGAAATGAACGGTGTTCATATGGAAGTCAAAAATAAATCGAATATCTTCTGTAATTTATCGTATTTGGTTGCGCTAGTAGTTAATATTTTGAAAACCGAAAATCACTCATATCTTCAAAACTTCATATCTCATTTACAGACCCATGTTTATATGAAACTTTCTACATATTTTGAGGTCTATAATCAGCTACCAAAGTATTGAAACGTTGTTTTTCAACACCCTGTATATATAAATATATATATATATATATATATATATATATATATATATATATATATATATATATATATATATATATATATATATATATATATATATATATATATATATATATATATATATATATATATATATATATATATATATATATATATATATATATATATATATATATATATATATATATATATATATAATATTATATAATATATATAAATGTGTAAATTGTTATTTTTAACCATTGTTTTAATATATATAATATATATATATATATATATATATATATATATAAATATATATATATATATATATATATATATATATATATATATATATATATATATATATATGAGTAGTTGCCGTCGTGAAACAAACGGTGCTTCTCAGCGCCAACAAAACTTCCGAAATCGGATTGAACCCCGGAATCTTTATCTGATTCATTCCACCATCCGAGAAAACATACGATATATATATATATATATATATATATATATATATGGTTTATTTGTTACTATGAACCAATCATCTAAAATACACCCATATATATACTCGCACAAGTGAACACAAAAAAATACACACGTTTTAAAAAATTTTCACATATGTGTGATAGTTTTTTCAAATGCAAAAGATTCTTTCAGAGTGTAAACTACGTTTCTGCACATAAATCTAACGATTTACATTTTTTTTTTTTTTTTGGTGAAAGTGACTTGAAAACTTTCTCGATTGCAAATATTCAAAATTATAGTTTTCAGAATATATATATATATATATAAATATATATATAAATATATATATTTTTATTTTTATATATATATATGTAAATATATATATATATATATATATATATATATATATATATATATATATATATATATATAAAATCAAGTACTAGGATATTTATTTGAAACTAATCAAACAAACCTCCTAGCGGAGCTGGTTATACGAGTTCACGAAACATCGAAATGCCTCCATACATCTTGGACGGTGTATGTTAGAAACATTAAGTTGTTTATCATAATCAATGGAAATGATAGACAGTCTGTTTCGCCCTTATTTGGGGCTCATCAGTATCATCCATCCATCGAAAGTGATAACCAACCAAATATTTCTAACGACGTTATATTTTCCTTCCAGTGACTATATGGCATATAAATATGACACAGCGCCACCAGTCGGAAACAAATGAACCACATCTTACAGATAGAAGAAAACATGGATGGATGATACTGATGAGCCCCAAATAAGGGCGAAACAGACTGTCTATCATTTCCATTGATTGTGATAAACAACTTAATGTTTTTAACATACACCGTCCAAGATGTATGGAGGCATTTCGATGTTTCGTGAACTCGTATAACCAGCTCCGCTAGGAGGTTTGTTTGATTAGTTTCAAATAAATATCCTAGTACTTGATTTTATTGCCACGAACGTGTTTCGATAACACGAAGAATTCTGCTTTCTATTCAATTGCTGCATAAAGGATAGAATCGGAGCGCTGTTACTGGCGGTGTGTAATTGTTGCATTACATCGATTTGATGTGGCAACTTTACTCTTGCTTAGCGAATATAGTAACCACCTTCGGGTGTCAGGACGTACGAGTTCACGTTGCCGAAATGTTTTCTTCTATCTGTAAGATGTGGTTCATTTGTTTCCGACTGGTGACGCTGTGTCATATTTATATGCCATATAGTCACTGGAAGGAAAATATGACGTCGTTAGAAATATTTGGTTGGTTATCACTTTCGATGGATGGATGATACTGATGAGCCCCAAATAAGGGCGAAACAGACTGTCTATCATTTCCATTGATTGTGATAAACAACTTAATGTTTCTAACATACACCGTCCAAGATGTATGGAGGCATTCCGATGTTTCGTGAACTCGTATAACCAGCTCCGCTAGGAGGTTTGTTTGATTAGTTTCAAATAAATATCCTAGTACTTGATTTTATTGCCACGAACGTGTTTCGATAACACGAAGAATTCTGCTTTATATATATATATATATATTGATATATATATATCTATATATATATATATATATATATATATATATATATATATATATATATATATATATATATATATATATATATATATATTAATATATATATATATATATATATATATATATATATATATATATATATATATATATATATATAAACATTAAAACATTGGTTTTAATCAGTTAGAACTCAATCTGGCACAAATTCGAATGATAGAAATTTCCGTATTATAATTTATAGCTGCAGCTGATATGATCAAATATTTTATTCAAGTTATAGAAAAAAATAAAAAACATTTATTAAAACTTAATTTCCACTATACTTACAATTAATGACAATTTTACAGTTACAAACAAAGAGCTTGTAACTAAATCTGATGAAGGCACTGCGTTGTCGAAACAATTGACATTTCTTGTAAATATAGTGAAAATTAAGTTTCAATAAACGTTCTCTTATTTCTTAATATGAATTTCCAACAAGTAAAGGTTACTTCTATTCAAAAAGGGAAGTTATATAATCCGTTATGATACCGTTCCATAACAAAAATGTGAAAAAGTTCTATGTCAACCTTTATAGGAAATCTTTTCTAATTTCCCTTCGTTTGAGTGTGCTTTGAAAAAGATAGAGTAGATCAAATAGGCCATGAATCCTGATGAAACAAAAGCGCGCACTCTAAAACAACTTAAAAAGTAAGATTTCCCAGCCGCCTTTTGTATAATCGTGGCGACGAAGGTCATCTATGCCAACCTTTAGAGGAAATCTTTTCTAATTTCCCCTCGTTTGCGTGCGCTTTGACTAAGATAGAGTAGATCAAATAGGCCATAAATTCCGTTAAAACAAAAGCTCCCTCTTTAAACGCCCTTAAGTCAGATTACCCAGCCGCCTTTTGTATAATCGCGGCGATGAAGAAGAGCCGAATCGGTAAACAAATTTCGTTCGTTGTTTGCCAATGTAACAAATGCCGGTCGCCGAAAACAAAACAAGATCGACGGAGAGAACAGCGCGTAATTACAATCGGCAAGGCCCTAATTATAGGGTCGCGTCTAGTAGGCTCGGAATCAGGTGCTTACCACGAACAACGAAAAACGTGGATAGGGCGAAAGTCGCTCATTTTTCGGACGATGAGTTTGATTGAAAGAGAGCAATTGGAGAAAGTTAATTTTGAACAACGAAATTAACTTATATAAGATGTAATTTTAATTTCAGTGAAGGGTTTGCCCGTTATTATAAAACTTTTATTTTTCACTTTTATATTATTTGTTTATTTTACCTTAGATACGGTCGCTATAAATACACTCATTATGCCCTAGGGCGTTATGAGCGGGAATTATGGATCATAACGCCCGCTCATTGTACGAGGACAACTGTCGCAACTTCCATTGATTGAATACTTCATAATCTTTGTCGTATACGACTCTGGATTTTTCCGGCAATTAATTATTCGCAGCTTCGGCTGCATTTTCTATGATATTTTTGGGTAAATTCATTTTCATTTCCATATTTCTATAAGACTACACAAAGAAAGCAGCAATGATATTCACTAAATATGATGACAAAAATATTCACAAACGTCAAAATATCAACAAATGACATGCCTACTATGAGAAGGAAAATGGAAAGTATGGGAGAAATGAACCGATTTTAAAATCGATTTTTCATTATAATAAAATAATTTTTTCGTGAAAAATAAAATCTTGTATGCACCACGTGCGTTACTAAATCCTAACGCACATCGGGCGTTAGGATCTATATAACGCACTTGGTACATAAATAACTAATTGATGCAAAATTCGCTTAACGTCTATTTATAATCGACTCCGTCTGTTTTTTTCGAAAACACATTCATTACTTTTCAGAAAGACCAAATCATAGGTATCCCACAAGAAATTCAGATACCGATATTTATTTAATAGCGCCCACCTGTCTTAACAAAATTTCCTTTACCTACAATGCCGAAAAGTTATACAATCACCTATCATTGAAGGCTTTTCTTTTGGGGAGACTATTTTACTCTTTAGTAGAATTTCGCAATGTACCATATACCCTTGAGTTCCACATTTGGTAGCAACATATCTTATGTTTTTTCGTAATATACAAAATTTTGTATCTGTTTAATTCAATTTAATTGACAAATATGTTGATTCTTAACATATGTTTATACATAATTGACTCATAAATGTTTATCTGTTTTGTTCTCTTCTTTTAATAGATTCTTGTTTGGTTAGCTTTTATTTTCAAATTTTATTTTAAATTCTTTATATGTGCTTTGTCTACAAAATTTTGTAATTTTATATGACAATAAAGCTATTTTTTTGACATTTCAGTTGATATTTTCACGTCGAATTGGTAAATTTTTACGCATTCTGTCTGACAAAATGCCGTTCGAGAGATAATTTTTCAATGGAGTTAGAGAAATTTTTGAAATATATGTTAAGCGAGCATTCAATAAACATAAACTGTGTTATCAAGATTTTTTTATTCAGTTAGATCTGATGAAGCCATCGTGTGGCGAAACGTCGCGTCATAGATTCAATCATAGAGATCGTTAAAATTAAACATGTGTTTTTAACAAGCTTTTATTAGCTTGGTATGTATTTATCTAAGTAACGGGATCTTTGATATTATTCAACTCTCTCTCAATTTCGAGTGATTTCTATAGTCTCCTTTTTACCTTTGCGTGTCTTCGTTTACAAAGGTCATCTCGAGAATTTTATCATCTTGTAATTCCACGTTCTATGACTTTGATCTATGGTAATGAACATTCGCTTTATACCTCTATGGTTCAAGGTGACACCTCATAGATCCGAATGTGCCCCGCCTTCAAAGCGTTCAATCAATCGAACAAACAAACACGCTAATTACTCGGTACATTGTCTCATTTTCCGCTGGCGTCCACCCCCACCATCAACCGATCCGAAAACATCAAGTAGGATACCTCCTAAATAACATACTTCGGCGCGGCTAAACGACAGAAGGGCGACCATTAACGTCAAATGTCATTATCTGGCCCACCATAGAGTGTCCTTGTCGATAGGTGGTCTTTCACCTTCCCATATTTTTTGGCTAATTGGACGGTAGGTATAGGACCGACTGTTACGCCGTCATCAAACGAAGTGTTGCCAGTTCACGGATAAAGCGATGACGAAAATTGAAATGTAATAAATTATATTTGATAAATTAGCTCAGTAAAGATTGCGACAAATCAGTACAATTAAATCATTCTGAATTAAAAAATGGAAAATTTGTATTATTTTTGGATAGTTTCTTTCGTTGATATAATGGAATACTGTGTTTACAATATTGGCGAACGTAGATAAGCGATACGCCCCCTACCGGTGTCGAATATTACTAACGTATGGGCCATAGATTGCTTTGTTTACATCTGTTTACGTGTATTGTATATGAGAAGTTGTTGAGTTTTAATTGTATTTAATTTTGTTTGGGATCGTTTACAAACGTTCAGAAGAGATGAATCACTATTGTTGTGTATCCTATTGTTCATCTTGGGCAGAAAAAAAACCCGAATATAGCTTACATACCTTTCCGAAAGCTGGACAATTCAAAGTTGTTGTCCAAACAAAGTTGAGAGACAAGGAAATGATGGACAGAAGAAAGGTGTGGATTCATAACTTGAAGATTGAAAAAAAAAGTGTCTGAACATAAGAGAGTTGTTCTTTACAGTTTACTGAGAATAATAAATTATTTTCCCTGCAGTAAGTTTGTGGATTTTTCCATATAGAATTATATCAACTGATGATGTGCAATTTTCAGCTAACCGAAAACGTAGAGTTTCTGAAGTCCAATGCTATTCCAACGAAAAATCTTCCACTTTTATGGGAGTCTGAACCTGGGCTATCATCCAGCGATTCTAGATTATTGTATTTTCTTTCATGTAACAACCAGAGATACTAATAAAATAATAATAATAAATAATGTTTATTTGCACAACCAAAATAACAGTTTATCATAACATCAAGAATATGAAATAAAACTTGACTCTATAGCTAGGTAAAAACTAAAATATTCAATGATATAACCAGGAAAATAGAGATTCTATAAAAAAAACCAGACTCTCAGAAGTCCTCTGTACTTTTAGGAGAGCTGTTATACGTCAGGAAAATTCAAAAAATATAATAACTCATTACGTTCAAACCATTCAAGGAGAGTATTCATGTTAATTCTTCTTTTATTTCATGTTGTTGTCTTTCAATTTTGCTGGTAAGTACTTAGTTTTGTCCATTATACTCAAAACCTCTTCAGTTGGTAATGAAAGTAGACATGTCAGAGATGTTTTCTTAAAAGTTTTTTTACTTTTTAAATAAATAGGTGTTCTATCACACAGCCTTTTCATGATGTATACATAGTTCCTCTAACCAATTAATTTATTCGTCCTCTCCTTTATTTCATTATTGATTTTCATGTTCAATGATAAAAACTCAGTGTAAATTTCAAGTTGATGAAGGTAGGTTATCTAATGTTGAACAGAGATAATATTGTCCTCAATCGAAACACAATGAACCACTGGAAAATACGAAGTCCAGAAAAATACAAATTACGAAGCTAAACGTTCGAAAACTCAAAATGAAATGAACGGAAATACCATTACCAAACAATGTAAACAATCCGTTAATGGCCCATAGAGTAGTACCGATATTAGCCGTTCCGGCGCTACGATCTTAATGTCAGACGGCAATATAGCACCATTGAACCATTGAGGTTTTTCTGTAATCCTGCAAACGCATACGAAACTGACAGCTGGCACCGCCGCAATTTTCCAACTCTGTGGCCGCGGTAGGAAACGCCGGCGAGTGTGTGGAAGCGATGATCATTCTGTGATTCTAATAAATTCAAAGTCACGGTCTTATTCTTTGGCCGATTGCGGGGCGGCGAATTTGAGTGATTGAACGGGCGAAGAATGTTAGATGATGAAACGCCTTGTCGACCATTTGTCGAGATGAGTTATTGTTTATTTTAGGTGGGTATTCGAAGATTGCATAGATTCGCTCATGCCCGTAATTTTGATTCATGTGCCGGAATCATAGAATGGCGATTCGAGACATATGGTGCGTTCCGAAATACGTATGGCGTACTTTACATTTAACTCGATTTTAATTGATATCGATACATTTTTGAATGGGGCTTGGGACGCGTAATAAACAAAAAGCTTAATCTGAAATTAGGAAGAGATCAGAGACGCATAACAGTTTAACGAATGTTACATAATCCAATAGAATTAATGAACATTATTTAAAAAGTGAGAGTTAAGAGAGTCATATGATACTATAATAGTTATTTATGTACCAAGTGCGTTATATAGATCCTAACGCCCGGAAGGTAACATTCGGCCCAGGGATGAATCTTGCCCGAAGGGCGTTAGGATGTAGTAACGCACGTGGTGCATACAAGATTTTATTTTTCACGAAAAAATTATTTTATTATGATGAAAAATCGATTTTAAAATCGGTTCATTGCTCCTCTACTTTCCATTTTACTTCTCATAGTAGGCATGTCATTTGTTGGCATTTTGACGTTTGGGAATATTTTTCTCATCATATTTAGTGAATGTCATTGCTGCTTTCTCTGTATAGTCTTATAGAAATAATGGAACTGAAAATGAATTTACCCAAGAATATCATAGAAAATGCAGGCAAAGCTGCGAATAGTTCATTGCCGGAGAAATCCAGAGTCGTATACGACAAGGATTATGAAGTATTTAATCAATGGAAGTTGCCTAATTTTTCCTCGTACAATTAGCGGGCGTTATGATCCATTATACCCGCTCATAACGCCCTAGGGCATAATTAGTGTATTTATAGCAACCGTATCTAAGGTAAAATCAACAAATAATATACAAGTGAAAAATAAAAAAATTTTAAAATTATTTTAGATATATATTGAAAGTCTTACACAAAATTATGTTCAACGTAACGCCCTTCCCCTCAGTAAAAATTCATCTAAAAATCTGTTCAAATATTATTTAACTTCGAATATGGTTATATGGAATAGGTTAATTCCGAATATAAATTAAATTTTTTCACGTTTTTTTTTCTACCTGTATCTTCTAAGTGTCGTAAATAATCGAACAAAATATCCAAATCGACATGACCGTCGGAATTATTCAAACGAGATGTCCAGAGAACCATTTAACCCAGTGGAGGCCTCACGGTAGACCAGCGGTAAGGTGTACCGGCTTGTGCCGTTTGTAAACCGAGGATTGTGGGTTCGAGTCCGACCTTGCTCTTGGGTGTTGTGTATGCCCGGAATTTAGTGGTTATATATGATTAAAAATTGTTGGGTAATGTACATAGTTTACAAGCCCATTGACCGTTCGGAACCGGCGTTAAACTGTAGGTCTCTCGAGTTAAAAAAAATAATTTAACCCAGCGATACTCAAACTTTTTTTTTCTTGGGCCACTTTCAGATTTTAGTTGTGTCGTGCGGGCCGCTACCTACATAAATCACATCTTTTATTTAGGCGTTGGTGAAAAACCTATTACGTTTAATTCTTCATTTATTATATTGGGAACATTTTAATGTCATCGAAATGAGAATCCGTAAATACGTTCTTTGCATATTTCATTTTGGTATAAGATGATCCACAAAGATAGAATAGAATAGAATAAGTTTATTAATTTCATAGATTATTCGTACAAATATTAAATATAAATATGCACAAAATAAAAATGAAATAAGTCACAAAAAACAAATACAGAAGCTTATTTATAACAATAAACCCTGAACTCCTCGACCGAGTAAGGTTCACATTTCATAATTAACTTGTGAATGCTTCTCTTAAAGGTCCCATGATTTTAAATAACCTGTAGATGTTTAGGTAACATATTGAACAACTTGAGTGCCATGTACTCTGTACCTCTTTCACGTAGAGTGGTAGAATGAATAGGAAAAAAGTACGGAACACTTTTCCTTGTATTATTAATATTCTTAAATTTTGCAAAATAATCTTGATTTTTATGGAAAAATGTATGTATATTATATATATATATATATATATATATATATATATATATATATATATATATATATATATATATACAGCCCATAGAAAGTGAATAAATTGTGCTTTCTAAAGAGACCACGACAAGATTGTCTGTAGTCGAGGCGAAGCATAGATCTAACTGTCCATTTTTGGCAAATAAAGAGACTATCAGAGTGGATGGAGCCTCCCCAGAAAATGATACCATAGGAAAGGATAGATTGGTAAATAGCAAAATATAGAATTTTTAGGACATGCAAGTGGACTAGATCTCTCAACATAAAAAGGGTAAATGAGGCCGAATTCAGCTTCTTTCTGAGCTGATCAATGTGAAGGTCCCATCTCAAATTCTTATCCAAGGCAATACCGAGGAAACTCACGGAATCTCTCACTGGTATCTGGTTCTCGACATCACCAACAAACTTCGAGAAAGCAACCTTTGACCTGAATGATCGGAAAAAGACACTCTCAGTTTTTTGTAGATTGACTTTTAGTTTATTATTATCGCACCAAATTCCCACTTTATTGATAACTGACACCGCAGAAGTCAGAGCAGCACTGATATCCGTAGAGTTTATGAGAAAATTCGTGTCGTCGGCAAACATAATAGCATTACAGTCATTATATGAGCAATTTCCAGGAAGCGAATTTATGAAAACGAGAAACAAAAGTGGCCCCAGGATACTACCCTGTGGTACCCCCTTCGTAATCACTCGGTCCTCAGATACGTATGAAACACCACCTCTCAACAACACTACTCTCTGTTTACGATTTGTGAGGTAGCTGGAAATTAAATCCAACTGTCTATCTCTAATCCCACACGCTTCAAGATATGTCGATGCGAAACAACGTAAGCAGAATTGGATCACATTTTTTCACAGTCTTGAATTGTTCGGGCACTATTGTCCAAAATTCAGCGTACCTACTCCATCTTCTCTCTCGTCTCTTTAAAAATAACTTTGTATCATTCTTCATTTTAATGAAGTCGTCAAACAAGTCTGCATAATTACAATCCAAAACTGAAGCCAATTGTGAAATACTTATCGGCTCCAGGTACCTACCATAATTTTTCTCCAAGCAGTAGCAAATTTTTAATTTTTCTTAAATCTCCCTTCAAATTCGTCTGATAGTGCAGATATATAATTTGAAATCAAACAGTTTTCTTCGAAAATATCAATACAGTCCTATGTAACACTTGTAAGTGTTCGAAAATTTTGAACTACTTTGTTTCGAATTTCTTCGTAATAAATACTTAGTTTTTCCATGAAAGCAAATATTGTATTTGCCATTTGTGAAATTATTTTTTTTTCACCTTGCAAGCTTCGATTAAGGCCGTGAATTTCTCAGTTATGTCGTATAGAATAGCTAACAAATGGCGGTGTTGTTATATTGCAGTTCAAAATAATTTTCATCATTTTGCTGTAAAAACAGCATTATTTCTTGGCGTAAAGAAAAAAACTGCGCCTTTTGTGTCCTCGGAAATTTGGAAATTTAAATCGTTAATAGGTTAATAGAATTTGGAGTTAAACGGGTGGGCCACTTTCAAAAGCCTGGCGGGCCGCAGTTTGAGTATCGCTGATTTAACCGAATGTGCGACTCGTTCCCTCTTTCCCCGCCCCTCTCTCTCGCACGCTATCTTAAACGATTCTCGATTGTTTCGCGTCATTGTTCTCACAACCGAAACCGTTCGGTATTGAATTGACAAAAGTCGAACGCAATATACTCCACTTCGGAAATTAGAGCGAACCATAGATCCCCTTTCGCTTTCCCACGTCTTACGCGGATGCGTTCCGACATTTGGACTTAGTGCGCCTTTGTTTATACCGTGTGCCGAAAATAACGATCGCATTGTTCTCGAATTGCCGAACAATTGAACGCAATTCTAGATGTTCGATTGTTTCTATACGCCACTTATGAAACAGAGCAGCCCCCTATTCTATTCTGAATTAAAATGCAGTCAACTATAAAACATTCGGAATATCAAAGCAGTTCCGGGATAATTTTGTATTCAAACTGAGGATAACAAAAGGGTCGAAACTGACCCCCTTTTAAATTTGTCGAAGTCAAAAGAGGAAGGAGTATTTGAATGGAGATTTGAGTTAGGGAAAGAACTGAGGATTCAAAGTAATTTTAAAAAAAAACTAATAAGATCCAATAAATACGACTATTTAGAGACGTTAAAAAAATTTATCAACATAGGAAATGTGAAACTCATCATTGCATAAGTTATTGAAAATTTTAAAATATAAGCTGTTCTAAAATTACCAATTTGCGAACTTATAACAACGATTTTCTTGAATATATTTTGAAAAAAAGAAGCGGTGTCATGGGACACCAGGTAGGAACGAAGTTCCTTCGGATAATATAGAAGGGCCACAATTTGCGAAAACGAAACATGTGCGTGTCGGGGCGCACGACAGAAGTGATAACTTATACTAATCCAAGTTGAAATAATCAATATTGAAAAGTGGGGCTAAGAGCTCTTACGAGATTGTAAATAAAAAAATTAAAAAAGCCAGGAGTAACCTCTGGGATTCGAACCCAGAAATACGGCACTCCAGGGTTCACTCAGACCACTCGGTCATCAACGCAATGTAAAGAATAGACGCAAGAGTGTATATAACGAGAGGATAACGTATCGCCACGCTATATAATTGAATATAAACCTACAATGCGTAGTCATTATTTTATGGAACAAACTTGTAAAGCTTTATCTTTTCATTATGCCATATCTGATTCCATCGTAATCTGTTCTTTTATGCATATAACTTATACAAAATTATTTCGATGTTTCACATCTGACGTTTTTGATTGGCTTGTACATGAATTAATGAGTACATATACTGCATTGGCGATGGACGTGGCGGAGTGGGATCAGAAAGAAAAGGGATGAGAGAACGGAAAGAAAGAGGGAGAAAGAGAAAGGTATACAATATTCGCTTGTGTTAACTAAAAGCGTGATTTTCGTCAGTCTACTTCCGTCACACTTTTAGTCTCGCATATTTTTCAGTTTGGTCCCGCAGCGAAATCCCTATCTCCTCCAGGCCTGCCTTAAGAATCTTCGTTCCAATAATTAAACTAATAATTATTGCTGATAAGCTTTAAAAAATCAACTATTTGTGAAGATTGATATTAACAAATATATAGATCTCAATTTTTCATATTGTGTTAATAATTCAACAATTTCCATTTCATAAATTATTATTATTTTCCAAATCAAGTATATTCTAATGGTTCATTCTCATATAATGAACACATAACGAAATGGACATAAACAAACAAAAATATACACTGAAAAAGTTTCAGTGCATCTCGAAGCGATGCACTTCGCCCGAAAAATACGACCATAGTTTTTTTCTTCAAGTCACTTTCCATTCATTTATTCCGAAATTTGTATTTTGAATTTAGTGTACCTATATTCTACATAACTATCATCAAACGTTTTTAGTTATGGGTTATTTAGTTTCGCCCATTAGTTCTTATTGTACAATTCACGATGGTCATTCAAACTGGAATATTATTATGTACCTAATTTCTCAAACTCAACTGTTCATTCAATTCTAACTATTCACCTTCACAAATAGTTAACCATTCCACCATGTGAAAGGACAATCGCCTAATCTCTCAAATCCGATCTATAAAGATCCCACGAACACACAGAAAAAATCCCCAAATACGTGCACAATGATACTTAATGCCATTATAATTTTCCGTGCGGTTGGCTAATCGTAAGAATTGCCCTGGCCATCTTTCGCCCTTTGACGGGAAAGAGAAGCCGCCGCGGTATTCGATTATTCGGTGTTCGAAAAGAGAGAGATCCCACGGCCCACCTTGCGTTACTACGATAGTAAACGGTATGACAAAACGTATTTGCAGATCGTCTTTTGTTCGATTTTTCGGGCGTGCAAATAGACCACAGAAGTTTTGACGTTTACGGAAATTCCGTGTCATTAGGTGCTGAAACGACGATTTTAAGCACAGGGATGGCTCGTGAAATATATAGATCCTATTCGAAATTAGCCGAATATTACAAGGGGGCATCAATCAATTACGTGAGATAATTTTGGCGATCCCCCCACCCCCCTTGGTGAGATTTTGCTCGCCCCCCCCCTCCTCGAATCTCACGTGAGATTTTTTTAAATGCGTATTAATTATGTAAATGAGTTAATTTGTGCTCGATTCCATTAGATTTATTTAAAGAAACCATTTTCGTATAATTTTTCTATTTAAGACTAGTATTTAATATTTTTAATGACGTAGCATAGAATCACAATGAGATTTAACAATGAAATACCTAAAGAAGTACTACTAAAATTTGTAAAAAAATATTCACTCTAATTCAATCAACGGAGACTCGTGTATTATGGAGACTCATGTATGATCTCAAGTGTGAATACCACTTCAACACTTTTTATTCCGCATAACTTCAATAAAAAAATTCTATTAGTCCAAGTAAATTAGTAATATTTATTAACTGAGATTGAATTCTCGCACATCACTTGGTGAAACATCATAAAGAATAAAGTATAAACTTTAAAATAAAAAACACTTGGCTTATGTTTCACAATATAAAAAATATTTAGATACTGTATTTAGCAGTAACGAAAAGTCGACATGTTTCGAGTTATGAACTCATTATCAAGATTGACTACAGGAGAGTATTGTATAATACTCTTTTTTAAAGTTTATACTTTATTCTTAGTAATATTTTATTGAAATGTGGAGAAAATAAAATTAATAATAAAACAATTGTTGTAATAAGCCATACAGAATTTTTGTTCAGTAAAAATTATAAATGCATTTTCTACTTATTATAGAAGGTTATAGCATTATTGTTTATGAATAATCTTCCCTTCGTACGGTATACGAAAAACAAATATTCTTTCCAAAAAAAATTTATTTACTGTTAATAAATATTCATTAATAATAGTTAACGAATCATGTGAGAAGAATATTTGTTCATATCTAATAAATGAATAAATTGTTTCCAAACAAATGTAATTCATTTGTAGTTTATAAATTCTTCTATCAGTGCATAATTAAGCCGCGATGAATATTATAATGTATGATTTAGCCATATTTTAGTGGATAATAGTATATTATTCAACGAGCACAAAATGATTGCTATTTTGTGCTTTCGTGCGAGTAGAATACTATACTTTGTCCACGACTTCCTCGAAAAAATTAGTAATAATCTGCATTTTCAACAATAAAAATAGCTATCAAAAGCGTTGACATAACATTTTCTGTGTTCACTGAAAACTGCATACTCACGTAAACGTCAACTATTTCACTTGACATCGATTCCATTCCTTTCTTTCACCTTCATAAAAATGAAATAGATAATTTATTAGAGTAAATATTCAATAAGTTGGGCATTATATTAAATATTAGTTTAATAATTTGCCTAAAAGTTATCTTAGTTACATAAAACCTAAAAATCTAATAACAGTACTATCCTAACAATGTGAATGATAGTCTCAAGTTTGGACATACGTTTTGAGTGTGACGTCATGCAGTGTATAATAAACCATTATACACACTAGTGAATAATAGGTATAATTGTACTTCAGGAAACACATGTATAATGAATGATTTATAGTACAGTCGTGGACAAACATTTTTTACTTCATTTAACCCAGTTTTCTCGCAATTTTATACTGCTTCTTGCGGGAAAAAAATTACGTGATATTTACCGAGACCACCCCCTCCCCCACGTGAGATTGAGTGAGATTTTTCTCGACTCCCCCCCCCTAAACACCTCACGTCATTAATGGATGCCTCCCAACGGAGTTAACGAAAACACCCGTCGACGAAAATTAAGATTAAATTCGAAATTATTGAGAAAAGTTGATGTTTCTTTAGAATGAATCAACAAAGATCATCATGCCAAAAAAACCGGTGCAAATTGAACCATTACTTCCACATCATTATACAAAACTTTTTGGGGAATATAGTATCTTCATTATAAAGAGCAACCTGGTAACTTAAACGCTACTTTCCAACAATTTTTTTAATTTTACCCCCTCTCTATTTTACTCACACTCCTTTCTACCCCCTCCCTTCATAATTTTATATTGAATTATCATATAGTATATAAAATCGGAATCTGTAGGTATTATCAATTACAATATTATTGCCATTTTTTCATTTAATTACTATCATATGTTTTTTCGTTTAATTTTTCCTAAACGTTCTCAATTTATTTCACTGTGACTGTTATTCTATGATATTGAATTGAATAAAATCGTTGTAATACTGAAGTCGACCTTCAAACGACCTTGAAAACGTAATCAAGGTCAAGCCCTTTCAGAAACTTTCGATTTATTCAATATTCGAAAAATATGTCTTGTTAAGTTAAAATCCACAATTGAAAAGAATTCAAGCGTTGTCTTAGTTGATAATTCAATAATTTTGGCGATTTTTTGACTCTCCCTCCCTCCTTGGTGATATGTAGTTAGTTCTTGCTCGACCCCCTCTCCCCCACCCCGAATCTCACGTGAGATTTTTTAAATGCATATTTGTTATATATATGAATGTGTTAATCTGTGTAAATTCTATTAGTTCAAGTAAAGCAGTAATATTTTATAAAAATGTGAAAAAACTTAAGTTAATAATAAAACGATGGTTGTAAAAAGTCACATTTTTTTTCAGTGAAAATTATTAGTGCATCGTATGTTTATTATAGAAGGTTATGGCATTATTATTTTATGAATAATATTCACATCGTACCGTATATGAAGAAGAAATATTTTCTCCGAAAAAAGTATTTACTGTTAATAAATATTTATCAATAGTTAACGAATAATGTTAGCAAAATATTTTTTCATATTTAATAAATGAATAAATTGTTTCCATTGAAATGAATTTATTTATAGTTAATAAATTCTTCCATCAGGGCATAATTGAACAGCGATGAATATTTTTATGAATGATTTAGCTATATTTTAGTGGGAAACATTTTTTACTTAAGTTAACCCAGTTTTCTCGCAATTTTATGCTGTTTCTTGCGCAAAAAAAAATTACGTGTTATTTGATGGGACCACTCCCTCTTCCACGTGAGATTGAGTGAGATTTTCCTCGACCCCCCCTCCTAAGCACCCCACGTAACTAATGGATGCCCCCTAACTATCCACTTCGATACTTCGATAATCAGTTCACTCATACTGCTGATTCAGGTTAAAACCGACCCTGTTTCTCGGGGGGCACATCCCCATCGAATGTAACAAAAGCAAAGAGGTTTATCTCTCACAATTTTAATCTGCTTCTAGTTTAAATCGCACGAATTTCACGGACAGATCGTCCTGGAATTCCGTACCGGCGAAGAAAAAAAATCACAATAACGACGTCAACGTCAAGTCGGATTGTGTTGTTGTTGCCGTACCTCAGACGAGAGTTGTAGTGGAGAGGATCGAACGAGAGGGGTCCCCTCGCGGCGGTTATTTGTCGACCAAAACACAAATATTATTTATACATTATCCTGTCATTGTGTTTTTATTCGATCTCTGGAGGGTTACCGGGTATTTTGGCGACCGACCGTCTTTAAACTGGATCCCTAAATTCGGTGAAACAATCGATTGTGATTGTTGTCTGGGAATTTCTTGCACTGTTTACGTCTCTGCAACTGGAAATTGAGATGTTTTCGTATTGTTTATCATCTGGTAGCATGATGAAATTAAGAAGGAGCGTTAGATACCAGTCAATTTTAATTTCGAATGCGCGGCAAGACAGTGTTGCCATTTGCTGTTTTCTTCAAAATTAGTAAGAATTTGTTCTTGAATCGTTCGGCTACTTGAAAGTTTTTTTTTCAAGTATTCACAAAATAACCGATTGAATCTCGAAATAAACTTGTTGTTCAAGTAATTCATACGAAGCAAGGTTGTCGGACGATGCGGCAATAAAAGAAAAATTGATTTTGTCAAATCAACTTCGAGTCTTTTTCATTATACGAAGGTTTGAAGATTCTATGACAATTTTTATTAGCCCAAAACTCAATTATATACTTTTACGTACTTATAACATTTCACATAATATATCCCTTTTGTTAATAAAACAGTTGCATACCATAAAATTATCAATCTCTTGTTACTAACTTATATTCGTTAACAGAATTTCGCCCAGGGAGCTTTTGCTAAATTTAACACTTGTATGAACTATCAACGTTTTGATATTTATATACTCATTCATCAAGTTTCTAGTTACAATACAGTACATATAGATGAAATGTGAATTGACTTTTGGTTCTATAAAGAAAATAATTTAGAACATCTAAATACGGATCAAAACATTGAAAACTTTACGCAAATATTCATCCTAATCATATTCTCAAATTATGTACAGTGTGACCCATTTTTAATGAAAACACTCCTGTAAAATTTGAAGTTGTAAACCGATTTCAATCATTTTTCGAAATTTGAAATGTTTATTCCAATTTTCAGGGCATACTACGATATTTTTCCTTAGTCGAAATTCGGTTTTTTTTTATTAGCGATTTTTTTTATTGAAAAGATTACCACGTCACTCAATTCAGCGTGCCCCTTAACCCTCTCGGTCACGAATTAAAACTATTGGAGCGAAAAATCTGAAATTTACTGTGACATCATGAGCTGATGGGCACTATGACATGTCCCCAATTGAGGACATCATGAGCTGATGGAAGACAAAAAATTTTCAGAAATATGTTCAGAGAGTAAAATATTAATATCTTTTAAAAAAATAACATTACAGAGTATGGTATTTCATGAAAGGTCCATTTTCGAAGTACTAAAATGTATAAAATTTAACTTTTGCAGAAATAAAATAAAAGTGCTGTTATATTTACCTAGATGTTGCGTTTACCGCTAGCTCACAATGTCCTCAAATTAGGACACCACACTTTCAAGAATCGCTGATTACAATATGCACAAAAATCACCAAACACAATTACTTTGGAACAAGTCTACACTTATTGTGAACATGAACAAACAGTTTTCAAACACGTGGTCTAACGAATATAACCAAAAAAAAATAAACAGTAGAGCGTATTTATCTGGTGGCACTTTATTGTTTAAATCATTAAAAAAAAATTTCTATGGCTATCTGTTGATATTGGGTGTTTTTTTTGTGATTGTTGAGTGAGGGTTTTCGAATTTTGAGTTCTCATAACTTTGTTATGAATGAATATTTTTTTATGAAATTTTGGTCACACCTATTAAGGGACACGCTGAATCCAGTGGCGTGGTAATTTTTTCAATAAAAAAATCGCTACAGAAGGAAACAAGTGAAGAGCAAAAAATAGGACCTCCGGGCTGGGGACCCGTGGCATTTTGTCCGTCGTGCCACCCTATTCTTACGCCACTGAATATAGTTACGTTTTGTGATATTTTTGACTTCTGTTCGACTTTGACGGTCGTAATTTGAGCCATGTTAGGAAAATCCTATTATTTATTATTCATTTGTGGTTTCCACCTAACCTACGGCACCGTTTCCAAGAAGGGGCGTCGATGTGGCCTGTTAATAACGATCGAAAACGCCAGAAAGAGGCGAAGAACCCCGAATCGACCACCCGCGCTCGTAAGATCGAAGCCGACCTTATTTTTTTCCTCGTTGGTCGGTAACGAATAATTACACCTCGAAAATCGAAATCTGTGTTGATTTTGTCCGTCGAAGGTGCCGCCCAGTCTTTTGAAATCGTATCGGTACGCCACTCAATTATCCGCTAAACGTCGGAATGAGCAGTTTCGATGATTGCTTTATCGCATCACGTTGTCGTCTTGTTTATGCTTGTGCGGTAGGCAGGTCGGAATTGACTCTTCAGGTCCCTATACACACCAAGGGAGTCGATAAGGGGAAAGGGGTAATGGGAGTAATTAAACCCCCTGAGTATAAAATATACATTTTATACTCATGTAGAAATATATATTATTTTCTAGTTCAAAGCTTTTTTAAAAAAGGTTAATTCAGAAGAATACAAGAATTATGTTTATTTTCATTAAATATTACCTAAATTTTGTTACCTTATAATTCTTTTCGTCAATATGCCAAGGGGCGAAGGCATACAAACAATAAAAGTGTTTTGAAAATTTACCTTGTTAATTTATAAAGAAATAAAAAACTAATTTTTCACAGGTTGAAATGAAATATATTGAGTAAACGCGTTTCGTCATAATATTGACTTCATCTCGTACTAAATTATGGTATTACAAAACAATCTATTTATACGAAAAATTGAACATAACAGAAAAGTTCCTAGAGAAACTAAATAACAAATAGGCAATTCATTCAGAGTTATTGGTAGGTACATTGAGCAGATTAAGGAGTGGAGAAGGGTTTACTTCAATCTGGTAGTTAACTATGTTTCCGGAATTTTTATATTTATTGATGTATAGGGATTCCCAACAGTTGATTTTGTGGAGACTATTTTCTAACTGTAATAAGTATATTATAATTGTGATTAAAGGTATGGTCTTCTTGAATAAGATGGCACGCATAATGAGTCAGTTTTCTGCTTAATATAGCTACGTTGTTGTTCGTGTATTCGAGTTTTGAAATTTCTAATTGTACGTCCTATATAGAATTTTTCACAATCGTTACAGTTGAGTCCATAAATACCAGTACGTTCATCTCTATGAATTTTTGATTTGCCGTTTTTAATCAATTTTCCAATGCTATTGTTGGTTTTATATGAAACTTTGAAATTTTGTTTATGAAGAAACAATTTTTAGGAAAGTTTGTCCAAGTATGTTAAATTGTTAAATACTGTACTTTTCTCGGATATAAGTGGGTAAACTTCTGAAATTTCCAGTTTGTATTTTTCCCTCTGTCCTCTATATTAAGCAGAAAACTGACTCTAATTATGAGTGTCATCTAATTAAAGAAAACCATACCTTATATATTTAAACTATCAATTCTTATATAATAATCAGTAAAATCACATTAATGAAAACAAAAAGACGAGGGGTGTCTTGAGACAACCGGTTTTTTCTTGTCGTATTGCTAAAATGAAAGCTAGAAATACGTATTCGTAAAATCACGTTAATAAATTCAAAACATTTATCTTAACCGTAGTTAACAGAACAATATGATCTAATGAAACTAGTGAAATATATCACAATTTCAGAAAAATATTTGATGAAATTCGCGTGTTAAGTTTCCCACAGGATAGTGTAAAAAGTCCGCTTTGATCCATCATTCACATAACTAACAATAAATAATCAATAAAATATTGTTTAGTATACTTATATACTGATGATAACTCAATTTAATTTATTTGGATCGATTTTATTACCAATATAAGAACAATGTGGCAGTAAACCTTCAAATGTACTTATTTAAAATAATTTATTAACAAAGCTTCGCTTTCATTATTCTTTATTGCATTATGATTTATATCTCACTGGTATGTTGTCAGTTAACTTGTCTAAAATAACAATTAATAGCTTAATAACTCGAAAGTCTTGGTTAAAATTATTTTCTTGCTCAGTAATCACGATGTAACGAATCTGTGAGTCGATCATAGAATAGTTATTCGCGTAACAATTCTTACAGGTAGAATAAAAGTATCTGTTTTTAAAAAATTTTCACAACTCAGTACATAGGCGGCTCCGTGGCGGAGAGGTATAGATAACACTATGCCGTCTTCGTTGGCGGAGTCGGTGGGTTCGATTCCCACCATGTCCTTGGGTGTTTGTGATTGTCCCATTACAATTTAATTAAAATTTGACGAAGATTTCACTAGAGTCTGGGTGTATGTACTAAGTTTGCGAGCCCATGAGGGTAGATGATGGAACACAGGCGAACAGTCGCCTGTGTCCCATCATCCCCTTTAAAAAAAAAAAAAACTCAGTACATAACGTATTTCCTTCAATTTTAATAAAAATATTAATGATAATATAATATTCCAACAGATTAAATTCAAAATTTTCGAAAAATGCAAAAGCTAATCTGAGGAACCTAATGAAAACATCAAATTAGTACCTACTGAAAACATTTCATAAGTTTTGATCTTATTATCTAAAAAGAATGTAGGTATAATTTTCAGTTTGCCTTGAAAGAGATTATCACTAAGAAAACATTCATATAAATACAGATATATGAGATCCACCCAAACAGTTAAACGTAAATACAGAAAAGGATCAATTGAATAAATGGAAGAACAATCAACATAAACATGTTATTATACTCAACAAAGTATGAAGGCTGCTTAGTGAATTGTATTCCATTTCATAATGAAATCATATAGACGTTACCTAATAATTGAATAATTATATAATATATAATAATAAGAAAAATTAATTCATTCAAATAAATCAGAGAAAAGCTATTTGGCAAATTTTTATGGACTAATGTATTTGAAAGCATGTACTCACCACATTAACAAAATCTTGAAATGTAATGGCGGGGGTTGCAGAGCGTTTCGCTTTATCTAGCAAAATTTCCCTTTTTCCCGTTGAAACCTTTTGGCAAAATTCTGTATCATTCATTATTGTCAAAAAGTATTCCCATGGTATCTCACCGAAACCTTCTATATCGTACTAAAATTGGAAGAACATTTCGGTAGAATCAAATTTATTTTCGGAAAATATTACTACTACTAACCTTATCAAAAAACTGCCGCCATTGCTGAAAAAGCAGAGAACTCTATTGAAATATTCATCAGTTACCTAATTCAAATTAAAACGAAGAGATTAAATAAGTTTTTTCACTATCTAAATTCAAATTATTGAAAATATTAAAATTGACTGATTGGGAAAACCTAAATACATTTGATCTACTCATGAATCTTTTCTTCTTCTTCTTCACTTACGTCTCTCAGCAATGACCTCCTTAATTCAACCTCATCAGCTTCGCTTCCTAAATCAGTATGGTCAGTATCGTAATGATCAAGATCACCATGTTCGGGAAAAGACACCAGAGATCCCGTGATAGTTGCGATCGGTCCCGGTTCTATTCCAGATTCCTCAGATTGCCCTAGCGCCAAAGTAGTATGCAGTAACGTCACAGATGGCGACAGACGATGGGGCCATGATGAGTGAGATAGCATTCTGCAATCAAGAGTAGGTTTCTGTGATAGAATGCAGGGAATGTAAGAATAGGTAACTATATAAGCTTGGCGTTATGTTCGCAAGATGGATGCTATTTTTTATTCGTTATAAATTTACCTTTTATGATACAAATATATGGATGGACAAGTTACCAGTACCTACGATTTAATTTTCAATTAATCATTAAAAATGTGCATACAGCTGTTGAAAGCAAATGATTCCCTCTGAATATATGGTAATATTCCTTTCTAAAATGAATTACTTGTATAATGTACCAAAACTTCAGATAATTCCATATTGTTACAGTGAATATTTGAACGAAGATTTACAAAAAAATTTTGACCATATTCTGTTTTGAGGAATACGAATGGATAAATATTTCATTCTGAATTTTATTTGCGAAGAGCAGTATTTATAGGTTTTTGTGAAGCACTTTTAATTATTCAACTTTTCCATAGGCAACCAACCTTACTTCAAGAATGCCTGAGTGTGATTGGATTAAAATAATTGGCATCTGAGTTATATATATTTACGCAATTTTATTTATATTATCTAAGGTAAATTTCGAACAACTCATTAACCATTTAGTTTATTGAAGAATACTTGAAGAGCTTTGAATAATAGGCGCCGGAGTAGTATTCAGGTTTTTTGAATATTATTTTACATATAACCCTTCTGCCTTCTGTCAAGAAAATCTTGCTACAACGTTTTCTCTTCAGGTAGGTATTAATCTATTAATATATAGATATGTTCCTTTCACTTGAAGTTCAGGTTTTTTCTCAACACAATATTTTATATAATATAACTCTTCTGTAAAGGAAATCTTGCTACAAAGTTTTCTCTTCAGTAAAATCTTGATAGAAAATAACAAAATTTATTATTTTTTATGGTCAACCTCATAGTATACCTGTTTTATCATTACAGCAGTATGATTTTAAGAAAGTATTAAAAGGTGTAAATATGTTTACAGTTAATGATTTCCAAAAAGTTTTCTATATAGCGAATTTGTGAAACCTTTCATACTTATGGATGGCTAATTTCCAAATTTTGAAATAATCCTTTATTGCCATAAATAAAATATTAGATTTTACAAATCAACTCCTAAGCAGTGATAAAGCACTGGTAACAGAGATACAATGTGTTCATACTCTATACTACAGCATTATTATACATCAGAATGTAAGCATAGACATAATGACATAAACCCATTACAACATACACACAAATATAATAAACATTATGTTATGACCCAAATACATTAAGAACTTTCATGACAACATAACTCATCCGTTATTTTCAACAACAATAAAAATATTTTTTTTTTGCTATAAATTTATTCTTCATTTTATTCTTCAATAATTTTGTGAATTTGGAAATTTTCTTTTCTTCTTTTATATAACTAGGTATTTTATTATAATTTATTATTTATTATATATAATTTAAGTTATTATAATCATAATTATAGAATAAACTGGTTTTTATTTATATAAAAATTAATAGTTTAAACAATAACATAACTGGTCACTTTTTCTTTATTATTCCTTATCATTTTGCATAATGAGGAATTATAGATAATGTATGATTATTTATATTATATAGTTTTTTTAATTTAATTTTACTTATTTTAAAAATTCTATTCATGTATTTTCTGTAGATTTTGAGATATAAAATACTACCTTGAAAAATTTCAATCTTGTTACATAAACAAGAGCAGTTCTAAGTTTGAAATTTTTTCAATTTAAGCCACCTGTATATTATTACATGGATCATATGATCCAATTACAGCAAATCCAAGGTGCAATAACCTCTTACCTCTAAACCAAACCACAATTTTCCATAGAACATTCATGAAAATATATAGAACGCAGGAAAATCCAAAGGAAAAATCCAAAAACTACCGAAGTAACAGTTGTATTCCATGTTTGCCGAGAAATTTCAAATTTCAATTGAAACCAAAGCGATAAAAAAGGAAGAAATAAGAAAATACAACACTTTCACTGACACGTCGCGGGCGCACTCTGTCTGTCGCAATTTTCATCATTTCCACGTTGAAAATTTCCCCTAAGCTCGGTTCACCTCCCCTTTCAGCGCTTACTGCGTTTCGGGGTAAATATCCACTACACTAGGATAATATTCTATTATTTCATACCAAAAAAAGCAAATAGAGTATTTTATGCCACTGTTTCCGAGTATTATTGTGATGGTAGGACGTTTAAAATTGCATATTGAGATGTATCTTCATTTCGATCTTCACGGTTATATATTATTGTTTTCTGCGGTTTATCGCGTATAGCACTGTGGTTTTGCAGACCTAAGCCAAGTACACAATAAAGAGATAAAAATTGAAAGATATTTCTCCACGATCATCACAGAATTCGTCAATTCTGATATCAAATTTGATTACAGAATGCTGGAATTCTCTATCTTGAGATTGAAGAAATATTCTGCAACACCTCTGCCCCCATGCAATTTAAATGTATTTGCTTTCTCTCCCTTGTGATAGAATAATATTCTCACACTGGCTAGCAATAATGACATTAGCCTTGAGGCAGTTGATTGTCATCGTAGTGGCAAATTTGAGTAAGTGTCAAAATTATTGCTGTCACGTTTTCATTCGAAAATATAATAAGTATTATGAATTTATGCAGTAGTTCAGAATCAGAGTGTGAAAATACACCACTACACTGGTCATTGTTATCGGAGGACGTCGGCTACTGTGTTAGTGGACACAGGAGCATATATGGAAACACTAAAAAGGCATGGGAGGTGGAAGTCTTCTCAAGTGCCAGAAGGATACATAGAAAATTCGGTGCAAAATCGAATAAATAAAGCAAATAAGTTAGTCTCATCAATTACTGGATCTAATACACCGCTAATCATGCCTTCCACTTCAAATTATGTGACTGTTAGTTCATCTTCTACAAACCACGCAATTGTTGAAAATTCTTCAAATAATGCACCAGTTTTCATTTCGAGAACTGTTCAAATATAACAATTAATATAAAGTAGAATGTTTCTTGAATTATTGAGTGTTTACCTAATATAATTGTGATTGAGTTCTGTAGTATAAATTATCTTTTGTTCGTTTTCATATAAAAATATATATTTAGAATTTTCGATCGTGGAGAAAGTATAGTCTGCTACTCGGTTAGAATGAAAATTCGTGATGCTCGTGGTTCCTCACGCTCGCCTTCGGCTCGCGCTCGGAACTTTTCCACTCGCATCGAATTTTCATTCTAACCTTGTTACGGAATATGCTATTCTGTAATTTTCCGTTATAATTATTCAATAATTTTCTATGTACAACTTTTGAGAAATGATGAACTTTCATATTTCAATATCAAAAAGTGGCTATTTTGAGAATAATTCGAGAATAAATCTTATAGTTCATATAAGCTCAGTTAAAACAACATCGTTTTTCTATTTATAATGAATATGTTCAATTTTGACAGTTGAATTTTACGTCGCCATCATTTACGTGAAGCTATCATACAAAGCTTTCTAAGTCTTCATCGATTTTAGAAGGAAACGGTCCAGCAAATTATTGTGGATGAAACCACCTGTATTCTCTGTGACCATTTAAGCTGTTCCACTATAACGCGAAAGTGACTCACGCAAAACCAGGACTGTTTTTATGTTCATGAAGTTTTACATGGTTTTGTGGGGGTGGATCTGTAAGGGTTGATTTAATGAATGGTTTTTGAATATAAGAAGTGTGTCGATTGGTTAGAAATTCAAATATCCAATCAAACATATGATATTCGAATCATCCGTTGTGGTTTGAACTTGGAATAATTACAGATATGATAAGGGTAACTTTGGCTTAACGTTTTTTTGAATGAGTAAAAATAAATCCTCTCAGGAGATATATCAAGTTTCGGAAGAAGTATTCGAATGTATTGTCAAATGTCAAAAACTTTGAGACATATCTAAACCGAACATAATATTTGAAAAAATTTTTTTTGTGGGTTAAATAAGTTGAATTGGCATAATATGATAGATAAAACAAAATATGTATTTGTCTCTATAAGCTATTCTCTTTTCTCCAGGTTATTCAATATTTAGAAATCGATTTATTATAATATGAATAAAAGAAGAGAATAGCGTATAAAACAAATCTTTATCAAATTTTGGATTGATTGGGCCGATACTTGGTGTAAATTAATGAACATATTGAAACAATGGTTAAAAATAACAATTTACACATTTATTATAAAAAATAACGCATGTTTGCCATTAGCATCTGAAGAATGTGAAGTTCCACCGAAACGTGCCATTGTTGAAACCATTGTTTCAAAATCTTTATCATATAACTCTTCGAAAATTGGCCATCATAAATAACAGTTCAACATTTATAAAAACGAATAAATAAGGAAATACATTCACAGCAATTAAAAAGTATTGAAATATAAAATTGAATCAACTAAAGAACATTTGAACCTAAAATTGTGATTAAATGACAATAAAATACTATTTACCTTTATCTGGGTGTATAAGGTTAAAATTGAGGCTGACAAAAAGAACAAAGAACAAAAATTTCATTTAAATGAAATATTTCTACCGTGGCGGATTTCATATAAAGTGTGCCACATGCTCGCCATCATTCTTTTTCGTTGTAGAAGTTGAACGTGTTACTTGGCGAGTGGTAAGTTTTATATTTGGATTGATTATTTGTATGCACTTTTTATGTAAATCTCAGCTCCTTTTAACGTTTCAAGATATAGTTTTCATTAGGCACTAATTTTTTTCTTAAAATATTCAAGGATTGCATAAATATTTTCAGATTAAATTTTATTCATCTTTCAATAAGCCTTGATTTACTGGGCAAGGATGATTGTAATTTCTTGCAATTCATCCTAATCTAATAAGGCGAAATCAATCCTTGTGTTAATCCCAGAATGCAAAATCGTTGCATATCTGATTCATGACAAGGGAACAATTTTTTCACCACGAGGTAAAATATTTGTATTCAATGTGAAAATGGTACATCAAATTTATTGAGTAGCATATATTCCTTTATTACTTGATTCAATATTTTTAAATTTTGGTTACAGTTGATCATTCGCCATAATCAAAATGGTGAACGGTAGGGTACCCACAGTATGTTCAAAAACCTACGTTACCCCCAGACGTCCCTATGAAAAGGCGCGTTTGGATCAAGAATTGAAAACTATCGGTGAATATGGGTTGAGATGCAAGCGTGAAGTATGGAGAGTAAAATACACGCTGGCTAAAATTCGTAAAGCTGCCAGAGAACTTCTAACTCTGGAAGAGAAAGAGCCCAAACGACTCTTCGAAGGTATGTACAATTTGAACATTATTTCTTGCTATATATTTCTCGAGATGTTTACCCCGACGCCACGCTCTACTTTGTCTTCTTGCAACGTACGAGTGCCAGAATTTTTATTTTGAAAGGGGAATATAATATCCAGCTTAGGAAACAGGCTATATCTTTTCAATGATAATGGTCTGTGCCGATAGTGAGGAAACAATTACATTATTTTTATCATAGAGAAATTCTAGCAATTTACATGGATTTTATTAATTTGATGTACTTTTTAGGTAATGCTTTGTTGCGTCGTTTGGTTCGAATTGGAGTGCTTGATGAAAACAGGATGAAACTCGATTATGTCTTGGGTCTCAAGATCGAAGATTTCTTGGAGCGTCGTCTTCAAACACAGGTCTTTAAATTGGGTTTGGCAAAATCCATCCATCATGCCAGAGTACTCATCAGACAGAGACATATTCGGTAAATGACATTATTTTATTTGAGGAATCTGATTGATATTCATAAAGGCCACTTGGTTATGAAAACCAATGCCTTGAAATTAAGTGTGGGTGGTTGCAGTCAGTCTCCTTATGGGCCACTTAGATTTGATTTATCAAACTAATGCCTAGAAAAGTGAACGATCTGCAATTATCGGTTTTGAGGTTTGTATTTACAATTTGCATTTATTTTTCTGATGATTTTTGTTATTTAATGATTTTATCGAGTCTAGAGTCACTAATTTGGCTGATTTAATGCTTTTTTTGGTGCTGAATGTACTCGAAAAGGAATGATACCAGCTCTTATGCCCCGGTCATGCTTATCATAGTGTGCTCGGGTACCTTGTGAGGCGACAAGACTACCACTAAATATATATTATCAAGTTACATCCAGAGTAACCGATTTTGATAAAATTTCGGATTAGTGTTTATTTTCGGCTGCAAAAGCCTAATATGAACTCGATTTTGTCAATTTCACACCTTTTTTTTTTCCGAAAAATCAAGGCAACCTGACGTATTCTAACTTAACCTCCGAATTCAAGGAAGTATCGAATTCATGGGCGAGAGAAATTTGATTTGGAAAAAGTAAAATTCATCTATATTTCATGAATTTCGATACTTTATTGCACTCGTAGGATAGGTTTGTGAGGTTGAATAGGGTTAGGTTATCTTAATTTTTTGAAGAAAAAAAGTCGGCATGCGACAAAATCTGAAATTTTATGAAAATAGGTTACTATGGACATAACTCCATAATTACCAAAAATTTTGTGTTCAGTTTATCTTTATGCATTTTTACACGGTAATTCTTAAATCTAAGGGCAACTTCAATCTGATATAAGTGATTGTGATCGCTGAACCCCTTTTTTGTATTTCAAACTTCCTGTCAGTTAAGGCCATGACAACATTTTTTACAATCGCCAGCCAAGAATAGTTGCATTAGTCATCAAGTGGGCTGATTCTTTAGATCTGTGTGTCTGTTAAATTTTATGTTCATGAATGTAAATTTTTAGTGAGTCATGATCGTTATAAATCTAAATTATCAGAGTATATGGGTTATTTTTATTATGTACCAGTTTGGATTTAAAACTTTTGTATAAATCAAAATAAAATAGATTGTAAAATACGAAAAATTATCACAGGTCATTTTTTAGGATATTATTAAATTCAGGGAACTTCTGCCAACTTGTCTGCTATACAATTATCATAGTCGCAATCAGTAGAGATGAAAAATTTATCTAGTCTAGTGTGTCACCCTGTTTTATAACCTGTTGAATGAAGCAATTGTTTATTTGACTTCTTATTTATTCTGATGATTTCACATTTATTAGACAGTTCGAAAATTCAGAGAATTCCAATTGGTCTTACCTTATTTAGGTACCCATCCAAACGCATAAGGAAATCTTTTTTGTGTTTGAGGTATGAATGCTTGAAAAATTAATAATTTTTCACTTATGTAAATCAATCGATAGATAAAATTTTCGAGTCTAGAGTCACTAATTTTGCTAATTTGATGCTTTTTTTGGTGCTGAATGAACTCGAAAAGGAATGATACCAACTCTTATGCCCCGGTCATGCTAATCATAGTGTGCTCGGGTACCTGGTGAGGCGACAAAACTACCATTGAGGATAATATTTTGATGAATATTATTTATATCGTTTTTACGTCGGCTTGTGTCTAGCATTATTTTATATAAAGTTTTCATGAATAAAAATCTTCAGACAGCAGAGATTATTGAATTTTGAAGTATCCATTTTCTTTCCTCCCATAATGTAAGCTGGGGATGAAGTTGATGTTTCAATTCAAGATTTTATAATCTTATCACATATATAAATTTCGAGAACATCTTTAGAAAAAAAATTTGGCATTCATATTATTCTTGATAAATTGTTCCTTTTAGCAATTCAAAAATTGTTGTTAACCATTTATGTTTTTTCTTTACAGAGTTAGGAAACAGGTGGTGAATATTCCCTCATTCATTGTCAGGTTGGATTCGCAGAAGCACATTGATTTCAGTCTGAAATCACCCTTCGGTGGTGGCCGCCCTGGTCGTGTTAAGAGGAAGAACCTCAGAAAAGGAACAGGCACTGCAGCTGTCGAAGAAGAAGAAGATTAAGCTGTATTATTTGACTACTTATATTTACCTATTTGTGGTATTTATAGTAATATAATGTTAATAAGAGAAGTTTTGTTTTGGTTTATTTTCAACCTTTAGCCGACCACAAAATATTGATATTTTAGTTGAATAATTGTCAAAAAAGAAATAATGCTATTATTGCAATATTCTTCAATTTCAAATTTATAGTTGGGCCTAAGGCCTAAGAGTGGTAAATTTTTTTTCGCGTTTTATTTCAGATTAAAACAATCGAAATTATTCTATAAATTAGTTATAATTTAAAAAATATGTTTATTTACTAGTGCTTTATTTTGATCTTAAACCAGTCGTAATTGAAAAAAATAAGTGCAATTCTACCCGCATTTTTGTTTTTTTTACATGTAAATTCATGTAAAAAAACCTGGTCAATGAGTGGCTGAAGAGATTTTCAAAGCTTGAATACCTGCAAAAAAGCATGAAATTTTTCCATAAAAATTTTAGTCGTGAGGGAAAACATTCGAACCGCGAAAAAGCTTGAAATTTCAGCATAAAAATTGCGGCAGTAAAATAATTCAATTTCCCAATCGACACCTCCCATGTAAGTAATTTTCCTGGGTGGACTTTTAGTGAGGGATTCTCTTCAATTTCTAGCCCAGGGCACCCAAAGGTGTACCTGTACCTACACTATGAAGAATAATTATAAAACATTAAAATTTATAATTATAAAACATTAAAATTTATAATTATAAAACATTAAAATTTATAATTATAAAACATTAAAATTTATAATTATAAAAATAAAACCTGAAATCTTTAACACAATAAACTGAATAGCGCACACTTTTCCCTCCTATTATAGATTTCCGTCCCATTCACGAAATTAGCTCCATAAATGCCGATATGTTACACATCAAGAAATACCTCAACCAGTGGCGTAGATAGCTTTTTGCGATAGGGGGGGATATGACTTAGTGCAGAATTTCATAAGTCTTTCATCTAAAGTTCTATTTTTGTTGATAAAAATAATCTTTCATGTAGATAATACAAAATAAGCAGAAAAATTAAATTGCAAAAAATTCAAATTATTTGAATTGGAAAAAATTTATTGAAAATCAGTGAAAAATTGAATTATATTTAATTGGATATATACATCATTGAAAATATTCTTGGAAAAACAGAGTAGAAAATCTAGTTTTCGGCGTTTTTTGACAATCCATCTATGAGTTAGTCAGCTGTGATTCCATTGTCACGATGATTTGCCAGAGCAGCCAAACCTCTCAATAACAAAAAATTGGACAAGCATGAGTTTTTAATAAGCAATGAATTTTATATTACAAGTCCATTTTTTTTATCGTGCTCCTTTGAATCGTTTTCATTCGCTTCAACCGTCGATACCGGCAGCGTTGCTTATATTCTGAGCAACATGATATTCGAAAAAAAAAATTTCTAGGCAATCATCCAGCTCTTATTGAATTTTTAGGCTTATTATCGCCCCTACGAATTAAATATTTCTTCCACGCTTTCAACTAACGAGAACAGCAGGTGTGGCAGTGAGAAATTTTTGATAAAGCTCTTCAGTTTTGATGAATTTATCAGCTACTTTGTCAATTTCGTATAAATCATGCTAGAAAAACACCGAAAATCTTTCTAATACATTAAGTCTAGTCAACAAGTGCTTTTTTGTTCAAATTTGTTCAGCAGTCTCGGAAAAATATGAGCAAGGTGTCGCTTGATTCTGAATGGCATGTAGATGTTTTTTGAGAAAAATAAAAATTGGCTCGCGAAAATTGTGATAGTTATGAACAATATCCTGAAAGAAGAGAGTTTTGTTTTTTGCCCATATGTCAAAAATTAATTGAGATTTTTGAAATCTGAAAGATTCGAAAAGAAGAGGAAATTTCCTAAATAAATACTCAACTTCCGGAACTGTAGGATCAATATTTTCTCAGATAGGTAAAAATACGGCCAAAAACGGGTTATTTGGTTTGGGCAAGTCACGACCATTAAGGACACTTCAACAATAAACATTATTCAACCATACTAAATATGAAAATTAAGGAATGAAAAAATTCAGACAGTTACTAAATCGGTGAATGAGCAATAATCTGGCGATAATAGCGATTTCTCAATTAGTTATGCAATAGTTAACTAACAATTTTTTAAAACTTGAACATGAAAATTGTGAGTGTGATAACTGTTCACTATAGAACTGAGATTTTTTTCATTCTTGGAGCTATTAGTATAAGGCTTCAGAGTAAATCCCTGTTGAAAAAAAAAAGAAAATTTCAATTTTTCAGTTGTTTATTAATAATTTACGTAGTTTTGCAACATCACAATGAATTTTTTTAAATAATTTTAATGATTAGTTTTTTATTATTAGAGGCTACAAGGAAATGGTAATTGAAAAATCGCGATAAAAATGTTTTGTCGCTGGATTATTGTTCATTTACCTATCCAGTAAGAACCTGAAATTTTTCATTCATTAATTTAATATTTAATATACTTAGTTGAATAATTTTTATTGTTAAAGTGTAACAAATGGTACACGCAAGCCAGATTGCCCGTTTTCGGCCGTATATTTACCCCTCTGAGATAATTATAAATATTAATCCTACAGTTCCGGGAGATTTTCTTTCAGAAAATATCCTGCTCTTTTTGTAACTTTATTTAGATATCAAATATATCAATTAGTTTTTGAGATCATTTTTTCTTTCAGTTAATTGATTATAACTTTTACAATTTTCGATAACGAAACTCAACTTTTTTCAAAAAATATCTACATGCTCTTCCGAATCGAATGACACCTAGTTCATATTCTTCCGAGACTCATGAAAAAAGTTGAACAAAAAAAAACACTTGTTGACTAGACTATATTCTAATGATTAGTAAATCTTTCTCCAAGATCCATGATGTATAAATTCAGAAATGGATTGAACGCCATCACAAGAAAATTTTTACTAACTCGACAATTTTTATAAACTTCAAAATATTATTATAATTGAGTAATTAAATTGACAATCAAAGCCAAGAGTTAGTCATATTTTGATACCTACTCTACCTCAAAAAATATTCGAAATATTAAATATCGATTGAAAATCTTACATGAGCAGAAGTCACGCTCCTCGAATGTAAACAGGAAACAGGTCACTAGGACCAAAAAACGTATGTGAAATGGAAAATTTTATTTACGAAGGAAGAAGTCAACCAAAACCTTCTCGCAATTCTTCTCATTCTAAATTTTATACTACCTATACAATTGAACGAAATTGCTCGTGCTTTAGATATAATACTATACTATTTAACAAAAGCTCGAGTAGTTTTGTTTAATAGTAAGTACTGAGTACAGTATACAATTTAGAAAAAGAAGAGGTGCGAGGAGATTATGGTTTACTTCTTCCTTTCGAAATAAAAATTTTCCATTACAGCCATTTTAACTTTTTTAAACATGATTTTTGCTCATAGTGACTACTAATTAAACATAGAATAAAATATGCTTCAAACTACTTGTTAATTTACCCAAAATTAGAAAAACGATTCAATTTCTTGATTTATTATGTTAAACGAAAACATATCTAGATGATTTTTATATAATTGCACATACACAATATCAAAAAAAAAGAGTTGCTAGTGCTTAGTAAATTTCATGTATACTTAAATACGTAAATAAGAAGACTTTTATTCAATTCTATTATAATTTTCGTAGGCTCATGGGGGGGGATTGATCCCCCCCCTACCTACGCCACTGACCTCAACTGGTTAATTTATACAAGATATAAAAATTCGGTAGGAACATTCGTATTTATTAATCCCCATAGCTATATGTGAATCAAACTTGATACGCCATTTCTAATGCTATCTCATGTAAATAAATTGCACTTTCAACGGATTCGGTTTAGCCAATTATATTATAATTAACTTTCTGTTCCATTAAACTTAATTGCAATTAAAATTTCATAATACCTCAAATATTATCAAAATGACTGAAACCTATAATAATAAACAAACGATAAGATTATTAAAATATGTTATTGCGCATTTTTAGTTTAAATTATATACTTGATTGATGTTCACAGACGTACCGAAGGGTAAGTTTATTTTCCTTCAGTATTTACATACTTGTTTTGATTTCACCAAAGTGTTATCTCTTTCAACACACTATCAAACAATTTGTTTACTTATAATTATAGTGGTAAAAATATAATGGACCTAATTCATCTTAACGAATCACTGACACAATCAGGACTAGATTACAATTTGTAACAACCATCACGTAGACTTTCCAAAATAAACTATCGATCTACAGAAAGACAGAAGTAGGTAATCAAGATTCAGCAAATATTTATTTTTTCATTCTAGAGCTGCATTGACGCACAACAGGAGCTAATATTGAATCATAATTATACTACTTTATAAGAAAGCATTTGAACAGCTCAGATTTAATTGTACATCATTTATTTAAGTAACTAGAAATACAAGATTCCATTGGAAAGTTATTTCATAATTCAAAATTTACAATTCGAAAGATCATAGATTATAACGTCTTCTATAGTTCACCTTGACCTCGCGCAGTGCGATCAACCAATAAGAAAAAACGTAAGGTTTTCTTATGTCATTCAAATTGCGATGTTGTTATTAAAAATAACTTGATTTACTTTCACTTTCGTTTTGTTTTGTTGAGTCGACAATCAACAACATACAGAAAAACTTATCTCTGTGTACTTCATATTTGTGAAGATAATATGCGGAACAATTTTCCATAAAGAATTAGCAATGATTGCATTGCGTCTTCATGCTAGCTCTTCAGTTGTGCAAAATTTATTTCGCAGAGTGTCGATATCAAATGCAGAATTGAAAGTTTCCAACAATTATTGTGCCGTTAGCAGACGATTCGAGCTCGAAAATACACCTAGGAAAAGGTAAATTAAATATCTTATGCAATAACATGTTGAAATCTATTGGAAATACGTTCGAATAGTCACGTCGACACTAGTTTGACTAGGCTCAACACAGCAGACATTTTGTGTTTACAATTTAATTTGAAAACAATTGAACAAGATAAGTTTAATGTAAAACAACGCAGAACTGACGTATATTGTGACATTCATAAATAAAATACGCTCTAATTTATTTCTTAATTTCACCTCTATTTTATCAGATCATTATCTCTTGGAAGTGTTCCGAATCTTGTTCGTGTAAGAAGGATGTCTGAGAATTCGCCCGCAGGAAGTTCTTCAGCTTCAGGAAATTCTGAAAAATGTCCTAAAAAGAATAGGTTAGCTTTGGAGAAATCGCCTTATTTACTGCAGCATGCTACAAATCCAGTAGATTGGTATCCTTGGGGCAATGAAGCATTTGAGAAAGCTAAGAAGGAAAACAAACTTATATTCCTATCTATTGGTTATTCTACTTGCCACTGGTGGGTGTAAAATTTCATGTTTACAAACAAATTCCCATTTATCTTTTATATTGAATATTTTTCTTGATGTAGGTGTCATGTAATGGAAAAAGAATCTTTTGAATGCAGCGCTACAGCAGAAATAATGAACAAATATTTTGTGAATATAAAAGTTGATAGAGAAGAAAGACCAGATGTAGATAAAATGTATATGGCATTCATCCAGGCCACCATCTTTGAAGGAGGATGGCCGATGAGTTTATTTCTTACTCCAAATCTGGAACCGTTGGCAGGTGGTACTTATTTTCCTCCAAAAGACATGTTTGGAAAACCTAGCTTCATATCACTTCTAGTTAGGATATCCAGAGAGTGGCAGGAAAGAAAAGAAGGCGTTTTGGATACAGGTGGGTAACAGTTGCATATTTCATAAAAACATTTACACAAATTTTTGCTTAACTAATGTTTTCAGGCAAGCAGTCACTGGAACTTCTGGAAAAAGCTATTAAGAGGAACCTGTCTTCAACTAGTCATGAGAGGATATCTGTTCCTGGTGAAGAAAGTGTGCAGAAATGTATGCAGCAGTTTACAGCATACTATGATGAGGATTTTGGGGGTTTTTCTTCGTCCCCAAAGTTTCCACAGCCTTCAAACTTTAATTTTCTATTCCATTTTTACTCAAGGCATAAATCATCTCCTGAAGGGGCCAAGGCTTTGGAAATGTGTTTGCATTCTTTGAAAAGAATTGCTTATGGTGGAATACACGATCATGTCAATGGAGGTAACAAATTTTCATTTGAAGCTCATGTTTGTCAATTATTGTTTTGTCTTTAGTTTCAAAGACAAATCGAAATTTGAAATAAATTGATTAATTTATTCTCAACCACATTTTTATTCTCTAATGAATATAAAACTTCTACAATCTAACAAAAAATTATTATTAATTAATTACAAAGTGAATAATATGGTTTGAATCTCAAATTTGTTTTCAATTGATTCTTAAGTATTATTTGAAGAAATTTTTAGTTAGATTCTATCAATTATATTAATATGGTTGTAAATTAGACTTTTTTATGAATTGATTTCAGTCTTACAAATATATATTTTTTAGCATTAATTTTTGTATCTTTATTTTTGTTGAACTGTATTCTTCTATATATTCATTTTTGATTGAAGGTTTTGCGAGATACTCTGTGGATAACAAATGGCATGTCCCACATTTCGAAAAAATGCTTTACGATAATGCTCAGCTAGCGGTCAGTTACTGTGATGCCTATGTTGTTACGAAAGACGAATTTTTCTCTGAGATAGTGCATGATATCCTCACTTATGTGACCAGAGATATGGGACACGAGCTGGGGGGTTTCTACGGTGCTGAAGATGCAGGTAAGATTAAAGATTTATTTCCATTGAAATACTGAAAAAAATAATACAAGAAAAACATTAAAAGAAACGGTTTTCAGAAGAAACTACAATAACATTATTTATTTTTTTATCTTTATTTTATTTGAAAGGTCAACGGATCAATGATTACATCAAAGATCCTTTTTTATACAAATTATACAAAATAAGAGTAATTTGGTAATAACAAACTTGTTGATAGTATAGCCAATAGTTTTTAAGAGCTATATAAGATAATTATAGTTATATGAATATAACAATATACAATTTTAGTAGGCAAAATAGACTCTCATTAGAAATAACGATTAACAATAAGTTTGAGTTCCCTTTTGAATATTTTCAAGTTATCAGTACGTAGCACAACTGTGGGCATAACAATTTTATTTATTTATTTATTTATTTTATTTATTTATTTATTTATTTATTTTGCACATAAATTATACAAATCTCAGCAGAATACAAATGTAAAGACTTTTCTAAGTTTCATAATTTTGTTAATTGCACCTAAGTGTACAACACTTGTATGTGCAAATTTCGGCTAACATATATATGTCCAATTATTTCTGTATATAGGAAACAGAGAAAATTAAACCTAACATCAAATGATCACTCACTATTTCCACTCCCACAAATCACAAAAACAACAAACAAAAACTCCATCCCACTTCACAGCAATGCTTCAAACTTATCATAGTTTGAACAGATATACTTTTTACATTTTTTGTTGAAACCCCTTTCAGTGCCCAATGTTCTTATTTCTAGATGCAGCAAATTAAACACTTTCGATGCAATATATCAAACAAATAGATGAGATGAGTCTTTTTTGAACAGTGGCACTACCACCTCCATATTGCATCTTGCTCTAGTGTCATGAGAATGAGATATCTGCTGGAGATTATTACCATTTTTATAGTAGAATGTTGAAACTGTAAGGAAATAAAGACATCTGACATTCAAAATATTTTCATCATACAAAAAAACAGTTGGAAAGTACCTATCTCTACTGAACATAACTTTTAGTATGTAATTTTGAACTACATTTAGTTGATGTAATATGTTGTCATATATTCCACCCCATACCAGTATGCCATATCTTACAATTGATTCCACAAGAGCTCTGTATATAATCAACAGTTGTTCTTTATTTAGAATAGCACGGATATGGTACATTTTGTATATAAGCCTACGGATTTTTTTCACCAACTCAAGAACATGCTGATCCCATCTAAGACATTTGTCGATGGTAACACCTAAATACCTGATATGATCACATTCTGCTATAAGTTCAGTCGAGGTCTCAATTTCCAGATTATGGTAACTGGGTCTGTTATAATTTGTAATAGAGAATGCTATGTATTTTGTTTTTTTTATATTAAGTGAAAGTTTATTGAAGTCAAGCCACTCCTTAACATCTTGGATACCTTGATTAGCTCTTTCTTTAACACCTTCCCAAGAGTCGTCTTCAAATATCAGCACAGTGTCATCTGCATATGGGATTATGGATTTATTTGTATTCAGACATAGCAGTGAATTTATGTATACAATAAAGAGTAAAGGCCCCAATACCCGTTCCCTGGGGTATGCCAAGTTGTACATTCAAGGGTTCCTAATTTTTACAAATTGTTTTCTATCACTAAGATAGTTCTTAAATATTTCTAACACAACCCCATAATGTTACAAAACGTCAAGGAGTCCACTATATGGGACTGTGTCACACGCCCTTGCTAAGTCCAAGAAGACGGCAATGCTTTTGTTATTTTTTTCTAAGCTATCCTTTATTGAGTTTACTACTTCGTACATTGCGTCAGAGGTGCTTTTACCTTCCCTGAAGCCAAATTGATTTGTGTTCAAAATTCTATGCCTATGCAGATGATCATTTAGTCTCGTTTTAATGCATTTTTCGAAAATTTTGGAAAAGTTACTTATTAAACTGATTGGCCTATAGTTAGAAATATCTCTGGCATTGCCATTTTTATAAATTGGGGTCACCATTGAAGTCTTGAGTTGGAGTGGGACTATACCTGTTTCAAATATTAAGTTGATTATATACATTAGTGGGGATATAATATATGGATGTATAAGTTTTATAGCTTTAGTTGTTATCCTATCTATTCCTGGAGAAGAGTTATTTTTCAGTGTATTAATATGTTGGATTATTTCGTTTTCAGTAGCTGGATACAAGAACATTGATTCGATAGTAATTGGGTAACTGTTTTTGTAGTCGCTATCAGATTTTTTAATTTTACTGGCCATTTGAATGTCAATTACGTTGAAATATTCATTGCAATAGTTTGCCATGTCACCATCATCATCAAAAACTGTTCCACTTTCTTCTTAACCTAAAAATGGTAGAGTTATAAATATAATTCCGATGAGTTCCGTGCTCTAGAAGAGGTCTTATGCGCCTTAGCTCATAAGGGACCTCCCTTTCAGTCAACATCCCAAGAAGACATTCACAGTTTACGAGACCCATTAATGCTTTTTTAACAAAATAAATATCATGATAGATATGGAGGGATTTGATCGATTCCAAATTAACGGATAAAGCAAATTGAGTGTATTCGTGCTCTTTATAAGAAAATCTATTACCCATTCTAGATGCAAGGAATCTGAAAAATTTATGTTGAATTGACTCTAAAATCGGAATGTGCGTTAACTTGGATGGAGACCATATAATTGAACCATAAAGCATAATGGGTCTGACTAGCGTTTTGTATAGATGAATTATAGATTCGTGGGATTTAAACTCTTTTGTAGACCTATTAATAAAACCTAAAGACCTGTAGGCCTTAGAAACAGTGGCATTTAGGTGGAGGTCAAATTCAAAATTACTTTGGTGAATTACACCTAGATCCTTAATATTACAAACATTATCCAGTATTTCACCATTAATGGAATAATTGAATTTTAGTTTCTTATTTCTACTTCTAGTAATAGGTAAAACTTTACATTTGGTACAGTTCAATTTTATTTGGTTTGTACAAGACCAATTGTATATAAGGACCAGATCTTTCTGCAACTTAATCTGGTCATAGAAGCACCTAACTCTGTTGAAAATTTTTATGTCATCGGCAAAGATTGATACAACACCAAACTTGAGAGAATCCCATATATCATTTATGAATAGGATAAACAACAATGGGCCTAGGTGCGAACCCTGAGGCACCCCAGAAGTTGCAATAAATGGATCAGATAGATTTCCCTTAATACGTACTTGAAGTTCCTGTTTAGTAAGATATGATAATATCCATTTTAAGGTGTCTCAGTCAGATAATTTATAAACAATATATAATATATGTATATATATATATATATATATATATATATATATATATATATATATATATATATATATATATATATATATATATATATATATATATATAATTCATTCTCTGTTATTTATTTAATATGGAAAATTACTGTAATTTTTTTATAGTTTTGTATTTTTATGCATTTCACATCAATTTATCTTTAGCATATTAGGAATATCTCAATGTATTCAAGGTCAAAATACTTTTCAATTTTTGGAATTAACTAGCTGTGACTTATTCTTTTTATTGTTATTAGTAATATTGGAAATAAATTTCAATTTTTTAATACAAAATATCGAATGTACAAGAGAAGGCTTTCTACAAATTTCATTCTTACAAAAAATATACAGCTGATTTTCATAATTGTTTTAAATAAAAACCTTCTCCATGAAAAAATGCTTAGATGTGCTAAGTTTGGCGATAATCTGTTTAATGGCGTTAGAGTTTTGCGATCTCATACATCTATTCTTATATACAAGAAAGAATAGCATGCAATATTTAATTATCTATCGTAATCCTCTGGATAGATTAGCTTCGAATCGTTCGTTATTTGAAGAACATTAGTACATCAGTGCACTAAATAATAATAATAATAATAATCTTTATTGCACCTGAGAAAAATTACAAAAAGACTAAGAACTTGTTCAAAAGGTGGAAGTTCAGCTATAGCTGTTCTACCATATCAAAAACAAAAAACCACTGTATACAATTCCTCCGACAATTCAGGAATTTTTCGTTAAGGTACCTCTTCAATGTATTGACATTAACACAGTTGTTAAAAAGATCCAGATTATCATTGAGAATCTTCACAGCCCTATAAGAGACGGCCCTTTCAAATTTGGGTGATCTTTGGTGTGGTATGTCAAAACTACTAAAACAGAGGTCCAAAATGTGCCGTTGAGTACCAAAAGGAGTTGCGTCTTCTCTATTTGATTCGAAGATATTCTGAGGTATTAAGAGTCTATCTATTAAAGGATGCATTTTTCGCAGATTCGTATCCTGAACACGGCGCCAAGGAGAAAAAAGAGGGCGCCTTCTGCGTTTGGGAGTATTCGGAGCTCGAGAGTGTGCTGACCTTCGAAAGGGGCGACGTTTCGGCTTTTCAGCTGTTCTGCCACCACTACGGCGTTAAGCGTGGCGGCAACGCCAACCCGCACCACGACCCCCACGGCGAGCTGCTCGACAAGAACGTCCTGTGTTGTTTCGGCTCCTACGAGGAAACCGCCGACAAGTTCGGCGTCTCTGTGGTCGAAGCAAAGGCGATACTGCGCGAGTGTCTGCGCGTACTGTACGAAGAGAGGCGGAAACGTCCGAGACCGATAACCGACACTAAGATGGTCACGTCGTGGCAGGGACTGATGATATCGGGCTACGCGAAGGCCGGATTCGCGTTGAAGGAGCAGAAGTACATAAACAGGGCCATCCTGGCGGCGAATTTCGTCAAGAAGTTTCTGTACGACGAGGAGACGAAGACGTTGTGGAGGTGCTGCTACAAGGGCGACAGCAACGAGATCGTGCAAATGTAAGTATTGTTGCGATTGTTGGAAGTATCGGACGCGAAGTCTTCATTAGATGGGAGTAGATTATTTGCTGTCACATTCCACTCTTTCGTAGGAAATTATATAATTTAATTCTTCAGTGCGTCCTACAGCTGGTGCTTGTAAATTTTGAAAAAAAAAGAAAAAAGGTGAAAGAGCAAGAAGGCACAGCTGTTAATCGTTTAAGGCTAACCTTAGAATAATAAATCTAAACATTCAGGCCTACCATTGAAAAGACAAATAATAATAATAATAATAAAGGACTTTATTAAGCAGAAATAGAAAAATAAACATTACGTTGTTATCCAATACTCTAGGCGAGTTTCAGGTCAGCCAGAAAAAGTTACATCCAATGTATCAATTCCCCGGCTGTCTGTTCAGCTAACCTATTAAGTTTCACTTACTATCTAAACCTAAATTAAACTATACTATCATCCAACAAGTTGAATCGGAAATAATATACAAAAATGAAGAATGACTAAGGTACAAAGACAACGTGAATATTGCGGTGTTAAAAAAAAATGATGCTCTACACATGGGGCTAGACTAAGGGATAACAAGTATATTTTTTCGTCTTAAATTCAGATTATGGACATCCGTTCTGAAAGTTATTCTATTATAAAGATATGGTGGAGTCTTTAAGCTTATAATTTTGTGGTATAAACAAACTGAATGAATGTACCTTCTCCGTTGCATACAGAGCCAACCAATCAGGTGATAAAGAGAGTTAAAATAATTATAGGCCAGTAAGTGTTTTACCGGTTCTATCAAAAATTATGGAAAAGATTGCAAACTCTCAGATTACAAGTTTTCTTAATGGAATAAATTTTTTATATCCAGGTCAATATGGCTTTCGGGGTTTAAGCGATACTACATCAGCTACCATAGATCTAGTAAGTGATATACAGAAAAATATTAATTCAAAGAACAAAGTAGCTATTGTGTCTCTGGACCTTCGAAAGGAGTTTGACACAGTTAATCATAGGATACTTCTTTTAAAACTAAAAAAGCTAGGTTTAGCTCCAAAAACTTATCAATGGATAATTAGTTATTTAGAAAAACGAAAACAATTTGTGGTAATGGACGGCCAGAGGAGTTCTCAGAAGTATATAACCTGTGGCGTACCCCAAGACTCTATTCTGGGTCCCACACTTTTTCTTATATATATTAACTCTATTTCTGAACTAAAATTTTTTGCCTCTCTAAGGTTATATGCAGATGACACTCTTTTGGTTTATGCTAATCTATCTGTGGAAACTCTAAAAACTCAAATAATGAGTGATTTGGAATCTATTAGATACTGGCTCAATTCTCATAAGCTAAGTCTTAATGTCGCAAAATCAAACTATATTTTTGTATCTAGTAAAAAGCTAAATCAGAGCGAACCACTTAAGATTGGTAATGATTATCTTAAGTGCAATAAAACAATTAAATATTTAGGTTTAAATTTGGATGAAACTTTTTCCTGGAAAAGTCACATTGAACATCTAAGAGAAAAAGTAAGAGCTCCTGTTGGTATTTTGAGGAGACTCGGCTACTATATGCCTAAATCACTTATATGGCCGCTGTACTTTTCACTTGTTCACAGTCATCTTCAATATTTAGCCGCAGTATGATTTCCCACTAGTAAAAAGTGTATTAAGCCACTTATGACACTGCAAAATCGAGCTATAAAGAATTTATACTCATTGCCAGTTAGATTCTCGACAGAGTTGTTATATAAAAGGTATAATATTAAATCATTGGAAAACATGTATAGAATACAAATATGCACATTTATTAATCAGTCTCTCAACAAAGCAATACATACTTCAACAATATTTGAAAAAAGAAATCAAGTACATAGTCATATGACTCGTGGTCACAATAACGTTAACCTTATCCAATCAAAGAACAGATTTGGATTAAACTCAATTTTTCATAAAGGTACATCGACATATAATATCCTACCAGATAGGTTAAAAAATCTCAAGTGTAAAAGCTTTAAACAGGAAATTAAAAATAACTTTGTTTGATGTTACTCTTGTTGAAACATACTTGTCTCACTTGTATATCTTACTATAAACAAGTAATATTTAGATATTAGATAATAAGGTTTATTATAATTAAAACTTAATTTAGTTATAGGATGAACTACATGACAATGTAAACATTTGTTTAGTTCAATAAAGAAAACATTTACTCCACTACACCCGTCTCCCCAATTTTGTGACTGATTCTCTGATACTTCCTCACCCCATGTATCAGCCGAAGGCAAGAATTTTGCGTCCTCTGAATCCGTTCACTATCTGCAACTGTTGAACAAGAATTGTCAAGACTCGCAATAATTTTAGATAGACCTTACTATAACCCTTCTTCTTAATATTTTCAAAATTACAAAACTTCCTGACTTGCATTTCAACTTATACATCATTGCATTTACCTTTTCTACCTACTTTGTTGTTATTGAATATATTCATCATATTATTTTCTTAATAAAACCCCCTATCTTAGTATTTTCAAAATTACAAAACTACTCGACTTGCATTTTGGTTTGGAATTTTCTCCCTAACTAACCATTTGTATACATCACTGTATTTACCTTTTCTACCTAATTTGTTATATACATCTTTGTTGTTTTGAATATATTCATCATATAAATTTTCTTAATAAAACCCTCCTTAGTATTTTCAAAATTACAAAACTACCTGACTTGCATTTTGGTTTGGAATTTCCTCCCTAACTAATCATTTGTATACATCACTGTATTTACCCTTTCTATCTAATGTGTTGTATACATCTTTGTTGTTTTGAATATATTCATCATATAAATTTTCTTAATAAAACCCTCCTTCTTAGTATTTTCAAAATTACAAAACTACCTGACTTGCATTTCAGTTTGGAATTTCCTCGCTAACTAACCATTTGTATACATCACTGTATTTACCTTTTCTACCTAATTTGTTATATACATCTTTGTTGTTTTGAATATATTCATCATATAAATTTTCTTAATAAAACCCCTCTTCTTAGTATTTTCAAAATTACAAAACTACCAGACTTGCATTTTGGTTTGTAATTTCCTCCCTAACTAATCATTTGTATACATCACTGTATTTACCCTTTCTATCTAATTTGTTGTATACATCTTTGTTGTTTTGAATATATTCATCATATAAATTTTCTTAATAAAACCCCTCTTCTTAGTATTTTCAAAATTACAAAACTACCAGACTTGCATTTTGGTTTGTAATTTCCTCCCTAACTAATCATTTGTATACATTACTGCATTTTCCTTTTCTATCTTATTTGTTGTATGCATCTTTGTTGTTATTGAATATATTCATAATATAAGTTTCCTTAATAATTTCATATTAATTTGATGGTTACTAGGGTTAGATGTGTTTTTATACCGATCCGGTCCTTTTCAATGAATAAATTTGATTTGGATGTTACATGTCATTGTCGACTACTTATGAGACTGGCAAAATGTTTTTTTTTTATTTCATTATTGTTAGACCAGCTAATCATAGTTTCAATAAAAAATTGACATTGAACAACATCTTATCCGAGCTATGAAAAATAATACGGTCGGCTCCATTTCAGATCTCATCCGATAAAAGGATTTCTGGACGATTATGCGTTCCTCATTAGAGGTCTGCTGGACCTTTACGAGGCTTCCCTTGACGCCGATTGGCTTCAGTGGGCCGAGGCGCTTCAAGAAACTCAAGATCGACTCTTCTGGGATCCAATAGAGATGGGGTACTTCACCAGCCCCACGGGAGATCCGAGTATCAAAATTAGAGGGAAAGAAGGTAATGCTGTTTATTTTTTGTGTCGATCAGCCACAATTTCGAAAGTGGATATGATGTCCATTTTTAAGAACATGTCTAAGTTAATTTTCCAAGGGAATCTCAAAGAAATAATAAGCAAGAATATCAAGGTCTCTTTTAGAAAGGGAGCGCGAACACCATTTACTGGCTTGGAATCTTTCTGTGGTATAGGAAAATTCACCTATAAGAGAGTTTCGGTAGAAGGAGGAAACAGAAATAGAAACACTCTGGCGGAATCTTCCAGGGATGGGGGACTCCAAAAAGTTCCTTTGGAACTTTAAAACTGCAAGATCCAAAGGATATCTGGATCTCTGTAAGAACGAATTACACCTCCTCACTGGCTTCCTTACAGGACACTGTCTCCTCAGGAAGCATCTGATGATAATAGGTTTATCAGAAACCGGCGAGTGTAGATTCTGTGGGGATCAGGAGGAAACTCGTGTTCACCTGGTTACAGAATGCCTCGCCATTGCAAGCTTATGCAAAGAATGCTTTGGACAAGAAACTTGCAGGAGTGAGGATGTAACATCCTTGAGGACTTCCCAGATATTGGAGTTTATTGATACTCTGGACAGGGTGTCTACATCCTTGAAAAACCTGGAAGTCCTGGAAATCTCAGGGATTTTTTTTTCTCCAGAAATATTCTGGAATTTTCAGGGAATTTTAGGTTCACTTAGGGAATTTTTTGAAGTGTTATCAGTTTTTTTCCGAATGTGCTTTCTGCAAATGTAAAACCATTTGAAAATGCATTTTAAATTGCAAAAGAAAAAAATCTTCAAGTATATTTCCAGAAATAATAATGAATACCAAATAAAGTATAAACTTTAAAATAAAAACACTTGGCTTATGTTTCACAATAAAAAATATTTAGATACTGTATTTAGCAGTAACGAAAAGTCGACATGTTTCGAGTTATGAACTCATTATCAAGACTGACTACAGGAGAGTAATTAGGCACATAAGAGTAGCAAAATTTGTAACAGACTATCGAAAAATAACGTTAAAACAATTTGTACAAATAAAAGAAACTTGAAGTCATTCTTGGTCAATAATAAAGAAAAATCTAACATCGGAGAAAACAGTGGTATTTACAAAATATTTTGCGACAAATGTCCTGCTTTCTATATTGGACAGACAGGAAGGTATATACATATTCGTGTTGAAGAACATAAAAAGTCAATTTTACAAAACAAAAATACCACTGGCTTCACTAAACATTGTATAAAATTCAATCACTTCCTGGATTTCAACAAAACCAAATTGTTACATTCAGGTAACAAAGGAAAACGCCTTGACCTTCTTGAAATTCTCGAAATAAGTTCCGCCCATAATAGTAAATTACCCCTTGTAAACGAACAAATTGATTTTCAGGTATCACCTTTGCTTTTGTCTGTTTTATAAATTACGATGCAATACTCTCCTGTAGTCAGTCTTGATAATGAGTTCATAACTCGAAACATGTCGACTTTTCGTTACTGCTAAATACAGTATCTAAATATTTTTTGTCCACGACTGTAGTATAAATCATTCATTATACGTGTACTTCCTGAAGTGTAATTATACCTATTATTCACCACTATTGAATAATGGTTTATTATACACTGCATGACGTCACACTCGAAACGTATGTCCAAACTTGAGACTATCATTTACATCGTTAGGATAGTATTGTTATTAGATTTTTAGGTTTTATGTAACTAAGATAACTTTTAGGCAAATTATTAAACTAATATTTAATATAATGCCCAACTTATTGAATATTTACTCTAATAAATTATCTATTTCATTTTTATCAGAGTGAAAGAAAGTAATGGAATCGATGTCAAGTGAAATAGTTGACGTTTACGTAAGTATGCAGTTTTCAGTGAACACAGAAAATGTTATTCCAACGCTTTTGATAACTATTTTTATTGTTGAAAATGCAGATTATTACTAACTTTTCCGAGGAAGTCGTGGACAAAGTATAGTATTCTACTCGCACAAAATTACAATTTTTCACTCGGGTGAATTGCGACACTCGCTTGCAGCTCGTGTCGCAAACTTCACCCTCGTGAAAAATAGCAATCATTTTGTGCTCGTTGAATAATATACTATTATTGTGAAACATAATCCAAGTGTTTTTATTTTAAAGTTTATACTTTATTCTTTATGATGTTTCACCAAGTGATGTGCGAGAATTCAATCTCAGTTAATAATGAATACTGATGAATTCTTATGTAAAATCAAATTGTCTTACAGCATTAGCACATGATGTAAGAAGCTATTTTGGTAAAAAGATGTATTAAACTCGTGTGTCTAAGATATTGACAGAAAAAAAAACTATGACAGAAGTGGTCCACGAGAGGAAAATCGCATCGCGATGCACCTGGAAAAATAATAAAATCACCTGTAATATCCTGAAATTCTCAGGGAATTTTAGATCCTGACGACTTGAGTAGTCTGGAACTAGAAGGCGAGCTGTAGGTAGATGGCGTAGTACCCAAAACAACTCTAATGGGGGGTACAATAGACCTTAAGGACGTGGTGCAACTTAACCCCTATTAAATAAATCAATAATTCTCATGCGCGATGTTCTAAATTTCCGTTTACATGTTACGCTGTAACATTTCAAAATAATCGATTGACTTAATAATTTTTGACAATTTTCTCATTTTCCAGATAACGATGGCGCGGAACCTTGCGGAAATTCCGCATCCGTTCATAATCTGTTGAAATTGGCCGCCTATTTGGACAGACAAGATCTTCGGTCCAAGGCGGGTAGAACTTTGACGACCTTTTCGGAGAGGCTGAAGTTCAGCGCGTACGCCCTTCCGGAAATGATGTCCGCCTTATTGCTGTACCATAATTCCCCTACTCAGGTGAGACGAGCGACAATTTTTTTCGAGAATAATCTACTGTCAAATATTTGATTGTGCAAAATTAGAGCGAGACCCCAGAGCCGCCAGACGTTACTTATTTTCTCAGCAATAATATTTGCTCCCTCTCGTGACTATGTCCAGAGTAATAAAACAATAAATTAGTGTGCTCTGGAATGACATACTCCACTGTTGTAGAGTAGACATCCTTATGGTCCAAGATCCCAGAGCCGCCAGACGTACCTTATTTTCTCAGTAATAAAATTTGTTTGATGAAGTAGTGCTCGTATGTACATTCAGTGTATGGATACCTGCTACCTTGTGCCGACGGCCAATCTCCAGCTACCAGGTGCTAAAGATGGATAAGAACTCAACTCACTTTTCTTATTTTCTCCGTCTTGATTTTTATATATGATACTCTGGGAACTATTTCAATACTTTTTGCAAGCAGCCAGACCGATCGCATGGGCCAAACATCCCGCCAGACACAAATAAACTGTCCCTATGAGTACGACAGTATGAGCGAAATGTCATGATTTGCTCATTTAAACGCGATAGTTATTATCTATGCGCGTCGATCTCCCTTCTATACTTCTACTACTGTCATGACATCATCATCATCATCATCATCAATCTCTGCATCCACTGCTGGATATAAGCCTCCCCAATCTCTGCCCACTGTCCTCTATTCTGAGCGCTCTGCATCCAGTTTGTGGTTATTCTTTTGATATCGTCCGTCCATCGCGTGGGAGGTCTTCCCCTGTTTCTCTTGTCAGCCCTTGGTCTCCACTCGAGCAGCCTCTTTGTCCATCGTCCATCTGTCATGCGGGCCACATGTCCAGCCCAGTTCCACTTGAGCTTTGCCACCTGGTAGATAACATCCGTGACTCCTGTTCTCGCCCGTAGGTCCTCATTTCTAACGTGGTCACGAAGTGACACCCCGAGCAGCGATCTTTCCATCTTGCGTTCTGTTATTCTAAGCTTCTTAGCAGATGTGACTGTCAGAGTTAAAGTTTCGGCGCCGTAGGTCATAATCGGCAGAATGCACTGATTAAAAACCTTCCGCTTCAAACAAATTGGGAGACTACTCTTAAGCACGTCCCCGAGTTTGCCATATGCAGCCCAAGAGAGCGTAATTCTTCTTTTTAATTCGCATGTTTGATTGTCCCTCGAGATTCTTATTTCATGACCAAGATATGTGTATCTATCCACCAGCTCCACCTCACAGTCACCAATGGTAATATTTCTACTAGGGACCAAATTCGTCATAAATTTTGTTTTTGATACATTAATCTTTAGCCCGACCTGAGCACATACTTCCTGTAGATCTTCCAGCATTTTCTTGATATCGTGTAGGTTGTCAGATAACAAAGCTATATCATCCGCGAAGCGCATCATACTCATAGGGACAGTTTATTTGTGTATGGCGGGATGTTTGGCCCATACGATCGGTCTGGCTGCTTGCATAAGGTATTGAAATAGTTCCCTGAGTATCATATATAAAAATCAAGACTGAGAAAATAAGAAAAGCGAGTTGAGTTCTTATCCAACTTAAGCACCTGGTACCTGGAGATTGGCCATCGGCTCAAGGTAGCAGGTATCCATACACTGAAAGTACATAAGAACACTACTTAATCCCATACATATTAGGGGCCATCCATAAATTACGTCACACGTTAAGGGGGAGGGAGGGGGTCGACGAAGTGTGACATTGTGTGACAAGGGGGTGGGAGGGGTCCTAAATTTCGAGATGTCACATTTCAAAATCTATGCGACTTTGTACGCAAATCATGTGCGTGAATCTCAATATTTATTACAAATATTAAAATGCGAGGTTGTCCCATGTTGTGGTGTACGACGATCCAGTCTTTGGCGACTATTGCGAGAGGGGTTCTTACCCCGAAGGTAAATTTGCTCCACTATATTACTTCAGTTAGCTTTGGATCTCCGAGCGTCATCACATTTGAAGCAAGCTCCGTATGATGGTGTATATTTTGCATCATACAAGACCACCAATCAACACAAGCAATTACATAAGAGGCAACAAGAAGTTTTACCTATCGCGAAGATTCGTCCTCAAAGAATTGCTGCTTGACGTGCCAGATAACTTCTTTGTGTGGATAATGACGATGATGCTGTATGGTTGGATGAGAAAGATTATGACACAACTAATGTTCCTAACATTTACAACCCAAACGAGAACGAAGTGGCTGCTATGCCAGTTATAAATAATTTAAAAGAATGAACTCAAGATTATTAAGTTTGTATCTTTAATTAATATAATTCTTTTAATATTTTTTGTTTTGTTAGTTTCTTCAATTAACATAGCCAATCGTTTTTCGTTTTGTTAATTTCTTTAATTCATATAATTAATTGCTTTTTGTTTTGTTGATTTGATGTTAATTTTATTAAAAAATAATTTAAATGTAAATAAAACTTATTTCGGAACCGCTGTTTTTATTCAATAATTTGTAAATGTAAATTTGCAAAATATGTGACGTCACACTAGGGAGGGGGGAGTCTTACAAATGTGACCAGCTGTGACAAGGACGGGGGGAGGGGCAAAAAATCATGAAATTCGTGTGACGTAATTTATGGATGACCCCTTATTGCTGAGAAAATAAGTAACGTCTGGCGGCTCTGGGATCTTGGACTAAATGTTCGACATATTTGACGACGTCGGTTTTTGGCAGGTGTTCATTGCTGGGGAATCTGGCGACAACAAGACTGAAGCTCTCTTGGACGTTGTGAGAAGCAGGTTCATCCCTGGAAGAGTCTTGGCGGTGACTGACGGTCCGAGCGGAAGAGCTGGCCTTCTTTATAGGAGGCACGAATCGTTGGCCCGACTGAGGTAGTTCGATTGAATACAAAATTTGTTAACTAATATTGAAGTTTCGCTTATCACTGGGTGAAACACGAACATGATTAAATAATGATTTTTAACATAAAACACTTGGCTTAACGTTTCACAAATATATTTGTCAAACGTTAAGCCAAGTGGTTTATTTTAAATATCACAAAATTTGTATTTTTAAGTTCATTGACATTTATCTTTCTAATATTGTAAATAAAACTTCACAGTTTTCGATTTTCACTATATTTTGTTAAACATAACAATTTTTTCGCCATGCTCAGTGACTTCTTCAGATGTATAATACATACTATCTTTTACAACAAGAATATTGAGAATGAAGGAAGGGAATATACAATAAGAATGGGGAAAAAGCCTAAACGTAATCTCTTAGCAGGTAGTTAGGGATCTATAAGCTAACTTGTGGTTTATGTCCTAAAGTATATGTTGGCAGAACTGGCAGGAATTTTGGAGTTCGAATATAAGAACATTAAAGAAGTTACGACAAGGAAAAAGTAGATTCTACTTATGCATGTTTCTCCTGGAACGTAATCATATTTTTAATAGTGAATTTGAAATAATACATATAGAAAAGAAAGGCTATAAACTCAATTTATTAGAAGCTCTCGAAATTAATAGTATGAAACAATCCAATAATTTGTTAAATGACCAATTAGATATGAATAATTCACCGTTGTTAAACCTTTTCTAAATGTAATGTTGAATATTCGTACCTTTTGTGTTTTTCTCATGCCATTAACAGTTTGTACTATCTACCTACTAAGAAATTATGTTTAGGTTTTTTCTCCATTTTTATTGTATATTCCCTTCCTTCATCTTTCAATATTCTCGTTGTGAAAGTTAGTATATATTATACATCTGAAGAAGCCACTGTGTTTAGCGAAACAATTGTCATGTTAACAAAATATAGTGCAAATCGAAAACTGTGAAGTTTAGATATTATAATGGATTTTCATAAAGTATCGGCCCAATCAATTAGTTATTTCTCTTTCTTATATCATCTTTTTGGGTCTTCCTCTCAGAAATACCGTTTTTTTTTTCAAAAGTCAATTTCAAAATACACTTCATATCACATAAACTAAATGAGGAAAATCTTTCAATAATTTAAAAAATTATCAAACAACTTTCCAGGGGAACTGGTTATATGTACTCTGCGACGCGAAACCTGCATTCACAATACAACAGTGTTTTATAGAAATCGTCAAGTCACCTCGACTCAAAATCTGCATACAGCTGTTTCGACCTTATTAGATCTCTTCTTTTAAATACTATGTTTTATTATTATTACAAAGGTTAAGAGTAGAGGGTAACAAAACCCCATAAAACTCTAAAAAGAAAAAAATAGATACAATATAACATTAGTGCACACGTGCAGCAAAATATGCATCTAACCGAGCTTTGAAAGTATTTAAAGTAGGCGCCGTAACATATCAGCTGGTAACGAGTTCCATCGATGAAATACTCGGTTAGGAAGGAAGAACATCTTCGACGAGCACCTAAAAGTTCCCCGCATCAACTTATACGGGTGTCCGCGTAGACGACGATCCTCATTGAGGTGAAATAGGTGTCTAATAGGAGAGTTATCATCGTGTAGTGCCGTGAAAGTTGTAATAAGGTCACCTCTCTCATGCCGATGCAAGAGAGTAGGAAGCTTCATTGTTTGTAGTCGTTCTTCATACGTTGGTCTTGCTCGCCCATATGGAAGTCTAGTGGCTCGTCTCTGGGTATTCTCCAACATATGTTGGTCTCGCAGTAGTATAGGATGCCATACATTATTTCCAAACTCCAATATTGGGCGTACATAAGACTTATATAGTTTGGCCACCGTATCAGGATCTAGGTTAGTAAAAGTACGAGAGAGAAGATAAATTCTTGAGTTGGCTTTTTTCACTTGAGTAGTCAAATGTCCACTCCATGATAAATCCGAAGTAATTATCACACCAAGGTCATTATATCTGTCCGTATGTGACAAGGCAACATTGTTTATATAATATGTATGACGGGGGTTGTTTTTCCCAAGATGAAGAACTACACACTTTAGAAGGTTCAAAGGTAGTAACCAGTCCTCCGCCCACTGAAATATCCTGTCTAAATCCTCCTGCAACACCACATAATTTTCGTTTGGATCATTGTAAATTTTGGAATCGTCCGCGTAGAGTGAGCAAACCGAGTTTACCATGAGAGGAAGGTCCGATATAAAAATAACAAAAAGGAGGGGACCAACGACCGATCCCTGTGGCACACCGCTTAATACTGGGTTCATACCGCTATGAACATCACCACTTTTAACTGTGAAAGCACGATCAGTCAGGAAGGAAAAGATCCAGTCCAACAATTGACCACGGATACCGACATGATTCAACTTCTTTATTAAGCGATGTTTTGGCACTTTATCGAACGCACTTTTAAAGTCCAAATACACGACGATGTTAGTGTGCTCTGGAATCCCATATGTCACTCTTACAGAGTAGATGAGCAATAAGAAATACGCCAATTGAGTAAACTGCACTGAAGAGATCTAACAAGATCGAAACAGGCGTATTCAGATGTTGAATCGGTGAGACTTGACATTTTCTCCAATTCTTTGTTGTATTATGTTATAATTTTAAATTGAAGGCTTTTCTTTGTTCACTTTCTGTTTTTTTTTTCAGACCTGTTTCGGGTAAACCCGCGGCTTACGTATGCAGGAACTTCGCTTGCTCCCTCCCGGTGACAGAACCTTCCGAACTGGCGATCTCGTTAGATTCGAACGATCTGGAAAAACCGAAGGAGCCTCCCGTAAACTTGGAGGCATTTCAGGCGCTCTCGACTAGAGATCCTTCGACGAGCGGTGGCAAAACGACGACAACGGTGGAGAAGGAAATCAAATGAACGAAAACGTTTGTAATTTGGGATGGTTCTAGTCCGAAAATATTCGATCCTTATTGACGATGTCGAAATTTCCACGTAGATGATGCCTTTTTGATCTGGCTGTGAAGCTTCGAAAGTTGGGAATTAAAAGTAATTGGGTGGGGTGCTGTGATTTAATAGAAAATAGAAAAATTTGGACAAATTCAATGAGATGGGACTCGATGTTATGTTAGTTGTGATGTTTGATGTTTTTAAGTCGATTGGGAATTTTTCTTAACTTCCAGATAGCCCAATACCCGGCTTAATATTTCGAGGGAAAACCTTATGTTTCAAGGAAAAAAAGGATGAAAAGGCAAGCTTAGTTTTTCATAGAATTAATTTTCTGGAATTTACTTTCATTCTCTTCACTATCTTGCACTACTAGTTTATTGTATGTATAATTTTTAATGATAGTTCAGGAGAACTACTTTATTTCATTAGATTTTTTTTAACTAATACCTGCCTTTTTAAATTCCACTTATTTTTCGAAATTGTAGAATTAGAAGAAAATTCTTCCAAAATTAATTGAAACAAAGTTGGAATTTTCACTCGAATATGATTCTGTTTGAATGCATTATTCAGTTTATTCAAAGAATTGAACATTGAATGCAAAAAACAGAAATTTGAGTTCAATGGACTCATATATTATGAGTTCCATGTTATTTGGAAGTTTAAATTTTTAATTAGGATGTCATAATATCCATCTTATTTTTTGATTAAATAATTCAAACTTACATGAAAAATATGATTGTCAGAGTACTTTAATTGTGTAACTCAATTTTAACTGTATATCAGATAAAAATTCTAAAGATCTGAAATGTTTAATTGAGACAAAACGTAAAACATAGAAAAAAAATTTAATAAATATTTCATTTGATTATATATTTGAATGAAAGAACCTCTTGTTCATATTTTCGCATTTTTTTTTAGTGTATTTTGTTTCAGTTAAATCTTGTAAGTGTGTAAAAATTGTTCCGTAGTATATTATAGCTAATTATTATTAGTAACTTGACAAACTTGAAGCGAGTCTGGTAGTTGAGTTTATTGTGTATAAGATTGTGATATATTGATGTAGAATAGTTTGAGAAAAGAAACACAATTACTTTTAGATTCTTCTTTAGTCGTTATAATTTTCAGTATAAAATTGTATGTTATTTTAAGGTTTAATTGTGCTGAGAAAATAAAAATAAAAATTTTTTTTTGTATTTTTATTTCATGATTTTCACAATTTCTATTGCGGATATCACAGAATTTTTATTTAGTTAAACAACGAACGAATAATACGATTATACAATTCTATTATTGAATGAATTCAAAATTCTACATCGGAATAGTACATGAACATCTAATGCTTTTAAACACATTTTTTGAAAAATATTTCATTAGTAAAAACGATAAATTAAATAATAGCAATAATCATGTTAATAAATAAATTCAATTAAGATTTTCTATAAGAACTATTTAAAGATCCAACTGTGTCATGAAAAAATATACTCGTAATTTTTCTGAAGATAATATCAGAACCAGAAGGAGAAATTATTCACTATTTAATTACACACTAAAATGAAGTATCGAAATATTGAATATTTAATCTCATAAACCATGAAAAAAAAAACAATTCTATTACATTATCTATTATTTTGAACTGCTAACATATAAAATAATTCATCCCAATAAGTTATATTAAATTAACTCATCCTATAATATCCTAGTTATTTAGTGAATACTTCAATATATATTGAAAACTATTAATTTACTGAAACCATGTTATGGTCTCGAAGCTTTAACATTTTCACATTGTCTCTGTTAAATTTCCAGATATTCTGCAAATTTGAAAATAACTAAAACCTATTACACATATCTTGACTAAAAATAAAATATTAAAACTATAAATAATGGAAAATTACTATTTTTACATTAAATTGAAATAATTAATTTAACTAATAGGCCAGTTAGTTGAGATAATCAATTGACAATAATTCCAAAAGTTTTCAAACTTCAATGTAACGTCGCGAAAGAGATAAAAACAAACTATGAAAGGACCCCGCAAATTTTAAGTGGAAATTGGGTTTCACTCAATGTTTCTGAAATTTTGGGCCTAGATTCTCCAAAGCACGTGGATCAAAAGTCTCAATGGGCAGAAAGCGCCAAAATGCTTTCTTTTTTCTGTACAGTATGCTGAATTTGCAAAAAAAATTAACAATTTGCAAACATATATACATATAAGTATAAACGCGTGTGTTGTATGTGTGTGTGTGTGTGCGCGCGCGTGTGTGTGAGAGTGTGTTGTGCGTGTGTGTGCGCGCGCGTGTGTGTTTGTGTGGGTGTACGCACGCGCGTGTGTGTGGGAATGTGTGTGTGCGTGTGTGTTTGCACGCGCGTGTGTGCGTGTTTGTGTGTGTGCGCGTGTGGGTGTGCGTGTGAGAGAGTGTGTGTGTGTGTGTGGGTGTACGCGTGTGTGTGTATGTGTGCGCGCGTGTGTGTGGGTTTGTGTGTGGGTGTACGCGCGCGCGTGTGGGTGCACGCACGCGCGCACGTACACCCAAACACACACGCGCGCACACATACACACACACGCGCGCGCGCGTACACCGACATACACGCGCGCTAGCGCGTACACCCACACATACACAAACACGCGCACACACCCACACACGCGCGCGCGTACACCCACACACGCGCGCACACACACGCACGCGCGCGTACACCCACATACACGTGCGCCCGCGCGTACGCCCACACACGCGCGCGCGCGTACACCCACACACGCGCACACACAAACGCGCGCGCGCACACACACGCGCGCGTACACCCACACACGCGCACACACAAACGCGCGCGCGCACACACACGCGCGCGTACACCCACACACGCGCACACACAAACGCGCGCGCGCACACACACGCGCGCGTACACCCACACACGCGCACACACAAACGCGCGCGCGCACACACACGCGCGCGTACACCCACACACGCGCACACACAAACGCGCGCGCGCACACACACGCGCGCGTACACCCACACACGCGCACACACAAACGCGCGCGCGCACACACACGCGCGCGTACACCCACACACGCGCACACACAAACGCGCGCGCGCACACACACGCGCGCGTACACCCACACACGCGCACACACAAACGCGCGCGCGCACACACACGCGCGCGTACACCCACACACGCGCACACACAAACGCGCGCGCGCACACACACGCGCGCGTACACCCACACACGCGCGCGCACACACACACACTCTCTCACACACAACACACGCGTTTATACTTATGTGTACATATGTTTGCGAATTGTTAATTTTTTTGCAAATTCAGCATACTGTACAGAAAAAAGAAAGCATTTTGGAGCTTTCCGCCCATTGAGACTTTTGATCCACGTGCTCTGAAGAATCTAACCCCAAAATTTCAGAAACATTGAGTGAAACCCAATTTCCACTTAAAATTTGCGGGGTCCTTTTGCAACCTTTTTCCGAAATCCGGAACATTGTAAAAATGGCAATAACATTGAATTTTGCCTAATGCTTGTGAAAAAAATTCCAAGAGTTCTGCAAACTTGGAGTAGTATTAAATATATCATTCCATATCGCGTATCAAATTTGCAACCAATTTAAGGGCACGGCACATTATTCTATTCAAAATTAACGTTTTTCTTTGATAAACTGACCAAAAAAATTTCCAACAGTTCTGCAAACTTGACAGATACTTCGAAAAATGTTTATTTATAATTTTTTTAATTCGTGATCATTTTTCGGGCAAGATGGTCTCGAAATAATTACAAAAGTTTTGAAACTTGGTTGCAAATTCAGTAAATATCTATTCTGATGCATTTGTACGAGGTCAGGAACTTTATGCAATTTGCAAAAATATGATTTTTGGATTTTTATAGTTCTGCAAATTGCATAAAGTTCCGGACCGCGTACAAGGTTGCAAAATTTGCAAATGCATCAGAATAGATGTTTTCTAAATTTGCAACCAAGTTTCAAAACTTTTGTGATTATTTCGAGACCATCTCGCTCGAAAAAATTACCACTAAAAAAATTATAATATGTTCCTGTTAACGTAAAAGGTTGCAAATTTATACAACTATTCGTTATATTTTTCCGAAGTATCTATCAAGTTTGCACAACTTTTGGAATTTTTTTCACAAGCATAAGCCAAAATTCAATATTATTGCAATTTTAACAATGTTCCGGTCCTCAGAACAAAAGGTTGCAAAATGACATTTGTTCCTTGACCAAAGTTTAAAAACTTTTGGAATTATTGTTAAATTTTGATTTTCAATGTCTAAACTGACTGGCGTATAATGGAAAACAAACAGTCAATATTTCAGAATGTCATATAATTTCTTCGGGTCAAAGTAGGTTTGGCTATCGGAAAGTAATAAATATTTAAATAAATTCAATTCAATATAATTTTGTAGTTTGAAATAAATACATCCTCGAAGATACTGTCATAACCATTAATTGACAATATACTACTTTAATTGGACCGTTCCTAAATTTTGTAAATTTGCCATTTGGAAGCATAAATAATTAACGAAATTATTAGATTTATCTACCAGAATGGTATGCATGCATACCTTGTATAAAATTCAATTCAATGGTGGTCTTTGGGTTATTCAATTCAAGTTCGAACAATTTTTTTCGATTATGCAATTCTATAAGATTAAAATATTAAGTTATTAGTATTCAGTTATAATAATACTCACATTCACTCAAACGCATAATTTATAACTTAAATTTGTCGGTCATTCGAATTCCTAGATTTGGCATTTCCATGGAAGAATTACTTTAAAAAAAAGTACCTCACTAAATAAAAAATTTGTTGAAAATTTTCATTCCAAAATACTATATTCAAAATTTTTCAATCCAAATAAACTGTAATTCAACGAGTAAAAAAATATTTTGTATCTCTCTCATCAATTTTTCCATTTTAAATATATCTTTCCTACGTTTAGTCCTTACATTTAAATCTACGTCTACCATTATAAGTATTTTTTTTTTAAATTTCGAATAAATTTCTAAACCTAAATTTTTTTTAAAATTCGAAGTACTACATTCTATTAAAATGATAAAATTCAATATCAAACATTCCTTATTTACAATACAGTCATTTCTTTGTTCACCAAATAATGGTGTTTTATCTGTTCTAAAATAATTAAATTATTCTCAAAATTTTACATATTATGTGCCATTATGTGATTTAAATAAATCAAATAAGTCACATTTGAATATATTCATACGATAATCACTTTCACCATTGCTTAAAAAATTTCCCTTTCGATTCACTCTTTCAATTCTAAAAAATATCTTAATTTTCACATCATTTGTTCTTCAGTTGAAAATCACGTTTGAATATGGCAAAGGGATATTCTTATCCACACTGCAATCAACTTCAAACTGAAAAATTCTCTATCAATTGTAGCACAACACAGATAATCAGCGACTCATTAAAAAAACTCGAATGAGAAAAAATACTTAATAAAAAGCTAAACATTAACACTCGGTAATTACGATATCCACATTCACTCTGCCACTTTCGGCAGAGGTTCTACTGGAATGATCAGTTCAAAGGACACTTGAGCTACTGTATGCGCTGCTACTATCTAAATCATTAACCGACAATTTACCAGTTAAATTATCCAAATCGTCATCAGAGTCGGTGTAATCGGACTGAGGTTGAGGCGACAATTTGAGCCCTTTGGCGAGGTACGACTTCAGCCTGTCCTTTGCGGCTAATATCAAGCCTACGAATGGGGGCGAGGGGGCCATGGGCCTGCTGAGATATTCCGGGTGGAACTGAACGGCCACATAGTAAGGATGATTGTCGATTTCGAGGATTTCCATCCTTTCTTTTTCGACGTCCACGCCAACAAAGTGTAGTCCTAACTTCTCAAGAGTCTCTATGTATTTGGGGTTCACCTCGAAGCGGTGGCGATGACGTTCTTCGATCTGTGATGCACTTCCATAAAGTCGTCTGAAAAAAACAGCAGTGGAAGATATGTTGAAATGAAAGAATAATTTTTTGATTAACAATAACAACAAAAACTTTATTATTTCTGACTCTACAGCAGTACAAAATGTTTGAATATAGTACTGGTAATAGAGCCTAAACTTAAAATTTTGAGCCTGTTTAGGATCTACAGAAAAAAAAAATTTTAGAATTCAATGGAATAGAATAATAGATTATAATATTAATTGACAATTTCAATTCAAATGACATATCATTTTGTATTATTTCATTTTAAATGAAACATATTCATATGTGGCCTATTTTCAATGTACATTCATCTACATTGCCATAATTGTTCCTCAGAAACAAATTTTTGGAACGAACTTCCTTACGGCAGGCTTGTAGGAGATAGGGATTTCGCTGCGGGACCAAACTGAAAAATATGCGAGACTAAAAGTGTGACGGAAGTAGACTGACGAAACTCAAGCTTTTTGTTAACACAAGCGAATATTGTATACCTTTCTCTTTCTCCCTCTTTCTTTCCGTACTGTCATCCCTTCTCTTTCTGATCCCACTCCGCCACGTCAATCGCCAATGCATTTTATGTACTCATTAATTCATGTACAAGCACCTCGAAAACGTCAGATGTGAAACATCGAAATAATTTTGTATAAGTTATATTATGCATAAAAGAACAGATTACAATAGGAATCAGATATGGCATAATGAAAAGATAAAGCTTTACAAATTTGTTCTATAAAATAATGACTACTATTGTATGTTTATATTCAATTATATAGCGTAGCGATACGTTATCCTCTCTCATATATTCTTGCGTCTAAATTTTACATTGCGTTGACGACCGAGTGGTCTAAGTACTGAACCCTGGTATGCCGTATTTCTGGGTTCGAATCCCAGAGGTTACTCCTGGCTTTTTTAATTTTTTTATTTACCATCTCGTAAGAGCTCTTAGCCCCACATTTCAATATTAATTATTTCAACTTGGATTAGCATAAGTTATCACTTTTGTCGTGCGCCCCGACACGCACGTTTCGTTTTCGCAAATTGTGGTCCTTCTATATTATCCAAAGGAACTTCGTTCCTACCTGGTGTCCCATGACACCGTTTTTCTTGTTTTTTATTGATTACAGCAGAAAATGAAAAATTGAATAATTAAAATTAAGATGAGGATAGTACGAGTGTTTCTACAAAATTGATATTTATAAAGGATAGTTTAATTTTTCCGAAACTAAGAACTTTGTAAAACATATTATTGAACAACTTGATAGAAGTTTAATTCTTTTGTACTTTTCATTCTCTTTAATTAAAATAAACCAAACTTCGGTGAAACAAGCTAATCTAGCCTGAACTAGACACAGTTGGAATGTAAAAAAAATCTTCAGTTTAATAATTATATATTTCTCCATACCGATGTTAATTTATTCAATGTTCTGGGCACAAATGATGTTTGATTTTAAATATCACCACTTTTTGTTCTGTTTCACACTTAATAAAGATGTTCCATCTAACATATACCTTAAGCTAGTGTATGGACTACGTTTAAGTATTATTCTTAATGCGAGATTCGTTGTTTTTGTAGGATATAAATTTTTATGTTATTTATTAAATAAAGAATATTAGTGAGAAATTAAAATGTGGAAGTATTGTGCTTTTGTATAACTAAAATAAATAGTTGATGGAATCCGTCGTTACTACGTGATAATTTAACATGATTAACAAAACTAAATTTGAATTTACTACGTTTATTATCACAAAATATTTTGTGATAATAAACGTAGTAAATTCAAATTTAGTTTTGTTAATCATTAAAATAAATAATATAATAATGCTTGAATATTACCTGATTTTAGTTTCATAGTCCTTCTTGAACACTGTTGTCCTTTTTCCTAATCGCATCGTGCCACCCATTTGACCTGTGTTGTGCTCTGGCATATCGATGATGACTGGGTGAGGTGTAGACTCCACACATTCAGTCGAATGAGCTTCCACCAGGTTGGCAACATTTCTAGCAAACTCAATGACTGCAGTTTGAAAACCAAGACAAATACCCAGGAAAGGTTTTCCATTTTCTCTGCACCATCTGCAAGCTTCTATTTTGCCTTCTACTCCTCTTTTACCAAAACCTAAGTAAACAGAAATCGTTCTGTAGTTTATCCATAAAAAATATTATACGTCAATTTATGGATCTATAAAATCTTTATGATACTACAAACTGAATAATAAATATTTCAATTTCTCTCACAAAATGAGATTAGTTATTATCAAATTTGCTTTGAAAATTCATACTTTGATAAATTATCTTACCTCCAGGAACAATCACACATTCAGACTTGCAAAGTTGCCTCCATGCTTCATGGTATGAAACAGGATCTGTTAATAACTTATCTCTCTCCAAATCAGAAGCTTCGATGAATTTAGTTTGTGCCTTATACCCTAAATGATTTCCTGCATGTTTTAATGATTTAATCAGCGAAGCATACGCATCTTCTAAATCAGTATACTTTCCAACAATTGCGACATTCACATCATACTTCAAATGATAAATACGCTCCACTAACTTTTTCCATTTTCTCATATTTTGCCTACTTTGATCAAAGGATTGGATACCTAGATTCAAACGCTCATTTAAGTATTCAATCATACTATGGTGTTCCATAAACACTGGTACTTCGTAAATTGATGAGAGATCTGGAATACTTATAATCTGTTCAGAATTTACATGACAAAAGTTGGAGATTTTATCTTTAACACTCTGTCCAAATGGTTTTTCTGATCTGCACACTATTATGTCAGGTGATAGTCCCAATCCTCTGAGTTCTCTAACAGAAGATTGGGTTGGCTTAGTTTTATGTTCACCAGTACTTCTTGGTTGAGGTACTAAGCTCACATGTGCTACACAAAAATTATCTCTTTTCACTCTGAATTGGAATTGTCGAAAAGCTTCAACAAAAGCCATACTTTCAATATCTCCTATAGTTCCTCCAAGTTCAATGATACATACTTCTGGAATCTTTCCATTTTCAGAGACAGGTATCTGGGCTACACGGGCTACCCAATCCTGTATCTCATCAGTGATATGAGGAACTACTTGTACAGTTTTTCCCAAGTAGTCACCTCTTCTTTCCCGATCTATCACATTCTGATAGATTTTACCAGTAGTAATATTATTGTCCCGATGAAGTGTAATGTCAAGGAATCTCTCATAGTTTCCTAAATCCAAATCAACCTCACCACCATCACTCAACACATAAACTTCCCCATGTTCGTATGGTGAAAAGGTTCCAGCATCAAGGTTAATGTAGGGGTCAATTTTAATAGAAGTTACTTCAATACCGCAACTTTTTATAATTGTTCCAAATGAACTTGCAATGACACCTTTACCTACTCCACTAATTACTCCTCCAGTTACTAATATGTACTTCATTTTTCTATTCGATGTTATTTAATAGTAGCTTTCAGTCGGAATATATGTATACACGTGCAAAACCGCAGTTGTTAATGAGATCAAATTTATGCTCAACCAACTACGCCGGATACTAACCTATGAAACTATTCAGAATGAAATTGGACTTATTTGAACGCGGTCAAATTTTTAATAAACTTGATTTCCTTTTTTACCTTTCAAAGCACAAAAAGGATTTTTTAAATATTTTAAATTTGAGCAGGCGGTTCATAGGTTAATATAGTGATACAATCGCTATATACGTTTTTCCTTTGAATGACCTCAGTATTACACAAATGATTCCAACCTCAAATAAGTTTTATATTTGAATTTATTATATCAGTGTATTTATTATAAGTTACAAACATTTACAACAAGAATAATATTTTGTTGTCATCTCCGGGGTCAATTATTGTACATTTTTTTCTTTTTTCAGATGATGGGTATTTCTAACTTTGTTGTTGTTCTGTGGTTTAATTACAGACCATAGTAAAAATTAAAAGCAAGAAAAAAGTCTTGTTCTCAATAATTCATCCACATAGTAAAAATCATTAAGCCATGTATCTAATATAGATATTTGCAATTAAAGTATTTTTTGTACTTCCATACTCGGTAAGTACTCCAATATAAAACTATCTTGAGAGAAGAAAGTATTACTTACCTCCCCCAGTGAAGTATTTTGAATACTCTATGACAGATTTAAAATTCTATCCATCATTCACAGAAATGGCAGACATTTAAACAAATGTTTTGTCAGTGTCAGTTGGATTGCTCAAATGATATCATTTAAAAACATTTTTTTAATTTCGAAGAACGATTAGAAAAAATATAATAACAACTCGGGAGGCAGGTGTTCTTAATCAGCTTCGGACCATTTTGCCTACCCTCGCTACCACTTTCTTTTAATATAAATAACTATTTAAGATGGCGATATATTCAAGTACAGGAGCTGAGCAGCTCGTTTGAATAAAACTATTTTAAATACCAGAAAAATTTCAATTTCTTGTAAATAATGGGTATTTATCTATATTTATCTAATTGAAACGTTTAATGAGATAAATTTCATGTTTTTATTTATATCCAATAAATCCGGATGTTTTACATTGTTGGCTTCTGTTTATGGCTTCTAATAATGACACATTAGGAATATTTTCTGTGATTGACATTTTCTGGCAAAAGTGTTAAAATTAAAATTTATGTATTTTTTCAAGAATCCAATGAGTATGTAGTAATGAATAAACGTAAAACATTGGTTGGAAAAGATGAAACTGAATCAACCACTGAAGATAGAGTATATTGAATTTATATTCCTTCCGAATTATTTTATATTAAAAATTAGGAATAATACTACTTGCGAATTCGGTTAACACCTCATCTGTAATTTCAGATCTTGAAGAACAGAAAAGCACAAGAATCCATTTCTAACCTCAATTCGAAATTTGCCAAAAAGCGGAAGCTATCCGATGACGAAATACTTTTCGATATAGTAAGCATAAAAAACGTTTCAAATAATGCGTTCCATAAAGGAAACGAGGATGTGATGGTTCATCAGGCTTCTAGTTGCCAAATTTTTCAACACAACACTCCAATTTGTAGTAAGGATACAGATTCTAAATCCACACAAGCGTTATCACTGAGCTTTCAAGAATTATTAGAGGAAGAATTAAAATGTAGCATCTGCAGAGAAATATTCATACATCCTGTTACTGTGAATTGTTCACATAGTTTCTGTGAATTTTGTATTTCTCAGTGGAAAAAGGAGCAAAACACTTGTCCTATATGTAGACAGGAAATTATAAGTCAAAATGTTTCTCTAGTTTTAGATAAATGCGTAAACCGGGTAAGTTAAACTACATGAATTTATGACTTCTAACAAAGTACATAAAATATTTTTATTTATCGGAATTAATAAAATTGTATACAATTGAATGAGAAAAGTTAGTCGGTAATTATTAATTATCAATAACCGATATTCCAAGCTTTATCAAGTGGACCTCTTCAAGTAAGCAACACTGATGCGATTCAGATTCATGGTGAGATGGTCAAATTCTCGTTGTTGAGACTTGTATAGCAAGTTCTCTTGGATATGGACGGAGTTTTTGAATACTTAGTGTACCTTGGAGAAACATAAATCATAGTAATATAGATTAGAAATATACGCTTGACTTGACACTGGCCACGCCAAGAAGTAGATTTCCTTTTCTGAAATCTACGAAGCGAATCAGTGTTCGTTGGTGGCACTGTGGTTTAATAAAATAATCAATGAAACTGATAATAAATTGTGGCCTAATCAAGCTATGTTTTGTTGAAGCTACCTAGATTATACGGTGTATAAATTGATCCAAAACTATTGAAAGTAAATGCAACGAATAAGCTTCTTCTAACTTCTCGGAGCGCCGATCAAGCACTATATGCAGGTCATCCTGAGAGAAGAAGACTAATCAAATTGATAATTTTCTAACCTAGAATTTTAATTATTATGCATTAATGCAATATCTTCTTATCGAAATAAAAACAACAAAATGAATTTATAATAGTAGTTTGAGTTAGTATTTGCAAAACTTCAAACGTTTAATTCAATATTGCCAGCTGTCTTCTATAAATGAGTAAAAATATTGCGATCACAATTTTTTTAACACCAACAAAATATCAACATCACTCAACGTGCGTTTCGACAACCAAGTCGACATCATCAGGACTTGGTTTCATCAATCTGTTCGGCGAAACGCGAAATTATAGTCTTGATTATTTTTGATTTATTATTTGAAAAATATTTCGATCGCATTTTCGAGTAAAGAAAGTTATTTGACAATTAAAACTATCAAGAGAGTTGGCTACATGACCCCTCCCCCTCCCCCCCCCTCCCAACAGCGATATATTTCGTAATTTCTCCACTAATTCTAGCGATAGAAACAAGACGAACAATCCACTCAAAATGTTTCAATTTTATTTAACCTCATCAGTGTTTCTCACCTGAGGAGTAGAATCCAACGTTGAATTTCAATTTGTTGTTAAGTGCCTCATTTTGGTGCTATTTTTTGATGATAAATAACGTTTCAGGTGCTAGATTACTCATCGGAAAAAGTTAGAAAACGAAGAAATACAATTTCATTAGACAGGGAGAAATGCACCAGGCTTCTTGATTCTTCTTCCTCATTTTCATCCGATTGCGAACGTAGTAATACATCTGAAGAGAGCGGCAACTTTGACATATTTGAGGTTCTGGAATATATTTTCGACAACTCGTCTGGGCAGAACATTGACCAAACTTATGACGATTACGACCAATGCATAATTAACTGAGAAATAAATTTTTTTGTTTCGAAAAAAGTGTTTTATTGATAATTGGCTGATTTTTGGAACGATGGCCCCAAAGAAACTGACTCTGGAGACGCGTCTCCATATATATATATATATATATATATATATATATATATATATATATATATATATATATATATATATATATATATATATATATATATATATATATATATATATATATATATATATATATATATATATATATATATATATATATATATATATATATATATATATATATATATATATATATATATATTATATATATATATATATATATATATATATATAAATAAATATATATATATAGGGTTCATTTAATAAATCATCAATTTTTTCAAATGAATTTTTCAATGTATTAACTAACTTTATTATACACGCGAGTCTGCGTAGCCCAAATAAATTTTTATTTTCAATATTAATGTGAAAACTTCGAACATTTGCTACCAGAGGTCGTGCGACCTCTCGTTTTTTTCGTCTTTTCATTTTCTACAATAAGTCTATTGACACCATCACGATTACTCTGATAGTTTAAATTTTATAAGCAAAAAAGATATAAATAATAAAGTCGAGTGAAAAACATATCACTATATCATGTGGAACTATTTGACAAACAATGGCGGAGCTGGTTTTCTTCTTACACTTTTTGCACAAAATGCTCACTCTAAATCTCTGTAGCTTGGCCTATATTATAATAAGAATGAGATGCTGACGGGACGGTAAACTACTGAAGAGCTTGTTGCTGATTCAGATTAATCTGATTGAAAATTATTCGGAAAAGGGCTGTTGCTGTTCTACGTTTTCCATATTGTTCATTTAAATCATTTAATTACATACTCCCAAACGTTGTTAATTCATCTAATAGTACCTTACCTATGTACTATTTAATTTTAATTTATAATATATAGGGAAAGGAACTTATTCTCAATCGAGCGTTCCACGTCACCTCTCGTCTTTTTATTCAACATTTTCAATGAGACTACAATAAATTCGTTGTTTTGATACAAAATAACCACCTTGCACCTAAAAACACCTAACTATTTACTATCAATTATTTCCCAAGGGATGAAAAATGGAAAATCGACTGATATCAAAGGGGTTTCTTTAAAGAACAAATAACTAACTAAAATACCTGAACTCCTTTAAAATCGTTTATTCCTAGCGTTCATCTAATAAAATCACGAAAAGGATAGTAAGTTTTCCGAGCAATGAAAAGTTTCCTTGTCTGTAGTGCGCTATAATCCTAAAACATTCATGTCGTTTCAGGAAACGCTGTGGGGCTGAAAGGACATTAGTGACTGAGTCCCAAACTTTGATTATTTGATGAGGATCTCCGGCGTCATCACGACTCAACTATTTCAAAGTTGGGATTATAAGGGGATTATCAAAGTTCGCGGAGGGTTTGGTTTTTATTGGGATTGAATTCGGTCACAGGATTTGAAGCTGATGAAAGAAATGACACATTTGAATGATAAATCTAATACGATGTAGTGACGGAGCTCTGATGCATGTGCTTTTATATTTAACTAGCGGGACCCGTCGCGGCTTCGCCCGCGTATCCATATATGTATACGTATGAATTTATTCCACCCCGTTCAACCCCTGAATGATCGAATTTTAAAAAATGGAGAAAATGGTTTTTCAAGATAATTATAAGGAACATTTTAGTGGCCGAATGAAATCGCTAAGTCGATTATTTTGCCGGAAATAGCCAATATGAAAAAAACAGACTTACCCCTTTTGCACCCCTAAATGATGGAATTTCAAAAAACTGAGAAACTACTTTCTATAGTTAATTTTACTTAACATTTTCGTGAAAGAGCGGGATCGCTAAGTCCATTATTTTGCGAGAATCAGCCAAAAATAGCCAATATACGAAAAACACATTTCACCCTCTTTCAACCCCTAAATGATACAACATCAAAAAATGCAGAAAACGGTTTTTTAATAAAATTATAAAGAACATTGTAGTGGAAGAACGGAATCGCTAAGTCGATTATTTTGCCGGACATAGCCAATATAAAAAAACAGACTTACCCCTTTTGCACCCCTAAATGATGGAATTTTAAAAAACTGTGAACCTACTTTCTAGAGTTAATTTTACTTAACATTTTAGTGGAAGAACGGAATCGCTAAGTCCATTATTTTGCGAGAAACATCAAAAAACACGTTTTACCCTTTTTCAACCCCTTAACGGCCGAATTTAAAAAAACCCCGTCTTAGTGGGAATCTACATGATTAGACTTAACTTCCCACCAAATTTCAGAAATTTAAAAAATATGGTTTTTGCTGTAGACTGGATTCAATTTTTCGGCTTGTATTATATATATATATATATATATATATATATATATATATATATATATATATATATATATATATATATATATATATATATATATATATATATATATATATATATATATATATATATATATATATATATATATATATATATATATATATATATATATAGATAATAACGTTAGATTATAGTGATAATTTAAATAAAACTTGGATTTTAGAATTTCAATATATTTTGTGAAACATTATAATTATATCGCCAAACACAGAGACTTCTTCAGAGGAGTAATTCAAACTAATAAAGTATAAACTTTAAAATAAAATACACTCGGCATGTTTCACTATATAAAAATATTTAGATACTGTATTTAGCACTCATATATTCTTGTCTCCTATATGCCTCTCCTGTCTGGAGTCCTCATTACCAAGTTCATATTCATCATCTTGAGCGTATACAAAACAAGTTTTTGAGATGTATTGCCTATAAAATGGGCTTATACCAGGGTACATACAATTATTCCCAAATATTGGAGCACATTTCGATTAATACCTTAGAAACTAGCCGAAATCGATCTGATTTAATTTTATTGTATAAATTAATTCATGGCATAACATCATGTCCAGAATTGTTGACACAAATCAGTTTTAGGTTAGGTTAGAATACCAACACGTAATTGTGAACTTTTCAGCATTCCCTTTCACCATACTAATTATGGCTACAATAGCAGCATATCACGTATTTTGAGACTGGGTAATCTAGTTAATTCGAATGGTGTATGTATAACTGGTGTGAGCTTGTGTACTTTTAAAAAATCTCTTGATGGAGTGGCTACTCTGTGATACTTTGTGATATATATATTGTATCTTTTTGTATTTTTTATATTGTTTCTCATATTATATATTGTCTGTATATTGTAAAGAGGGGTTTGCCCGTTTATGAATAAATAAAGGATAGTCGACATGTTTCGAGTTATGAACTCATTATCAAGACTGACTAAAGGAGAGTATTGTATCTTATTTTATAAAACAGACAAAAGCAAAGGTGATACCTGAAAATCAATTTGTTCGTTTACAAGGGGTAATTTACTGTTATGGGCGGAACTTATTTCCAGAATTTCAAGAAGGTCAAGGCGCTTTCCTTTGTTACCTGAATACAACAATTGGGTTTTGTTGAAATACAGGAAATGATTAAATTTTATACAATGTTCGGAGAAGCCAGTAGTATTTTTATTCTGTAAAATTGACTTTTTATGTTCTTCAACACGAATGTTTATATTCCTTCCTGTTTGTCCAATATAGAAAGCAGGACATTCGTCGCAAAATATTTTGTAAACACCACTGTTTTCTCCGATGTTAGATTTTTCTTTATTATTGACCTAGAATGACTTCAAGTTTCTTTTATTTGTACAAATTGTTTTAACGTTATTCTTCGATAGTCTGTTACAAATTTTGCTACTCAACTTCGTCACATAATTTATTGGGAAGTATTTTTGTTCTTCATTAATAGTTTGCGTGGGGTATATTGAATGCAACAGATTCTTTATTCGTTTTTTTCCAATGAGCTTATCGATAAGACTTTCATTGTAACCGTTATTGGTGGCTAATAATTTAATTGTATTAACTTCGGTTTGAAAATTTGTTTCCGATAATGGAATAGTGAACAACCTATGTATGAACGAATGAAAAGCACTGAGTTTTATTTTAATGTGTTGGTTACTGTCGCTGTGAATTAAAGTATCGGTGAAGGTTGGTGTTCTATAAATGTTGAAAGTAAGAGAATTCAAATTCCTAGAGATCTGAACGTCTAAGAAATTCAAGGTACCGTTTTCGTTTTCTACTTCTTTTGTAAATTGAATCGAGTTGTAGAAAGTATTTATATATTTCAGGAAATTATCTAACTGCCTATCTGTACCGGTCCAAATACGTAAAACATCATCTACATAACGCCTCCATAATGAAACATTAGTAAATTTGAAATTTGAAAATTTCACAGACTATCGCAAAATAACGTTAAAACAATTTGTACAAATAAAAGAAACTTGAAGTTCATTCTTTCAACACAACCCAATTGTTACATTCAGGCAACAAAGGAAAGCGCCTTGACCTTCTTGAAATTCTTGAAATAAGTTCCGCCCATAATAGTAAATTACCCCTTGCAAAGGGGTAATTTCACATAACAAATAAGCATTTCTTAAAATCTCACGTGATATTCGAGAAGGGGGAGGGGGCAAAGCAAAATCTCATGACATCTCACCGAAGGGGTCGAAAAATCGCCAAAATTCTCTCACGTAATTAATTCATGCCCCCTTATATAGTAAGTGATTTATAGGCTCTTGCACCGTATATTATTAAACTAAGTTTAATGGTAAAATTGGTAAACCGAGTTTAATTTGACATTTTCGCTTGCACCAAAATATAAACGGCGTTTAAGACTCCCTAAACCACGCATAAATTAAACGCCCAATTTTCGGCGTTTAATTTGAAGTTTAAGTACATTTTGAGGTTATTGATAGAATAAACAGTATATTTTTTCCTTGAAAATTTAATTTTTGCCGGCAAAAACTGCAATTTTTGTTTAAAATGTTTTATGAAGAGTTTGATATCTATAACAACTTGGAAGTTCTAGAATTCCTGGAATAGTGGACACATATTTATTTCAAAAATGTTTGCTTGGCAATCGTCAAGCTATGCAAAAAAGATGGTATCCGATTATATTGTATTATTGTTATAGATTTTTCTGTTCAAGCAACAATAATCATCTCACAGGTATTTTGCCAGTTATTCTCTCTAGGTGGTAAAAAATATGGCCACCAGAACTGAAGACGTGGATTTATAGTTTATCTATACTAATGAACAATGCACTCATTCAACTCATAAATGCAAATTTACTCTCCATAATTAAAAATACAGAAATACACACAAAAATAAATTTTATTAGTATGATATCACAGGTAGAGTGCCCATTAAACCTATCTAACTTCGTAGGAATGACAGCTTGTTTCCCATGGATCAGCTACTTTTTAGCATTAAAATTGTATGCCCATGGAGAAAATTTGCACAGTATTGCCCATTTTTTGGAGTTCATACATCCACAGTTTACCGCTCTATCTGGAAAGTATCAGTGTGGTCTCCTTTTCCTTTTATTATTATCTCCCATTTTATGCATATTTAATACAAATCACAAAAAAAACAACTACTTTACTATTAAAATTACGTTAGAAAAGTAGAAAAATAAATTCTGTTTCTTCTTTTTACTTCATGTACATCGCTGATAAATCTAAAATAATACAAAAAAGGAGTTTAGCAATGGGTCGGTTATAATTCCTTGTTGCAACGACCAGAAAAATAAACGTGGTTTAAAAATTAAACCAAGTTTAGTTAAATGACGTTTTATAATAAAACGGAGCAAAAGCCTATTGGAATTTCGTTTCTGTTATTTCGTTTTCGAAACGAACGCACTCGTGATCTGGCCATCCGGCAAAAAAGCGGGTCGTCTCTCCGCCAAATCAATCAAGGTAGGTCGAAAACTCGCAAAAGTAGCCCACATCGAAACATTTGCCCGTTTGCATAGGCGCGCGCGTGCGCCAAAGAGGCGGCATCGCACGCTTCCTCTCGAAGACTGTTGCATCTTCGGCGCTCCGCTCCGTTTTCAGTTTTCAGGCTGCCGAAACGAGGCGCGACGCGATTTCTGCGGCGCTTTTCGCGATTTTCCCACGGACCAGGTCGAATTTTCCGGGTAATTTGTACCCGATATTGGGTTACGTCGATCTTGTCTCGAACAACAGGTGAAATAAATTTGTGTTTCGGCTTGTTTATAGTTTTTTTCTTCTGCCGGTTGGAAACAGGTGAATTTTTTATTTTTATTATTTTGGAATTTATGTGTGTCTTTATTATGGGTATGTTAACGATATGTACCTTGGATAATTAGTATTTTATATTACAGATCGATTTAATTAACAAATAATTGTTTCTAAATCTTATGAAACATGAAGAATACAAATTTGTCAGTTGGTTCTATGTCAAATTTTCATTTTATTCAAGAAGTAATTTGTTTAAATTATATAAAACATGAATAATACAAATTTGTCATTATTTCCGAGTATATCAAACGTTAATTTCATAGAAGCTACAATTTTTTCATCCTACAAAGCATGCAAATTTGTCATTTCGATATTTTCAGGTTAATTTAACGTCAAATGTAAATTCAAAGCAATTTTTATTTGATCGTTTATATATATATATATATATATATATATATATATATATATATATATATATATATATATATATATATATATATATATATATAAATCAATGGTGGATCCAGAGATCTTTTCTGGGGGGAAAAAGAATATTTGAGTTTTAACTTTTGGGTGTAAGTCTAATGCAAAAATTGTAGTCAACTAACCAAAAGAAGAGTGATAATTTTTGTAGAACGTTTTTAAAACAGATGCGGATATTGACTTAAATATTTCACAAACCCATACATTTTTTTTACTATTCCGGCAAAATTTATGGATTCTTAGGTCCAAGGAGGGGGGTTAATTTCCCTAATTTCCCCCTCGCAGGATAAACCTCGTAGCCTACTTGATACTTTTACTTTCAAGGGAAGCGAATCAATGATAAGGAGATTGCATGAATCGATTAATTTAAATCAAAATATCTCGAAAACGTCTACTTTTAGGAACTTTTGACCATACATTTTTCACGTAAAAGTGATAAACGAATCGATTCTTTTTCTAAAAAATGTGTAACATTCATGCACGAAAAAGTTGTGATACCTAAAATAAGAAATAGGCATGTAGGTGGCGCCCCCTACAATTAAGAGCCAAAGTAAGACCAAATTCGAATTTCCCATATTAAAAAATTGCCAACTACAAATTTTCGTCCAAATATTGACATTATTTCAAAAATTATCAAGGAATAACAAAAATTAAATTCTGTTTTTAACAACCCGTATCTCAAAAATGAAGACCTCGCGTCCCATGTTTATACGAACTTTCAACCTCATAAATAACTAGAGAAACGTCCTGTAAAATATCGGACACTTATTTAACAACACTCTTTATAGATCGAGGGGGTTGTTACTAGAAGTTACTATTTATTTCACAAAGACTGACTATAAAGAACACAACGAGAAATATCACTTTAGTAACAAGATTCAAGAAGTAATAACTTCAAGAACTAGACTACTATATAAAACTAGGGATACTTGGACGACTGGTGCTATATGTATAAATCATATATAATACCACGCTAACATATATACCTGGTAGCGTTTTTCAGAGGTCCCTTCAAACTTGAGTGACGTCAGCATTCAGTGTACCGCCGCCATCTAGAATTTTTTTAAATAGCACCATATGTCGAGTGATATATCGTAGAAAAGCTGATTTCGCTAAAAAAAAAGAGGAACAATTTTCCAAGATATACAATATGTAATATTTCAATTCATACTCACAAAAATATTAATAGTTTCCTTATAACAGGAGCTCAAAATGTTGGCCACCTGTATCTTAGTAATAATACAATCTGTATTTGAAGCTTCGAATAGAATTGTTTATAATTTATGGAGAAATTGTTTGTATCTCAAGACATTCGAGAGTTTTTGAATCATTTAGGTCTGATATAAAGTGGAGTCAAGTCGGGAGATCTCGCCGGCCACTTAATTTATTACATCTCTTCAAACAATCGATCTCTGAAGGAAATTTGATGGTTTTAAGTTTAATCGCTTTAAAAAAATACCTACTTGCCAGACTTTTTCGCTACCCTGTTTATATATATATATATATATATATATATATATATATATATATATATATATATATATATATATATATATAAGTATATATATATATATATATATATATATATATATATATATATATATATATATATATATATATATATATATATATATATATATATATATATATATATACAGGGTCCTGCAACAGTGGCGCGGTGTTCCATATCTATATTTGGGAAACAGATAGAAATCTACATTTCTATAATATTACCTTATTGCTCGAGCTCGACAAAATAAAAATATTGTCGGTCACACAGGGTGTTCAATTTCTTCTGGGCGGATATCAACTATGTTTTTTCAAATGGCAACCTATATTTTTTGTCGCCTTTTCGGTTTCTACATAGAAAATAAAAGATACTTTATATAGATCCTCATTTAGAAAATATTTACGGTTTCCGAGATTTTTTGCATTTTTGATTTTTTTTTCAATTTTGGTCACTCAGAATATTTGAAATTATAAAGTTGTGCCAAGTCCAATTGAAATTTATTTTTGGTCAAATATTCTACATTGGTAAATCTCTCAAACGATATATCTGAAATTAACCTGCGATATACAGGGTATCAAAAATCGCTTGCCACATATTGTAAATTAAAATGTACAGAATCTTCCTTATTTCAAATGGAACACCCTGTATATTATAGATCCAGAAGAAGCGTTAAGAAAAGCTCTACAAATGTCATGAAGCATTCCCTATGGTTAAGTTTACTAGTTTTCCTTAAAACAGCGAAAAATGGCAAATATTCAAATTTCTTCGCTATGATCTCAATGAACGACTTTGTCATAAATAACCTGTTGGTAGATAAACAAGTTGTGAATTACACCACAAAATGTACCTGGTATATTTGAAATAATTTCAATAATCTCAAAATTTGAGCCACATTCTTTCGATCTAAATCAACCTTTCAGCGAATGAAATATTTATTAGAAAACGGGTAGTCTGGCAAATGACAGATCAAAATATTTGCCTTCAAATAAGTATTGAAATCTTTAGTGATTCGTTAAGTAGAACTTTCGATATAATTTAACAACATTCTGATGAAATCATATCGAAAGTTCTACTTAACGAATCACTGAAGATTTCAATACTTATTTGAAGGCAAATATTTTGATCTGTCATTTGCCAGACTACCCGATTTCCAATAAATATTTTATTCGCTGAAAGGGTGTTTTAAATCGAAAGAATATGGCTCAAATTTGGAATTATTGAAATTATTTTGAATATACAATGAACATTTTGTGGTGTAATTCACAACTTGTTTATCTACCAACAGGTTATTTTTGGAAAAAGTCGTTCATTGAGATTATAGTGAAGAAATTTGAATATTTGCCATTTTTCGCTGTTTTAAGGAAAACTAGTAAACTTAACCATAGGGAATACTTCATGACATTTATAGAGCTTTTCTTAGCGCTTCTTCTGAATCTATAATATACAGGGTGTTCCATTTGAAATAAGGAAGATTGGCAAGCGATTGTTGATACCCTGTATATCGCAGGTTGATTTCAGATATATCGTTTGAGAGATTTACCAATGTAGAATATTTGACCAAAAATGAATTTCAATTGGACTTGGCACAACTTTATAATTTCAAATATTCTGAGTGACCAAAATTGAAAAAAAAAAATCAAAAATGCAAAAAATCTCGAAAACCGTAAATATTTTCGAAATGAAGATCTAAATAAAGTATCTTTTATTTTCTATGTAGAAACCGAAAAGGCGACAAAAAATATAGGTTGCCATTTGAAAATACATAGTTCATATTCGCCCAGAAGAAATTGAACACCCTGTGTGATCGACAATATTTTTATTTTGTCGAGCTCGAGCAATAAGGTAATATTGTAGAAATATAGATTTCTATCTGTTTCCAAAATAGAGATATGGAACACCGCGCCACTGTTGCAGGACCCTGTATATATATATATATATATATATATATATATATATATATATATATATATATATATATATATATATATATATATATATATATATATATAATAGTGCATTGATTGAACTATTTATGATTTTCTTAACTTTTTCAGGTACCGGTTGATGCTTCTCGAAAAATGAACAAAAAAAAACCACTCGTAAGACTATATGACACTAAATAGTTATTTCCGCAAAGTCACTGAGAGTGTCCTTCGGGAAATGGGCGTGTTTGTGATGTGATAATAGTGTACCGGTGCACCCAGAATGCACTACTGTCCCAGCAACGCGGGATATGCTCACTGTAGATCGGGGTCCGATTCTGGACTCAACCGTAGGAGAGGATCGACGGGGAGGAGGAGGGACCACGATTTTGACAGTGGTGATTCAACATTGTCCGAAGGTGAGCCTATCCGATTTTTTACCAATCACAAATAATCATATGCAAACAAAGAAAAATCTTCATTTTTTATAATACATATACAGTGTGACCCATTTTTAATGGAAAAACCCCTGTAAAATTTGAAGTTGTGAACCGATTTCAACCATGTATTTTTTGAAATGTCGAGTACTAAAAGGTCTACCTTGGGACAAAATAAGAAATGTTTATTTCAATTTTCAGGGCATACTACGATATTTTTTCTTAGTCGAAATTCGGTTTTTTATTAACGATTTTTTTATTGAAAAGATTACCACGCCACTGGATTCAGCGTGTATCTAAATAAATATGACCAAAATTTCATAAAAAAATATTCATTCATAACAATGTTATGAGAACTCAAAATTCGAAAACTCACACTTAACAGTCACAAAAAAAAACACCCAATATCAAAAGATAGCCATAGAAATTTTTAATGGAAATATATATTTCTATAAATTCGATGGACGATGAATCAACTCTGTGGTAGTTCATATTTATATTAAAAAAATTAAATAATAAGAAAACAACTTGTCTAAAAACCACAAAATGAAAATAACTTTTTATTCGACTAGTTTCGCCTGTTACAGCATTATCAAGACTGAATACATAACAACTGAAAAAGCAGTATTCAAATTTGAATACTGCTTTTTCGAGTCACAGCAGATTAGATAGAATGATTTTTAATAACAAAATGTCAAAAGTCGATCCAATGAAGAGAACAGGAATTTATAGAATGGACTGTGAAGAATGTAATTCAACATATATAGGTCAGACCGGGAGATGTTTTGAAACCAGGCTAAAAGAACATCTAAAAAACGGACAATCAGCATTTAGGGAACATCTAGAGTCAAAAAAACATAACATCTCATCCTCTTTCAAACCAAAAATTCTTCATTACTGTGATAAAGGTATGATAATGAACTTCCTGGAAGCCATGGAAATAAACAAGATCCAAAAATCCCATAATTACATTCTTCTTAATGACCAGTTAGACTTAAACCACTCCCCACTGTTGAATCTCTGATAACTTGGACCCATCGATTACATTTTACCACCCCCAGGTACCGAACCGAAATACTTATATATTTTCAAGCGATGTCTTTGCAATTATGTATTCAGTCTTGATAATGCTGTAACAGGCGAAACTAGTCGAATAAAAAGTTATTTTCATTTTGTGGTTTTTAGACAAGTTGTTTTCTTATTATTTAATTTTTTTAATATATATATTTCTATGGCTAGGGGGGAAGAGCAAAGTAAACACTGCCAACAAAATAATTTATTTTTTACCTGTGATCCGGTTAGGCAAGGATGTCTCCCATAATTCCTTGTATTAAAACCGCGGTATTGTTGTCTGTTACGCTGCACCAAATTGTTTAATTCAGGGGTAGGTCGCAATATTTTCATCATAACTTTATCCTCATAACTTAGTGCACTAAAGTTATGGGATAACAAATATTCCACTAAGTCACCATTGAAATTTTTGAAATTAACTTCAGTAACCAAACTCATTTTGAAACAATACGCGAGCAATATAAGTAAACACGCTGCTGTTTTCGGCGGCCATTAGACACTACGATCACAATTAATGATTTCCAACGAATTCACTCGATGTCACGCGAAATTCTATAGTTGTGATTGGTCGACATTGTATGAGATGGGATTTATCGGTGTTGCCATTTACATGTGTTTTGCTTTTCTATTGCAATGAAGTATTCATTCGGAGTATTTGCACCATTGTTTGCTTTTCTGTGGCAGGCATAATGAACGTTGAGAATATACCTTTCCATGCCTCCGCAGCGTTGCCACAAATCTTGAAATGAATGAAATGCAGTAAATGTAAATACCTTCTATCTTAATTAATAAATTATATTATATAATGTAGGTTGAAAGGAAGGTAGGTGCATAAAATAATATGATTTTGATTAATATGAATATGCTGACTATTCAATATAATATATTAGTGATACACGGAATATTATTGGAGGCTTAGCCTCCTTTGCCTCCTTTGACTAGCCGCCCCTGATTATATATATATATATATATATATATATATATATATATATATATTTTAATAAATATATATATACATATATATATATATATATAATATAGGTATATATATTTTATATATATATATATATATATATATATATATATATATATATATATATATATATATATATATATATATATATATATATAAAGGGCTTTCATTTAAAAACTTGCCACTCACGTTATCTGCGTGAAGAGACAGATTTGTGAAAATCGCCGGAGCACGTCAAAAATTTATTGAGAGGGAATAGTTTTCACGTGAAACTGGATTCGGACCCTTCAACCCCCAGAGCTACATTTTTAAATGAGATAGAGGTCGAGTGATACATAATTTTAAAGGGCTGTTTGATCTCTGACTGACAGTGACAGTGAGACTGAGGAACAAGTAACCGGTAGATAGTACTTATTCCCAAAAAATGACAATCAAATTATTTTTGAAATGTCATAAAAAAGTAGGTAATCAAGCAGGTGTGTTTAATGATAAAAATGAACTTGTAAACATTGAAATGGGTAATATTCTGCAACAGTGAGGTCAAATTCAAAAAGTAGGATGGCAAAATGTAGATATTAAATAGCCCTTTAAAATGATGTATCACTCGACCCATTGTCTCATTTAAAAATGGGTGGTAGCTCTGGGGGTTAAGGGGTTGAAGGGGCGGAGTCCAGTTTTACGTAAAAAACCTTCTCCCTTAATAAATTTGTTGACGTGTTTCTGCGATTTTCTGAAATCTATTCCTCCACGCAGGTCACGTGGGTGTCACATAAATATATATATATATATATATGTATATATATATATATATATATATATATTCATATAAATATATATATATATATATATATATATATATATATATATATATATATATATATATATATATATATATATATATAGTTCCGAAAGGCCATTGGGCTTGTAATTCATAACATTACTCAACATAATTTTTTATCTATTAAATACACATTGAATACACAGTAACCAAGGGGCAACGGTGGGAATCGAACCCACCAACTCCGCTACCGAAGACGATATACCAAACTGCCACTTGACGCAGGCTGCGAAATAAAGTTTATATACCTGAATTTCAGAGTGATTCATTTCTTTTTAAATCCTCTATCTCTATTATATTTATTACTTTAAAATCGAGTTTATTTATTAGCTAACCCACTTACTTTATTATTTCTACCGAGAAATTTTATATTTTCTTTAATTCGAATTCGTTCTGAACTTGAAATTTGAATCAGCATGAAAAGATGTATCTAGATCACAGAGAGCATCTTCAAAGGATGATGTGTCGAAACAACCATAGATTATTTTCTTTGTTGCCTCTTTATTGCCCTCGATATTGTTCTCAGTTTGTATACGCTGGGATATTTTTCTGATGAGTAATTCTACACGTTAGATTGTAAATATATCATTAGGAGACTGAGCTTTGTAATCGTGATTTATACGATTTTGTGTGCTATGCGGATAATAAAAACATTATTTCGAGAGTTCACTGACAGTAACTGTGAAAAATTGATCAGAGGAGTGAATTTACGTTGAGAGGGGACACCGACTAGATCTCAACATGACACGACAGCATCTAGGCCAGGGTTGCCAAATTGTAATATGAATTCTACAAATAATCTGTTACTGGCTCCCGGACTATTAGTTGCTAATGTCATACCTAAATGTAATATCATAATTGCTTTCAAACCTAAGACAAAACTCTCAGAACTTTTATTCAATGCCAAAGATATCACTTCAAAATTTGAAAGTTCAGGAGTTGTTTGATTTGTCCTGTATGCAAAGGTGTGTGTATAGGTCAGACTGGTCGATCGTTCAAGACAAGATTTAAAGAACACCAACAATCTTTTTTGAAAAATAAAACGGATTCAACGTTTTCAAATCATTGCCGTGAAAACCACCACCAGTTTCCACAAATAAATTACTTTCAAATTATGCACAAATTACCGAAAGGAATCAAACTTACTTACTAAGAATCGTTAGAAATTTTTAAACTCAATCATAATGCAAAAGATATTTTGCTGAACGACCAGATTGACTTGATATATTCTCCTATATTTAGTGTATTAAACAATAATGATTTTTCTAAGAACATTTCATTGTACCAATTTGGGAAATCCACTCGATTAGCCCTTCTTGAAATATGTTCCTCTTGTCTATTTAGGTACCTGCAATAATTATTTCCCACCCGTAAGCGCAAATCTATAATTATGTATTCAGCTCTTAACTCAATCCGCAAGATGATGGTCTAGTGACCGAAATTGCAATCGCAGTGTTATATTTTTAGTATTTTAGTATTCTTGTGATAATAAACATAGTAAATTCAAGTTTTGTTTTTGTTCAACTATTAGGATCACATAACCAAAAGAAAAATGCCTATAATATATTTATGGATAAATTGAAAGAATTACAGCCACGAAGCTATTGAGGACACGATTGTGAAAAAAAATTAAATCCTTTAGAAAATGCTTACAAAATATTTAAAAAAGTATATGTTTCATTTTATAAATAGTCGTAAGTTAACCATGCTTATCTATGGCGAGCTTAAGGATGTTAAAATTCATCGTTAATTCTAAAATTGCCGCAACGCGAAGTTTAACAATAACTAAACATTAATAATCATATGTATGGTTGCTTCCATGAACAGCTGCGATCTTTCACCGAAGTCAACGTTAAAAAAAAAACGCATAAACTCAACCAAATACCATGAATCACAAAATCCGGCATGTTTTCCGCAACGAAATAAAATTGAACACATCCACATGAATATGGAGATAGATATTAAGTTTTTTCTGATCTTTTTCATGAGCCGTTTCGCGAATCGATACAATTCAATCTAGACCAGACTATAAGCAATCTTGTTACAAGTTCTCGAACTGATTAACAGGTGTTTACCTGCCGGTCGCATTTTCATGATTATTTCCAATACCAGGTGGTTGACTTACTGAAATATGACACAGAAATAAAACCGCTCTTAGGCAAATTGATGTGGCACTTACGCATCTCAATATATAATATTTTCTGAAGGATATCTGCAAGGATGACAGACCCTCATGTGACGTGGGCAACGACAGCCGTGCCTATATTGGATTTTCTCCGTAAATGTCTCTACTAACGTCCGCCATGTTTGCTCAATTTATCTGACGCGAAAAATGAATTTTTAGCATATGGTAGACCGGGACGGTTGCAACAATCTCTCTTTTTTTCGCTGCCACTAGGGCTATAAAGAACGACTAATGATTTATGAAGAAACCCTGGAAATTTGGCCACAAATTTATGACAAATTTAGACGTATTGGTGAAACGGTTTGGTTGAAATTAGTCAATTTATTGAGTGTCAGGCTGTAACAATCGTGGAGGGCAGCTGTAACACTGATAGGGGCAGTTGTAACACTCTACAATAATACACAATTCAAGCATCCAAATCAGCTTTATTGATAAAAATACATTAAAACATACCTTTCATTGATATCACAACATTTCTCCACATTTTGATCACTCTTTCGATATATTTTTTTAAAGTTAAAGTAACATGAATCCACCAAAATAATGCTTCCGTAACATAGGTAATGTTTCCCCTAAATAGGAACTCAATTAAAGTCCCTAAACTACAATAATTTCTAAGCAATAATTAATTAAAGTACGAATTATATACACACACACACATATATATATATATATATATATATATATATATATATATATATATATATATATATATATATATATATATATATATACAATATATAAAATTCTCGTGTCACGGTGTTAGAAGTTAAACTCCTCTAAAATGGCTCAACCGATTCTCATGAAATTTTGTGTGCATATCGGATAGGTCTGAGAATTGGCCAACATCTATTTTTAATCCCCCTAAATGTTGGGGGTGGTCCACTCCTCGATTAAATTTTTTTATTTTTCAGACAAACTTTTCTGTTCTATTTTTTTTATGATACAGCACTCAAAAATTCATACAACCCTAAATTTTCACCCCTCTACGATCAACCCCTATTTTTTATTTGTTAATTATAAATATTATTATTTTCATTTTGTCATGACTTAGAATGAAAAAATTTATATTACTCCCAATTTTTTACCCTTCTGATCGTATTTCCCCACCCCCCTATTTTTCCATCGCGATTTTCATTTTTTAAATTTTATCCACAGATCCACAAATGGGTTGCAAGATGGCAATCGAAAATAACAATAGTCGGTCTAGGAATAGGTCATAATATATTTTTCATACTCCTAAGGGTGGTCCACATTTTTATCAATTTTTTGGACAAAATTTTCCATTTTTATTTTTTTATGATGTTGCATTGAAAAATACATACATCCCTGTCGGGTCAGATAGATTGATAGATAGATAAAATGATAGACAGATTGTTAGATAGAAAGATAGATAACTATCTAGATAGATAGTTAGATAGATAGAGATACATCGGCATATAGATGAATATTTAGAAAGATAGATAAATAAAAATAATTTATTTGGCATAACAACGTTTGCTGGGTCAGATATATTGATAGATATGTAGATAGATAGATAGAAAGATAGATAGATAAATTAAAAGAATTTATATGGCAGAACAACGTTTGCTGGGTCAGCTAGTATATATATATATATATATATAAATATAAATATATATATATATATATATATATATATATATATATATATATATATATATATATATATATATATATATATATATATATATATATATATATATATATATATACATAAATTATGCTTCACATTCAAAGCATAATTAATTCAAGAAGTATTTTGATTTCACTAATAATTATTCTGCTTACAATAGGTTGTTACCCACTTGTTGGGTTCTACCTTTAGAAATATTCACTATAACGCATAGTATATCAATCTCAGTATTTCAGATCTCATGATCTTCTCAAGTAAACCAAATTTGTAAATTACGTACCATTCTATTTAGAATTTTCGATTATATACCTACTTCTAATGCATCCTAATTATATTAAAGTCAAATTATGTCCAAGTATTTAAAACAAAGATTTCTTCTCAGTTCAATTCCTCTAATATTTGTCCATACAATCTATTAATTGATGAAAGTTTTTTTCTTTTAAATTAAAATTATTCATTGATTACGTATGTAGAAGCCAATATCAGTAAATAATCAAGAAGCTTGTTATATGATTTCTAGCTACAGCATCCTTACCACAACTGAAGATCAACAAATACTCTTCTGATCTTATCTGACCTCATCAGTGTCGCTTACTCAGTTCTGAATAATTCGTTATATATCTTTCAATTTTTCAGAGAAATTCGAGATTTTTGTTGAAAGAATATGATACAGCTTTTCACTACAAGGTGCCACTCAATTTTCGGTGAAACTAAATCCATCCCTGGCATGTTTTTCGGGACAAGAACTATTAGAATTGTTTTCCACTCGGCGAGGAAGACATTTGGACGGTCGTAATATAATATCGTAAAAGTTATAAGTTCTTCTCTGATATGGTTTCCCGTAGGTATTGAATGCTCCGATAACTGCCTCAATTTTCCGACTTTTGGTGCGGGTTTTTCGTTTGTCGTCTCCATTATTTCTTCAAGTTTGTAGAATTTCTGGAGGGCATGCAGGAAGCGTAAGGCAGGCATATCAATTTCAGTCTGTTTGTTCAGTGAGATTGATGCACGTAGGACGCCGTGGAGTAGGGAACTATACAATATTCCGTGTTATAATTCACAAAATCTGTATCTGATGATTTGAGATTTCATGTCCTTTTTTCTGGTTATTTCTCATTCAAAATATCGAATCAATAAAATGCCGTATTTGGGTCAACTTGCATATTCCAACAATGCTGATTGCGTCTTTTGTTTAAGGGACTGATTGATTGATCAGGATAGTTTAGACCAGTCAAGAATTAGAACTTAAGCATCTCAGCCTTCAGGTCCTTTTTGCTTCTAATTGAGTATTTCTATGTAAAGAGATTTGCTATCCTTATTAGGCTCAACCTTCTGCTAACTAAGTCTTTTCTGGGAAGGACTTCCCTAGGGGTTCTATCCTCTATTAGAGTACTTCTCCAGAAGACCTTGACTTCGCATTCGAAGATGATATGAGAACCAGTTTCTTCCTTTTTCATACACAGCAGGTATGAAAGGTAAGGTTCTTCCTTATATATGCCGGTGGTTTGCATATGTTGCCCCAGGGAGCAGTGGCCAGTTAATAGCCCTACCACCTATATTATCGTTGAGGATGTCATAAGACCAGTGGCGGCTGGTGAGGTGTTGGTTTAAGGAGGCTACAAGAGGTGTTAAAAAATACATCATAGGCGAAAATTTTTAGGATTTCAAGGTCAACCGCCTTATAATTTGAAGAAAATCAAAGTAAAACAAGCACCCTAAAATATTAATTTCTTTGCGAAAAAAATTGTTTTCACTTTCGAGTGTCTACCTTGAAACCTACTCCTATTTACAATATTCACAAAAACTGTTCTCAGCCAATTAATCTATTCATCAATTTTTTGTTTCATTCACAAAATAGGTAGCTACTTACCTACTTAATGAATTTGTTACCTATTCGAGGAATTAATCAATTGTTGCCCAGCAAGAACCAACGGGGAGGTGAGAGTTTTTTCTTGCCAAAAATAAAATAGGACCCTTTCCAAAAATAGATTTAAATAAAACAAACAGAGACATTTTCCCTAGTAAAAAGTAAACACTGCCATCAAAATAATTTAGTTTTTACCTGTGATCCGGTTAGCCAAGGATGTCTCTCATAATTTCTGATATTAAAACCGCGATTCTGTTGTTTGTTACGCTGCACCAAATTGTTTAATTCCGGGGTAGGTCGCAATGTTTTTATTACTTAAAACTTTATCGTCATAACTTAGTGCACTAAAGTTATGAGATAACAAATATTCCACTAAGTCACCATTGAAATTTTTAAAATTAACTTCAGTAACCAAACTCATTTTAAAAACAATACGCGAGCAAATTAAATTAAAACCAAAACAAACTGTTTTCGTCCACGACTAGTGACAACGGTCCAACGAATTCACTCGATTTCACCCGAAAGCCTATAGTTGTGAATGGTCGACAGTGTGTGAGAATTAATGTATCCTTTTTGAACCGAGCAGCTAGCTTCAATCGGTGTTGCTACATTTTGACTAATAAAAAAAAGTATGTTTCGTACTCACAAAAAAGATGATTGTCCAAAATACACTGGGACTCATTAATCAAAACTTCCTAAAATTCTAATTTCACGTAAGGGCGATGTTAAAATGAAATCTGATACCTCACTTTTCGAATCATCAACGAATTACATTCAAGCGGAGTTTAAAAACTGGAAGAATAATCAATCACGGTTTTCTAATGAATAAAACATGTTGCGTCGAAATTTTTCAATGCAAAATGTTCCCCCCGTTTCTAAATTCGATACGTTAGAGCTGTGGATAGCGCCCAAGGGTTTGTTTGTCTTCCGATATACTCTTCCACATCATTTTTTTTAAAACTGTGAATATAATTTCAATGGTGAACTTGAATGAGTTTTTTTGGAGGAAACGCGTTGGATTACTCACATTTGAAAATGCGTATAATTAAATAAACTTGTGAATATAATGGAATATAAGATGTAACCACTCTCTCTTTTTATATGCCCGAGCTAGCCGAGAGAGGTTATATATATAGGTTCTGGTAAGTTTTCAGTAATGACAACAAGATATAGAATTAAGGAATTTACTACTTTCTTATCATTTACAAAAAGACTTATCTGATCATTTTTATTTAATTTTCTATCGACTTTTTGTCAATTATAATCTAGGTGGATTGCACTCTGTTGATTGCCTAGTCCCCAAGCTTGGAAGTTTTCGTCCCTGGTTGTTTTGTGGTTCTAGCCGAGGTTATATTGTAGCTTCAGTTAACTTTTCTTTGTGGTTCTAGCCAACGTGGTTTTTAGCTCCAGCCAAGGTGACTAAAATAATTCGGGGCAAATCAACATACTATCTCAAACTTAAAATCTTCCAAGAGTCTCTGTAGGGTATCGATGGCCAATTCAAATTAACATTTATATTGATCTCAAGCAAAGATGCTAAGAAAGACAGTATATGTTCCAACATTAAACTGAACATAAGATATGACCACGTGAAATTTGCCATCGTTAGCCTACAAAAATCTTGTGTCAAATTGAAAGAGTAAAATAAGCAAATAAATTAAAACATTTTAAATTAGGAAATGTAGAATGATTATTTCAATATTGAAAGATAAATAATTTAATATAGATAAATGAAAAAAAAATGAAATGGCGGAATATGAAAAAAAATGAACCCACATTTTCAAGATAATGCATTTAAACGAAACAATTAGATTTCTTCTCATAAATTACCGTCTATCAGACGCCACAGGTAGTTAATAATTTTAATATACTGAATATTCGTTCAATAGATATTGAATATAATTTTACACTTAACGATGTTGCTTCTTCAACCGCTATTTGCCAAAAGAGGAAGATGTTTCACGTGCAAAATCGACGCTATCTCGATATTCTTGTCCATTATTAATAGGTGAAACAAAAGTACGGTAGTATTTGATAGCGTGAATCACGGTATTTCAATGTAGAAATCAGGGGCGGCGGTTAAGCGGAGAATTTACACGTTACAATATACTTAAAAAAGAAGGATCACAAAGTTTTTGATTTACATATCGAATTCAACCGTCTATGAAACTAAACATGCCGCCAGTGTTGAAATGTTTTTTTTTCAATCAATATGCACATATATACAACTTGATTTATGCTTCCATTACGGTTTATCATTTTTAGGCCTAGCTTCCATTCGCCTAGTAGCTGGAGTGTAACGTACGATGAAGAATCTCCTTCCATAAATTTCGCTGCTTCCACAAATGATTCGAGTTGAAAATTCGGAAAGAATTTAATTATGAAAACATCTCAGACACTTTCCGGGTATGATACAGCATAAATTTCAACGTCTTTAGAGCACTTTCTGAGGAATATTTCATTTAGCCAGTCGCTTTATGATTTCTGCTTCCTACAGATTATTTCTTCAGTTCAGCATTCTCACGCTCGGGCAAGTTTCTTCCCAATTTCTACGCACCTATTTAATAAAAATCAACTGGTAAACTTGTGTTAGTTAACAAGTAACTTCGACGGACCCTAGCGTCTTGTTTGGACGGCTGAGCGAGATGCTGACAAGCGTAATTAACACGCGAAGAAGCTGTTGAAATTTTGTCGGTTGAGGGGGTTTCAGATGTGGGATTATTTAAACAGCTACCTCGACAAAAAATAATTCTGTGTTTTGCTTTCCCTCGAGAATACTATTTAGCTCTAAAACAAGTATATTTAAATCCTTCCCATTTATCCTTCTCTGCAGGATGTTTTTCCTCATACGTACACACTATGACGGTTAATAATAACATGGTGTGTCACTCCAAGAACACCAGAGAATTGTTCTTATTCGACCTCTTCAGTGTCTCTATTCGAGAAGGAGTGATCCATTATATATCTTCATTTTTCCTATTATAAATCACGACAGCTTTACTGAGGATTGTAATAACTGAAGTGCCATCTGTGGACAGTAGCGGGAAACAACTCTTCGCATGGATCGCGAATTGAATGAATAACTTCATTATAGTGATCTACGTTTCTGTCAACATATACTAACAAAAAGTCCGGTCATATCCATGAGATAAATACTTGTTTTTGTAATTTGCAACATGATAAACTGAAGTCTAATCAACCCTAAACCCCTTTCTGATGGTTTTGAGTTGGAGTGCTTTGCCACGAAGGCAGATTTCTTGGTCTCATGGAATTATTCAGCCAGCTGACTTGCAAGGTTATTTGATAATTATCTTTTCCAGTTTAAATTTGTGATATTTTATCGTTTACTGTCAGAAAGTTTATTTTGCAATCGTTTTTAAAATATTTATTGTTAAATATATTAAATTGATATTGACTTAATTCATTCATCCTTATGGGTATAGTGAACTGCTGAAGTAGATATTTATTGAATTGAGTAATAATTCAACAGTAGGTAATGAATGTATTCTTACGACACGAGTGAGTGTAAGAATTCGTTGCTGTGGACCAGTCGTCCAAGTAAGGATTACTATAGGTCAAAACATCGATATCTTCACTATTACGTTCACAGTTAGTCTGTGATTAGAAGATGTGATCTTTATGGTACCTTGATTTTTAGAATTAAAATTCATTCTTCCTCTAGCGTGCAACTTTCATGAGTTCTGATAAATTTGAAACGAACATCTATTGGTTTTGAATTAGAATGCTTTTTAATTTTTATTTCAGTTGTGAATGCTTCCTATTTATTCAGAGTATCTTACTAACATTTATAAACACTGGTACTTCACTATCCCCTACTTCTTCTGAAACATTTTCACAATTCTTTACTAATAACATAACAACAACGTAACATTGACTGTTACTGTTCCATATATTTCATTCGCCACGTATTTAGAGTGTAATGTGCGATGAGTAACTTTGTTCCAGAAATCGACGCCCCTCGTGTTGTCAGTAAAAAAGTTTTATGTTTCTGCGCCAGGCTTCACGGACTCGACGGTTCATAAAAAACACTTTCTGCTGTTCTTCTCGAAACTTGAAACCGCCAGATGTTTTGTTGAAGTATATTTTGGTGTTTGTTCGAATTGAAAGAGTTGTTCCAGCAACTATAGAAGCATTCGTTGGGGATGATGGTTAGTTTCTTTGAGAGGATTATTTGCCTACTTGAGGGTCTACTTAGATTGTGTGTTACATTGAAGTAATTTCGTCACTGTAACCTCACTTTTGTTATAACTAGATGTGTTATGTAACTTGGCGTCCTTGTGTTTTTACTTCCTACAAACATAACCCTACATCTTAAGATTAAACTTTGACAATCGTTTTGTTTTGATTGAAAATTAAATTGATAGATTCTCATTGAATTAGGCGATTTTCATACATATACATTAAAAGACTTGAACCTAAATCATCTTATTTTAATAATACTTTGTTATAATTTTTATTCGATTGAAATCTTTCTTCAATCTATTTTACAATTACTACTTCAAATAATATCTTATTATAATTTTCGGAACGAAATAGATACTCTTATACAGGACTTAACTTCAATTAAAAGGAAAATATCCATTATCTTAAATAAACATCCAATATTTAAAAGCTTTTAACCTGTCGGAGGTAGATTATAATTTCAGTAAAGATTGAAAATTAAAATAGTCTTGGGTTACTAAGAAAACAATCACAACGTTTATTTGCACTATTTTTGTAGAACTGTGACGAACATGCTAATGTATAGTTTCTGTTAGCAAAGTATTTCATTCGAAAAATGACATTTGTTTCCTAGTTGCTATTTGTCAAGGAGAAAACAGACACAGAAAAAGTTTACATCGGAACACTTTCTATGAATATGCGTCTATCACGGTATATACCAACAAGGATTCAGAATGTTAAACTTTACAGTTAGACTATGGAGGGTAGAAGTAAGTTAAGAAAAGTTATGGGTAGGTGTCATAATTTTGGGGGTACGCCGCTCGCCTAATATGATACATCGTTAGAAAGCGGAAAAAAATCCGTTCCAACCAAACCTCAGCCCACTATGATTTCGAAAACACTATTTCACAGACTTCTTGTTAAATAAATTACTGTTTAAAATTTTTCATAATTGGAAAACGAATGAAAATCATTCGTGACGTTTCCACTCGGATCTTCTGCTGGGATTCTCGATTCCTAGATTAATTTGCACCGTTCCTGTCGTATCGAATTTCTGAAATCTATTAAGCATAGATGATTGTGTCAGATCGAGTAAGGTTTCTATGCACAAATCAGATAATTTGTAATAGTACTCGGCATCTTCATTATCGTCTAATCTACCACTATAACGTAGCGTATATATTGAATTACATGCTTCGCCATAAATGCAACAAATTATCATTATCTGAGCTAGTGCTCGCTTACGTGACTACATTATACAGGGTGAACAACGTAACAAAGGTAATAAAGCGGTTTTGGATTGATTGGGCCGATACTTGGTGTAAATTAATAAACATATTAAAACAATGGTTAAAAATAACAATTTACACATTTATTATAAGAAATAACGCATGACGCACGTTTCGGTGGAACTTCACCTTCTTCAGATGCTAATGGCAAACTAACTATGATTTTCTGTTATATCGAAAACAAGAAATGACAAATTATGTAGAAGGGGTAAATACAAAGATGGTTACAAATAATTATTAGAAAAGGAAAAACGAATTCTGAACTGCTAATCAGGTAGTTCGGTAATTTTGAAGAGATTAAGAAGGGGGCTTGAAGTATGATCGATTTGGCTATTCAATAGGAGACCGGAATGCTTGTATTTATTTATTTGTGATGATTCTAAAAAATTAAGTTTAATTCCCTTACTTTCAGTATTTAATATTTTAAAATCGAAATTGAATGTGTGATTTTCTTGGATTAAATGGTTTGCATAATGTGAATCCGACTTCTGATTAACAAAGCTACGTTTGTGTTCTGAAATTCAAGTTTGAAAACTTCTGAAAGTTCTACCAATGTAAAACTTATCACAATCGCCACAATTAATTTTATAAACTCCCGATTTATTATCTTTATGAACTTTGGATTTATTATTTTTTATATGATTTCCTAAATTATTACCGGTACGATAAGCAATGTTAATGTTGTGCTTAGATAAGACCAATCAGACCCGTAGTGTCATTCACTACAGCACCTTCAGTGTTTTTGTCGCAGTTTCTAATAGAAATAATTCAAAATTATTGTAAATTTCAGCCTAAATTCTCTATCAAAAACTCTTACGATTTAGTCAATAAAATTGAAAATATTCAATTGCCACTTAATTCTAAATTTATGTCCTGGGATGTAGTTAATCTTTTTCCAAGTATACCACCCAAGGTACCTTTAACCCTAATAGAAAAGTTACTTAATAGCAATCTTGTTAATCCTCTCATAAAATCAGATATATTGTCACTTTTGGAATTATGCCTGGAACAGAATTATTTTAGTTTCAATGATAAGATTTACAGCAGTACTGAAGGCTTAATTATGGGAAACCCGCTGAGCCCTTTGTTGGCTGAAGTATTCATGGATAATTTGGAACAGTTAATTCATAATCATCCTATTAGTCGACAATTCGTTTATTGGTTTAGATATGTGGATGATATTATTTGTTGTTTCACTGGTACTCTTAGACAACTAGACTTCACTTTAGAGATGGAGAAAGATAACTCGATTAACTATTTGGATTTGAAAATAACAAAAGTAGATAACAAACATAATTTTTCAATTTTTCGCAAACCATCGCACACTGATAGCGTCATACATAGTACTTCCCTACATCCTTTCCAACACAAAATGGCAGCTTTCAATAGTATGGTACATCGTTTAGTAAATATTCCACTTTCAAATGCCAATTTTAACATCGAGAAAAATATAATTAAACAAATTGCAGTAAATAATAATTATGATCCCAATATTATAGACAATATGATAGATAAAAAGTTTTTCAAAAATGCGATTAACCAGGTGTACCCCCTTACTAAAAATAATATCAAATACAACAGCCTCACTTTCATCGGAAATTCAAGTAAAAAACTTAAATCTCTCTTATCTAAGCACAACATTAACATTGCTTATCGTACCGGTAATAATTTAGGAAATCATATAAAAAATAATAAATCCAAAGTTCATAAAGATAATAAATCAGGAGCTTATAAAATTAATTGTGGCGATTGTGAAAAGTTTTACATTGGTAGAACTTTCAGAAGTTTTCAAACTAGAATTTCAGAACACAAACGTAGCTTTATTAATCAGAAGTCGGATTCACATTATGCAAACCATTTAATCCAAGAAAATCACACATTCAATTTCGATTTTAAAATATTAAATACTGAAAGTAAAGGAATTAAACTTAATTTTTTAGAATCATTACAGATAAATAAATACAAGCATTCCGGTCTCCTATTGAATAGCCTAATCGATCATACTTCAAGCCCCCTTCTTAATCTTTTCAAAATTACCGAACTACCTGACTAGCAGTTCAGAATTGGTTTTTCCTTTTCTAATAATTATTTGTAACCATCTTTGTATTTACCCCTTCTACATAATTTGTCATTTCTTGTTTTCGATATAACAGAAAATCATAGTTAGTTTGCCATTAGCATCTGAAGAAGGTGAAGTTCCACCGAAACGTGCGTCATGCGTTATTTCTTATAATAAAAGTGTAAATTGATATTTTTAACCATTGTTTTAATATAATAAAGCGGTGACTAGGTAGGTACTGTACGTGTGCACTACTATATTAAAACAATGGTCGATAATAACAATTTACACATTTATTTAAAGAAATAACGCATGACGCACGTTTCGGTGGAACTTCACCTTCTTCAGATGCTAACGGCAAACTAACTAAGTATGTTTCTCTTTTATATCGAAAACAAGAAATAAAGAGATGACAAATTTTGTAGAAAGGGCAAATGGTAGTAGGATGGTTACAAATAATTAAAGAATAGGAAAAACTAATTCTGAACTGCTAGTCAGGTAGTTTGGTAATTTTGAAAATATTCAGAAGGGGGCTTGAATGATCGATTTGGCTATTCAATAGGAGACCTGAATGTTCGTATTCATTTATTATAATTACTGGTATTATCGAATTTTAACCTTTGGAAATGAAGAGCTTGCTAATAACATAAATTTATACTAGAAGGGGTCAAATATTGGAGAATTCCGTACATCTCTTTGATCATTTAACGAATTGACTGGGTTATTTTTATTATATTTATATATTTCTATGTACTCTAAAATATTTGGTTTCTTACTTTTCGTAGCTGTATGTGAAATGTTTATATTATATATGCCTGGAAAAGAGTGACTTAAATCTAGAAAGTGTTGCGAAAAATTTGAAATTTCTTTATTTAATATGAAAGAATGTCGATACTCTTTATATCGGATGGCAAAATTTCGGACTGTTTATCCTAAAAAAATTTCCGCTTCATTCTCAAATACGAGAAGAAACGATCACATATAATAAATGATGATATTCTCCAAATTCTTGTCTTTTTTGATTAATAGCATGTACAGTAAACCTTTTTTCAGCTTTTAGGCCAAGCAATAGGGATTTAAACATGACATAAATTTTACCTGTTAACGGACTGTGCCGGCGTGTGCAGAGGAGTCGTGAGATCAATTGTGACATGTTTTGGACTCGCAAATATTAGCAGGGAATTCGTTATAAACATTTTTAACGAAAAAAGGCACTTTTTTTTGTTTTTTGCGAATAACTCAACGAATAATGAAGCAATCTTGATGCTATCAATAGACAAAATGTAGGTAATAAAATTACGAACAAAACTAGACCTCGAGCGACCTGATCGGATGATTAAAACCCGAGAAAATCCCGGAAAAGTAGAAAATTCAACGTTTTTTAAAAAATTCATAAGTTTGTTTCTTTTCATTTTTTAGGACTGAATCTTCGGGGAATTGTAGTAATGTTTATGCACTTTACGTGTGCAAAAATCGGACGCTGTGACTTAATTAGTTTTGTTGCAATTGCAATACAAACTTTTTAAGCGGTATTTTGCAAAATTCATAGTTGCGTCGGGGATTGTCCGATTTTAATTTTGAAAACGGTTTTAAAAAATATAGATTCCGTACAACAAATCGTATATTCTGGTTTTTCATCAAAATTATGGGAAGTACCTTAGAACAGCCGGGAAAGTCGGCTGGAAACGGCTAAGCGCGCGGATCCGCTCGAGTGGTGGGGCGTATCTCTATATCGCGGCGTATCTCTATATCTATATATACGCGCCTCTCCTCAACTCCTTCTTCCCCCACCACTCGAGCGGATCCGCGCGCTTAGCCGTTTCCAGCCGACTTTCCCGGCTGTTCTAAGGTACTTCCCATAATTTTGATGAAAAACCAGAATATACGATTTGTTGTACGGAATCTATATTTTTTAAAACCGTTTTCAAAATTAAAATCGGACAATCCCCGACGCAACTATGAATTTTGCAAAATACCGCTTAAAAAGTTTGTATTGCAATTGCAACAAAACTAATTAAGTCACAGCGTCCGATTTTTGCACACGTAAAGTGCATAAACATTACTACAATTCCCCGAAGATTCAGTCCTAAAAAATGAAAAGAAACAAACTTATGAATTTTTTAAAAAACGTTGAATTTTCTACTTTTCCGGGATTTTCTCAGGTTTTAATCATCCGATCAGGTCGCTCGAGGTCTAGTTTTGTTCGTAATTTTATTACCTACATTGTCTATTGATAGCATCAAGATTGCTTCAATATTCGTTGAGTTATTCGCAAAAAACTAAAAAAAGTGCCTTTTTTTCGTTAAAAATGTTTATAACAAATTCCCTGCTAATATTTGCGAGTTCAAAACATGTCACAATTGATCTCACGACTCCTCTGCACACGCCGGCACAGTCCGTTAACAGGTAAAATTTATGTCAAAAAAACACTCATTTGATGCCCTATTGCTTGGCCTATTTCTGTTGTGAGAACCACTTTGTAACATTGTTTTCTAATAAATAAAAATCATCACTTTCACTACTTAAATCATCCATTTCAACCACACATCTGCACACTACGCGGGTTGATTTTCGTATGACCAGCTACCATCTACCGGCTCGACGTGTTAAGTATCTAGCGGTTTTTAACTCTACCAGCGACCAGCCAGGCTACCATCCAGACGCGTTGTGCGGATACCCGCACAACGAGCCTGGATGGTGGCTGCTAGCCTAGCTGGTCGCCTGGCTGCAAGAATTATCTTCGTAGTTTCTTACGGGGTACCGTACGTGCGCGAAGGTCCGGTCGATTGTATGCTAGCGGGCTATCTCGCTGGTCGCTGGAAGAACAACATTTTACATTCTACCAGCTACCAGCGACCAGCCAGTTTACCATCCAGGCGCGTTGTGCGGATACCCTAATACCTACAGGAATTGAAGTCCACGTGGTAGAAGCTTCAGGCATAGTTAGATGTAAAAAAATAATAAAAAGTCCTCCATTTCCCTCCCGGACGCATAATACAACAGAGTAACCTTTGTAATTAAGAAAATTTCCGACGTATTTTATCTTTCCGAAACCGCATATCCTGTACAAGCTTCGAAACTCGATTTCGGTAGTATATGGGATCGTAAAAGGTGTGTGGAATATCAGAAACACCTCATTAAAATCTAAATTTAAAATATGATAAACTCGATTCTCCATTATGCGTGCGAATTATCTCATCGGTTTGAGGTATATTTTAAAAATGATGGCGATGTTCCCCCCCCCCCCCCACCCCCCCCCCCCCCCACCCCCCCCCCCCCCCACCCCCCCCCCCCCCCACCCCCCCCCCCCCCCACCCCCCCCCCCCCCCACCCAGACAGCGAGACGATGGCGCGCCCGTTCGACAGAGGCAGGGACGGGTTCAGCACTCGACGTGTCGCGTACCGTTCGAAAGAGGCAGGGACGGGCTTTGCACTCATCGTGGTTCGGGAAACTATATTTTCATCGATCTATAGTTTTCACGGATCTATTTAATAGGCGGGGGAGCCTCTCACTAGTGTTAACTAAAAGCGTGACTTTCGTCAGTCTAATTCCGTCACACTTTTAGTCTCGCATATTTTTCAGTTTGGTCCCGCAGCGAAATACCTATATCCTCCAAGCCTGCCGTAAGGTACTTATTTCCAATAAAAATTTTATCATTAAGAAGTATAAAATATGAACTAATTATGAACTCTACCAGTACCTCCAATATTGGTAATGATTGGTCTGTGTTAACTAATGAAGAACACATATTTGCCATTCAATTTTATTATATGTAAATGTCTTGAAAAACTGCATATTCATTTTATGTCTGCTGGCAATTTTTTTTCGCCTTGTGAATACTTAATTCAAATTCATCCAACAAAATTTTTTCCAATGGCACTGAGATGTGGAAATGTCGAAAGATAATTGTGCAAATATTATGTAACTAGGTCGTAGATCAAATACAATGAAATATCCTCGTCTTAATCAATTAGATTATGAAAAACTGAGAATATAAGTGAATTTGTAAAATCGACATTAATGGAAGCATAGATACATTTCTTGCTCTTATTTGCTCCATCCCTCCATCAACGTTTTCTTCAATCTCTATCAATAAAACGAATTGGGGAGTAATCCAATATTCGCGAAGTTTCTCTAGACGTCGGACAGCATGCCTCCTAATTTTTTACTCAATTAAGGAATTGGAGGCTATGAACTGGGTGTTTTTGGAGAGACTCCAAGAATTCGTTAAATCGGACCCGGAGTATATACCAGCCTGGAATCGCTTAATTATTCAGAGTTTCTAGATTTCCGATCAGAATTAAGACCCCATTTTCTTTTCTGGGAAAATTAAAGGAAAGTGTTGTATGGTAGAAACGTAGATAAGTCATTGATTTTCCTTGACCTCTCTAGTTCTTCTGTTCAGTGGTTCGCTGCCAAAAGATACTTGGGGTGGGTATATATGAAAATGAATGTGTATATATATATATATATATATATATATATATATATATATATATATATATATATATATATATATGTATATATACTTATATATGGATCATTCTACGATAAGAGACCTAGTACATAGAGGATGCGGCCAAGAAAAAAGATGGAGTTTTTTGATTTAACACGTATATTACGACTTCAAATTCTTCTAAGTGCACATTTACGTAAGAGAAAGTCAATTTATACATTTTTAGTTATTTTTTAGATAGTCATGGAAAATTTATAAGGCAGGGTAAAGACATCAAGACTTTTTTGGTCAAAGGAAAGATTTGATGTGATAAAACTATTATTGAAATTAACTTTTTAAAACATTGTTCTTAACTATATCTGAATTAGAACATTAACTATCTTTAAATTAGTTTATACAGATATATAATTATCCAAATTATCTCCTCTGGTCATTCAGTACTTCCCCTGGTAATAATCTCGCCAGGGGAAATACAACAGGGGAGAGATGTTTTCTTCTGAATTTTTTTCATTAACTCACGCTAATTTCGGATTTATATTATGTCACACGTTAACTATCACACTATTGTTGAACTCAAACAACTAATGCTAAGTAAATTAAGCAAATTGTATAAATAGTACGACTTACCAGTGGAGAGATACGTTCACCCTGCTAAAACAATTGCACCCCAGTGTTGCGTCGCACCAATTAATATAATATAACTACCATTGAACCGCTTCTTTATTTGGTATTACTAAATTGTCGTCAATTTGTGCCATTGAGCGCCATTTGCAAAATGGCCGTTTGATAATTGTTTTGTTTTAGCGGATGGGAATTTGGCAGGGTAGATACACAAAAAAGCGGGACAAAAGTAATGTTTAAAAATTATTAAAACTTAACAAATATTATTATAGGTATATAATGTCTACATGTTCAACCAAATACGTCAAGGGGGCAAGCCAGGGTAGAGACTCTTTCATGCTTAAATGAGTAATTTGAGTAAAAATGTGCTTCAATTGTGTATTCAAGGTATTCAATCATGATATAATCGATAAACTACATTAAGATGCTGCGATTTATTGTATAAAATGGCAAGATATAAAATATGAAAGGTATTTTATATTGATTGCCGTCACATTACTCTTATCGTAGAATGACCCATATACCTATATATATATATATATATATAATATATATAATATATATATATATATATATATATATATATATAGATATATATATATATATATATATATTATATATATTATATATATTATATATATATATATATATATATATATAAAGATATATTATATATATATATATATATATATATATATATATATATATATATATTATATATATAAAGATATATATATATATATATATATATATATATATCTATATATATATATATATATATATATATATATATATATATATATATATATATATATAAATTCGATGGACGATGAATCAACTCTGTGGTAGTTCATATTTTATATTAAAAATTAAAATAATAAGAAAACAACTTGTCTAAAAACCACAAAATGAAAATAACTTTTTATACGACTAGTGTCGCGTGTTACAGCATTATAAAGAGTGTATACATAATTGCAAAGACATCGCGTGAAAATATAAGTATTTCGGTTCGGTACCTGGAGTTGGTAAAATGTAATCGATGGGTCCAAGCTAGTTTAGACAAGTTGTTTTCTTATTATTTAATTTTTAATATATTTATATATATATATATATATATATATATATATATATATATATATATATATATATATATATATATATATATATATATATATATATATATATATATATATATATATATATATATATATATTAATATATATATATATATATATATATATATATATATATATATATATATATAGCAAGTATTTTAATATTTTATTATCATAATATATACTTTGCTTTCACCAAAAATGTGCCCTACTCTGATCGATCACATTTAATCAATCTCTTTGTTTGTGCAGAGTAGAAAAAGACATTTTTCCACATTAACGCCCGTCGTTTAAACACAATTTCTTCACACCGTGGTGACCGCATTTACCCTATCAGAGAGTTTTTTTTATGTTGGCGCGAACTATAGAGCAATGTTCGACATCACATCGTACTCTATGTACGCAGCTGGAATCGACTTCATGTTGAGCTCTGTGGAGTTAATGGGAATCCTGACGTTTATTTTTCTATGCTTGTGCCTGGCCGAGTTCAAAACATGGTTTTCATGCATTCCTTTTGAAGTCATTGTAGGTAATGAAATGGAACGTTCTGAGTCCCAATGAAATAAACGTAATGTTCATTAAATTTGTATGCCGTGAGTGTATATGAGAAAAATGAAATTGTGAGCCATTTAAGTTTGAACATGAACATTTCAGAGAGACTTTTATATTCTAATAGTCTCAAGGAATAATATTGGAGAGTTACTCGTTCTCGGATGTGCTACGCTGCCATAATATGAAAATATATTATTTAAAAGAAAATGGATGCCACACAGAGGAACATATCAGAATACGATAATGATGTAGCTATTTCAAGGAACGTTAACTCTCTTCTGAATATTTACACCATAGCTTGATACTTTCTGATAAGAAAGTATCTCTACTTGATAAAGTAGAGATTGACTCTTACGTAGACGTTAAACTTGCTGACCTTTTCTGAATTAGCAAAATGTTCAAACATTTAGGCTTTTGAGGTTATGATTTCATAATATAGATATTATAACAACTGATACAATGGGTGGAACAAGTTGTAATTAACCAGATAGTTTGTGAAAACTATACGTCAATATTGGGTGTAACCTGGAAATTATATAAACATAGACAAACAAGGAGAATTATATTATCACAAGAAAAATACCGTATAGAACAGTAAGGTGAAAAAATTAATTTTGTTCAACAAAAAACAAAACTTGAATTTACTACGTTTATTATCGCTAAAATACTTTGAAAAATAAAACACTGCGATTGCAATTTCGGTCACTAGACCATCATCGGGCAGATTGAGTTAAGAACTGAATACAGAATTACATATTTGCGCTCACGGGTGGGAAAGAATTATTGCAGGTACCTAAATAGACAAAAAGAACACATTTCAAGAAGGCTAATAGATGTGGATTTCCCAAATTGGTACAATAAAATGTTCTTAGAAAAATCATTATTGTTTGAATACACTAAATATAGGAGAATATATCAAGTCAATCTGGTCGTTCAGCAAGATATCTTTCGCATAATGATTGAGTTTAAAAATTTCTAATGATTCTTAGTAAGTAAGTTTGATTCCTTTCGGTAATTTGTGCATAATTTGAAAGTAATCTATTTGTGGAAACTGGTGGTGGTTTTCACGGCAATGATTTGAAAACGTTGAATCCGTTTTATTTTTCAAAAAAGATTGTTGGTGTTCTTTAAATCTTGTCTTGAACGATCTAGCAGTCTGACCTATACACACTCCTTTACATACAGGACAAATCAAACTATAAACTCCTGAACTTTCAAATTTTGAAGTGATATCTTTGGCATTGAATAAAAGTTCTGAGAGTTTTGTCTTAGGTTTGAAAGCAATTATGATATTACATTTAGGTATGACATTAGCAACTAATAGTCCGGGAGCCAGTAACAGATTATTTGTAAAATTCATATTACAATTTGGCAACCCTGGCCTAGATGCTGTCGTGTCATGTTGAGATCTAGTCGGTGTCCCCTCTCAACGTAAAACATCTAACAATTCACTCCTCTGATCAATTCTTCACAGTTACTGTCAGTGAACTCTCGAAATGATGTTTTTATTATCCGCATAGCACACAAAATCGTATAAATCACGATTACAAAGCTCAGTCTCCTAATGATATATTTACAATCTAACGTGTAGAATTACTCATCAGAAATCCGTTTTATTTTTCAAAAAAGATTGTTGGTGTTCTTTAAATCTTGTCTTGAACGATCGACCAGTCTGACCTATATACACTCCTTTACATACAGGACAAATCAACCTATAAACTCCAGAACTTTCAAATTTTGAAGTGATATCTTTGGCATTGAATAAAAATCCTGAGAGTTTTGTCTTAGGTTTGAAAGCAATTTTAATATTACATTTAGGTATGACATTAGCAACTTTTTCTGTTAGAGGACCAAAATATGTTAAAGATGTGAATTTTTCCGATTTTTCTACTTTCGATTGAGGATATATGCTGTTGTACGCTAGTTGACTACGTTTCTTGTTTATCATTTTATCTATAAAACTTGTATGGAAACCATTGTTTGAAGCAATTATTTTTATAGTAGAAATTTCTTTTGCTAAATTTGGTATGGATGATAATCAACTATTTATTAATTTTGTTCATTATGAGGACAACAATACATCGTGTTTTTTTCTATCGGAATCTATTCATCTGTATTAATCAGTGGCTAAGATTTTCAATGAATTAAGGTTTTCATTTCTAGATAAATAATTTTTCCAGTTGCTGTTAGCATCTCATTCAGTACTGCATTGAACCACAACACATAATAAAGAAATAATTTGTCCTAACTTATCCCAAATTGAACTTCTTTGTAAAATTCATACTACAATTTGGCAACACTGGCCTAGATGCTGTCGCGTCGTGTTTACATCTAGTCAGGCCTTCCATAAGATTATGAATATTAATTTTCACCAAGCCTTCATCGATTATTAATTTCAAAATTGAATAATAATAACAGTTCGATTCCGTCAAACTGTATAAACAAGAACCGTATCAAACATTCATCAATATTCAACGGAACCCCATCCAATCAACTGGAGGAAAACAGAACGAAGACGATGGATGACTAAAAACTTTTTTCACAGTTTAGTTATGACTCTGCTAATTAAATTGGAAACTTTCTCAACATTAATATCATCTGAATGGCGAATCAAGCAGCCTGTTTATACGAACGAAACTTGCCCTGGCGAGAAGTTTTTCAATTACTCACAGGTCTCCAGTATTTTAGGAATAATGGTTCCGGGTTTTCTTGTCGGTCCAAGTTCCGGGGAAATGAGATATTAAATTGTCGTCGTGACATTTCGGTTAGTTTCTGGTTAATTCGCAACGAAACGCATCAATCATTGTCAATCGGACATATACTCTGCAGTTGAAGCTCCTGATCGCTGTGTTTTTCGACGAAACAGTGCACGAAATGTACGAGAATATATTTTTCGGTAACCTTCCGGAAAGTACCTTCTTTCCGGACGTCTTTTCTACGAGGAAGTAGCAATTTTCCGGCCTTAGTCCGGAAAGAACTTATTTACCGCACTGGGCCGGAAAGAATTACAACGTTATTTTCATTGTGTGTAGTCAAAAACCTAATAATAGCATGGAAATATAGGTAGGAGTGCTTGAGAAGAATTAGGCCAGTCAGTTAAGACATTGAAAATCGAAAATTAAACAATAATTCCAAAAGTTTTTAAACTTTGGTCGAGTTAAGCTACATAGAGAAAGGAACAAATTTAATTTTGCAACCTTTTCTGATTCCGGAACATTGTTTAAATTGCAATAACATTGAATTTTTCTGTATGCTTGTGAGAAAAATTCCAAAACTTCTGCAAATTTGGAGTGGTATTGAATATATTATTTCATATCACGTATCAAATTTGCAACCAATTTAAGGATACGGAACATTTTTTTAATTCAAAATTAATGTTTTTCTTTGATAAACTGACCTAAAAAATGCCAAAAGTTCTGCAAACTTAACAGATTCTTCGGAAAAATATACCGAACAGTTGTATAAATTTGGAACCTTTTACGTTGACCGGAACATGTTTATTTATAATTTTTTTAATTCGTGGTAATTTTTTCGGGCAAGATGGTCTCGAAATAATTACAAAAGTTTGGAAACTTGGTTGCAAATTTAGAAAACATCTATTCTGATGCATTCGCAGATTTGCAACCTTGTACGCGGTCCGGACCTTTATGCAATTCGCAAAAATATAAAAATCCAAAAATCATATTTTTGCGAATTGCATAAAGTTCCGGACCGCGTACAAGGCTGCAAGTTTGCAAATGCATCAGAATAGATGTTTCCTAAATTTGCAACCAAATTTCAAAACTTTTGTTATTATTTCGAGACCATGTAACGTTATGAAATACCGTCACTGGCTAAACCAAATTCTAGCCGAGATGAGTCAGTAAAGAAGATTCTATGATTTCTAGCGTCACTTCAAATAGTAGGAGGGATAAATTGTCAAATCCGGGACGCTAACTAAACCATCTTTCTTTTCAACTAGAGAGTTCGAGTTAATAACACGTCGTAAGAATTATAACAAATTCTCACTTTATAGTAATCCCGAAGTTGATAAATTTTTGCTAAATATCTTTGCGCTAGGAAGCGGAGTCTGAATTCCAAAAAACTGCAGGAGTCTGAATTCCAAAAAACTGCAGGAGTCTGAATTCCAAAAAAACTGAAGGAGTCTGAATTCCAAAAAACTGCAGGAGTCTGAATTCCAAAAGACGGCAGGAGCCCTAATTTCGAAAACCGTAGGAGTCAGTAATTTGAAAAATCTCAGGGGTTTCCAAAAACGTCTGTAGTCTGAATTTCAAAAACGTCAGGAGTTTCAAGGAATTTGAAAACGTCCAGAGTCTGAGTTTCCAAAACGTCAGGAGGCTGAATTGAAGATCTTTGGAAAAACAGATCAGTATACTGAAAAGAGCGAAATCAAATTAACTTTCTTCATTTTACATTATTCAATTTAATTATATTTCACTTGTAATCTTTGAACCAAATTTCACAAATAACTTTAATAGATATTTTAGTAAAGCTACTTCGTTTCATTGTCTCATATGAATAAATCAGGTAAAGTGTAACCGAATTTCCCTAAACATTTGAACTAGTCGGAGCATTTAATTTTTGTAAAATATCCAAAATTCATTTTTATTGTTTCATGAGGGGAAATCACGTTACAACCATTATTCCCGAAAAAATTACCACGAATTAAAAAATTATGAATAAACATGTTCCGGTCAACGTGAAAGGTTGCAAATTTATACAATTGTTGGGTATATTTTTCCGAAGTATCTAGTAAGTTTGCAGTACAGAAACAATTGTTATGTTTAACAAAATATAGTGAAATAAAAACCCAAGGTTTATTTCCATTATATATCCAATTCCGTAATTAACGTATGTGGTATCCAAAACTGAATATAAATTCATGATTCGAGGTCAGTATATAGACCTCGAAATTCCAAGAATTTTGATGAAGGCCGGAGTTTCCTAACTTAGAAACATTTAAGAGCGTAAGCGACGAATCTTTTGAAGCAGCCCCGAAGCTTATCACCACCAACTCTCCATTTTATAAAGGGTTTTGACCCAGGAAATAGTATATTGTAAAATTAGTGGGAAAAGCATAATATTCCCAAACGACTGTGATAATTACCAGACGAGGAGCGTAGCGACGAGTCTGGTAACACAGGAGTTTGGGAATATGCTTTTCCCACGAATTATACATACTATTTTTTCTCCGATCGTTGATTTGAATTTAAAAATTTAATTAAAAAATATTTCATCCAAGATGTAATCAAGTAAGTTTAAATAGGTTTCTCTATGTTTATATTGAAATATAGAAGTGGTAACCATGGAAATTACTCTGTTATGACAAAAGTAAAATAATTTTAAAGCCGGTTTTGTTTGATTCGTTGTATTTTATAAGGAATTAAAAAAGAATTAGTAAACATGAACACTGATAGTGATTATTTGTTGTCTTGCACGGCTCCTGAACTAGTAGAAGCCGCGAACGTGGCTTCACTTAATTTACTTCCGGCGAAATCCAGAGAGAAGGATGAACTTGCGTACCAACGCTTCATGAATTTTTGTAGGAAAAACAACAGTGTATCCTTTTCTGAGAATGTACTGATGGTGTATGTTACTGAATTGGCTAAAACAATGAAATCTTCGACGTTGTGGGTACATTATTCCATGCTTCGATCAACTTTGTCTGTTAAAAATAATATTAATATTGCCCAGTACCAAAAACTGAGAGCAGTTTCAAAACGTCAAGCTACAGGATACAAAAAATGTAAATATTAACAACAATTATAAAAATTAAAACCATACTTTGTTTCATTTTAATGTAATAATCCATTTGTTACATTACCGCACGCTACAGTAGTGCGGTAATAATATTACCGCACTGTTATTTTCTAATTGCTTAGCAACTGGCCACTATTCTGGAATGTTGAACTTTGCGCATAGAAAACAGGTCAAAATAGTGTCACTTTTCCCACGATCGGAGAAAATAGTTATTTATGTACCAAGTGCGTTATATAGACCCTTATGCCCTGAGGGAAACATTCGGCCCGAGGGCCTCTGGCCCGAGAGATGAATGTTGCCCGAAGGGCATAAGGATCTAGTAACGCACGCGGTGCATACAAGATTTTATTTTTCACGAAAAAATTATTATATTATGATGAAAAAGCGATTTTAAAATCGTTTCATTGCTCCTATTCATTTTCCTTCTCATAGTAGGCATGTCATTTGTTGATAGTTTGACGTTTGTGAATATTTTTGTCATCAAATTTAGTGAATGTCATTCCTGCTTTCTTTGTGTATAGTCTTATAGAAATAATGGAAATGAAAATGAATTTACCCAAGAATATCATAGAAAATGCAGCCAAAGCTGCGAATAATTCATTGCCGGAGAAATCCAGTGTCTTATACGACAAGGATTATGAAGTATTTAATCAATGAAATTTGCTTCATTTCTCCTAGTACAATAAGCGGGTGTTTTTAATCCATTATGCCCGCAAATGCGGGCATAATGGCCTAGGGCATAATGAGTGTGTTTATAGCAACCGTATCCAAGGTGAAATAAACGTATAATATACAAGTGAAAAAGAAAACATTATTGGGTAATTCCTTCAGAAAAATCTTAATTAAGAATAAATAATTAATATTATGAAAAAATATACTAATATAGGGGGCTAATAAAAAATAATCATCGAAAGTCCAAGAAAAACGTTGAATATTTGGAAAATAAATCAATTTTTCAATAAAAAAATACTATCGTTGAGAAATAGTTATTTTCCTATCAAGTGCGGAAAGTGATACTTTCCCGCACGCGACTGCAGTTGACCCGAACGACGCGGAGCGGAGTTCGGGCAAGTAGTCAAGTGCGGGAAAGACACTTTACGCATGAGTTAGGAACATTATTTTTTCTACGACCGTATATACAAAAAAGTATACCAACTCATTTTTCAAAAATTATTTTATTCCAACAAACATAATAATATACAAAACTTTAACTGAAAACTACTAATTATTATAAATATTATTATTAAAAACACAATTTGTTGCATTCTGTAGACTAGTAAGAATTGCCGGTCCAGTTGAGTTATTTGGTTTCAACTGGAAGGTAGATGACGTCGATGAGGATGGCATCGGTTGCAGGTCGCATAAAGATAACGATGACGGTGACGGCAACGGTTTTAAGTCATTTGTAGTACAGAGAATTTAATTTGATATAATATATAATTATAATCTAATATATAATATAATTTTATTTGATATATTATTTTTTCTACAAGCGCTTATACGAGATCGATTAGATTTCAACACACAGATCAAATTTGATATATTCAAATAATTTGATACTAATGACATAGACGCCTATTCTACTAATTCGTTCCTATAGGAGCATTTCGCATAGGAAAGTTTTTCCACTCCGCTACCAATTCCTCCCGCACGAGATCGGTAACACGGATCGGTATTCTACAATGCCATAGGAATGGATTCCGGCACACGTCTTTTTCACACAGCGTTGCCGATTATTCATTTCATCACTCGTCCAATGAGATGACGAGAATTTAAATTCTTGAATCTGCGATATCTATGATCTATGTCAGATGTCTATGATACGGGACTACGGGTTGTTTACAAATAAAATACATGTGATCATTTACTCACTTTGTAGTTAAAGGTTTGTACTAGCAATGACTTCAAGAACAGGAAATATGAGTGAAGCGCAAAGAGAAGAATTAAATAGATTTATGTGGGAAACAGTTGAGTTATTTGGTTTCAACTGGAAGGTAGATGACGTCGATGAGGATGGCATCGGTTGCAGGTCGCATAAAGATAACGATGACGGTGACGGCAACGGTTTTAAGTCATTTGTAGTACAGAGAATTTAATTTGATATAATATATAATTATAATCTAATATATAATATAATTTTATTTGATATATTATTTTTTCTACAAGCGCTTATACGAGATCGATTAGATTTCAACACACAGATCAAATTTGATATATTCAAATAATTTGATACTAATGACATATTGTGTTAATTCACATGTCGTTTCCATAGTAACGTCGTCGGTGGCGTTCGGTGCATAGAGACATATCATTATTCAGTTTAGGCCGGCCGCACATTTCCTACAATCGGTTCCGATTGTCTGAAACGATTGTCGGATCAGGGCATCTGACGCTCAATTTCTTATACTTTTATACGATCATATCGCACACCTAGATACCTATTCTACTAATTTCGAACGGTCGACTCGACCGGTCGAGACAGAGATTTTCGGCTGTCAAACGAATTTTGCTATTCTACTAAACTTTCGACCGCACGTTCCGACTCGTTCCCAGCCGAAGGTCACTCTCCTGGGTGTAGGGCAGGAGAAAATACTTCGGGCGGTCGGATTATGCGATTTGCGATGTTGAAATTGAGCATTTGCAAGTGTTTTTGACCCGGCAACAGAGCAGTCAGCTGAGTTGATTTTGTTCATTGACGTTTCTTAGGTTATGCCAAATATTATTCACAAATGTTTATTATTTATATTTTTTTAGTTCGTTCTTCGCGTTGTAAGAGTATTTTAAATGAATCCTCACGATCCTATAGACTTGTTTTTTCTTCAAGGAGATTTAGAAAATGAAGCTGAACCTTTGCCACGTAGAACATTCAATTGGAATAATCCTTTCGAAATGAATGATGTTTAGTTTATTAGAGTTTTTCGATTAATTGATTTGATTTCTCCATTAAATGAGCAGCCTAGAATAAGTGATGGCTGATGACAGTTGAAAGAAAAGTATGCGATAAGTATTTTTACATAATATGTATAAATATTTGATGTATGGTATTTTGGTAACTTATGCCATTTATCTAGGTTCTAGTGGCTCTTGTGCGTCCGACCAATCGGACCGATTAAAAGTCTGATCCGACTACCGGAAAGCAAGCCGTGCATTGTTTTTGCATAGTCTACCGCAAACATACGATTATCTCTGTCAGTTTTTGGCAGGGAGTATAGAAAAAGGAATTGTCAAACCATGTGCGACACTGAAAATTTGATTACCACGGTCGAAAAATATCCCTGCTTATGACATTCAAATAAAATCGGACGTATTTTGTCGGCAGTGTGCGCTAGTGGTCCGATTTGAAATCGTTTCAGACAATCGGATCCGATTGTAGTAAATGTGCGGCCGCCCTTATTCTTTAATAAATGCGTGCGGGAAAAATCCCCGCTATTCCATTCCCGCACTAGTGCGGAAAAGTGACACTTTCAAAACTAAAATGCGTGCGGGAAAGTTGGTTAAAACGCACGGTCGTAGAAAAAACTTATTTAGACAATAAATAATGTTACCATATTTCAGATAGGATCATAGGTTTTCTCTAAAAAAATGTTTCAATGTCCTATGTATAACGGCTAACTGCTAGGCTGAATTGTTGAAAAATATATTGTTATATAATATGTTATAAAAATATTGTTAATTTCTTTACTAAGTTTCTTTTGAATAAAATGAAAAAGCGTTTTAGAAATTGAACTATAAATAATGGTGTTTCAATTAGTTGATTGCTTTAATATTAAAAATGAAAATTACTATACATTAGGGGGCGTTCAAGTATTACGTAACGCAATTTTTGAAGATTTTTGACCCTCCCTCCCCCCTATGTAACGCACCGTAACGTTCTCATGAACCCTCCCTCCCCCACCCTAAACGTTACGTAACACCCAAGTGACTATTTTTACCTAAAAGGAAGATTTTTGACCCTCCCTCCCCCCTATGTAACGCACCGTAACGTTCTCATGAACCCTCCCTCCCCCACCCTAAACGTTACGTAACACCCAAGTGACCATTTTTACCTAAAAGGAAGATTTTTGACCCTCCCTCCCCCCTATGTAACGCACCGTAACGTTCTCATGAACCCTCCCTCCCCCACCCTAAACGTTATGTAACACCCAAGTGACCATTTTTACCTAAAAGTCACAAATATGTTGCGCAAAGTACCTGAAAGTCGCTAAAATACCTATGTTATTGTTTAAAAGGCGTTTTCGTTAATAATAAACAAAACAAGAGTACCTATTCTCACTCGCAAAATACATGCGTATATTGTTTATTTTATTGTTATATAATAAATAATCATACATGATGTAAAATAATGAAATGGGCTCAAATTTGTCCTAATAAACTTTTATTACTAATCTTCATTTAATTATGCCGTTTTTCTGACTTGGCGCTGTCCTTACATACATTTTTAGCTTAATCCACCATTATTTTTCTCATGCATTATTCGATTTTAGCTTATTAGCAGGTTTTCACTTTGGGAACCTGCTTATTAAAATCGGTGCGATTAGCAAAGTTGGACCTAGGACCAAGATATTTTTTCGTTTCATGACTTTTACATATATAAAATATATATATATATATATATATATATATATATATATATATATATATATATATATATATATATATATATATATATATATATATATATATATATAGTAATAGTAATTGTACTGATGGTCAAAAGAAATCGTACGGCATCTGCTTGTGGAGGTGACAGATCAACGGGCAACCTCACAAGAAGTAGTAAAAACTTGCATGATCCTTTGTTTACCTGACTAGGTACCGAGAGCTTGCTTGAGGTCCAAAAGATTTTGCATCCGCAGGTTGGCGGCAAGAAAGTATTATTCGGAAAGAATGATTTCAATGCACTCCTCAAGATGGAACAGCAGGATTTGTAAGCGCATTTAATTACTTGCAAAAAATATTGCGAGTCACGGACGTGAGCGCTATACCATTTTTAGTTTTTCTTTAGCCGTTTTTTAAATTTCGTTGGCAGTTTTTGGCACAAAAGTCAGCATGAGTGCTTTTATAGGGCAAAAAGAGCTGATGATGCAAATCTTCCTCTTTTGAGAACATTACAATATGAACTCACTTCTACAACACTGACTACAGCATTGTGCTTCTGTGTATTACGTGTTTAAAACACTAAACCAAAACTGACAACGGGAACAAAAAAAAATGACGACGAATACAGTCGAGGTATCCCATAAAACATAAACGGATAAGGTTGCCAACTTGGGAGAACAGAATAAAACTGACGTAGAATACAATCGAGGGATTCCCCATAAAACATGAACGAAAAGGGTTCCCAACTTGGGTGATTTAAGTTCCCTTTTTTTATTTCAATAAGAAAACAATGTTGCGTAACGCGTAGTTCGAAACCCCCTCCCGCCCATGTAACGCATCGTAACGTTTTGCAAGACCCCCCATCCCCCAAATTGCGTTACGTAATACTTGAACGCTCCCTTAGTAATATTTAATAAAATATTGAAAATTTATCTAAATCGCATGAGAATTAAGTCAAGTATACACTTGTTTCTGCAATTGTAACATGAATTAGTGACAGAGGTTTTTTGAAATTAGAAAAATTTAGTCAACCCTTTCGATCATTTTTTGTTATTAGCGCCCCCTATATTAGTGTAAAATTTATTAAATATTGATAAAGCTGTTCACGAAGGAATTACCCCATAATTTTATTCAAATTTTTCGTAGCTTTTGTAAGTTTTTAAGCTCTGGTGACTGGGCTACAAATAGTATGAACGAAGGCTATGAAAGTAGACATAGAAGAATAGAAGTAAGCCGCACAACCACTGAACTGCCAAAACGGACTTAGTAATAATAAATGTAGGTTATACGTACGTAATAATTATAAGGGGTAAATACAGTTGTGCATTCATCCGAATTTTAACGAGTTTGGACCCGACCCCTGGTCAAAAGCAGATTAACTTTACTTACGAATAATTCGATGGCATATTTATAAGCTTCTTTGCGAAGAGGATTTAATTATGGTAAATACGAACTTGAGCATGAATGATTTTCATCATAACTATCAACTACGGATTCAATCGTAGGAAATATTGTAGGGGAAAATGTTATTGAGAATTTTTTGCTTGGCAATTTAGCAATATTTAGTAATTCTCGTAAAAAATTCTGAAATACTTTTTTGGACTATAAGACAAGTGGATATGAACCTAAAGTTAGCTTATAAATACCTGAATTATTATGAGGTCTAGTTTTATCCTTTGAATTTCTAATTTGTTTACTTGTTGTATTCTGAGTTTTAAAAGGTAGTCTTACATTTCGATATGACAAACTTATCTTCTATTTTCAGTATTTGACACAGAAGAAAAATTTGATAAAGGAAAAAAGCATGTTCTCTGAAACATCTATATATTAATATGCGGAGAGAAAACTCTGTACCCCTTTTCAAAATTAGTTTTTGGTATTATTAAAACATAATAAGCGATACGCCCCCTACCGGTGTCGAATATTACTAGAGCATGGGCGATAGATTGCTTTGTTTACATTTGTTTACGTGTATTTTATATGAGAAGTTGTTGAGTTTTAATTGTGTTTTGGATCGTCTACAAACGTTCAGAAGAAATTAAGCACTATTGTTGTGTATCCTATTATTCATCTTGGGCAAAAAAAACCCGAATATAGCTTACATACCTTTCCGAAAGCTGGACAATTCAAAGTTGCATTCCAAACAAAGTTGGGAAACAAGGAAATGATGGACAGAAGAAAGGTGTGGATTCATAACTTGAAGATTGAAAAAAATGTCTGAAAAAATGTTCTTTACAGTTTACTGAGAATAATTATTTTTCCTGCAGTAAGTTTGTGGATTTTTCCATATAGAATTATACCAACTAATGATGTGCAATTTTCAGCTAACCGAAAACGTAGAGTTTTTGAAGTCCAATGCTATTCCAACGAAAAATGTTCCACTTTTATCGGAATCTGAACCTGGGCCATCATCCAGAGATTCTAGATAATTGTATTTTCTTTCATGTAACAACCAGAGATACTATTAAAATAATAACAATTGATGTTTATCTGCACAACCAAATAACAGTTTTTCATAACATCAAGAATATGAAATAAATCTAGACTCTATAGCTAGGTAAAAACTAAAATATTCAATTATATAATCATGAAAACAGAGATTCTATCAAAAAAACCAGACTCTCAGAAGTCCACCGTACTTTTAGGAGAGCTGTTATACGTCAGGAAATTCAAGAAATATAATAACTCATTACATTCAAACCATTCAAGCAGAGTATTCATATTAATTCTTCTTTTATTTCATGTTGTTTCTTTCACTTTTGCTGGTAAGTGCTTAGTTTTGTCCGTTATACTCAAAAATTCTTCAGTTCGTAATGAAAGTACACATGTCAGGGATGTTTTCTTGAAACTTTTGAAAGTTTTTTTATTTTTTAAATAAATAGGTGTTTTATCATACAGCCTTTTCATGAGGTATACATAGTTCCTTCAACCAATTAATTTATTCGTCCTCTACCTTATTTTATTATTGATTTTCATGTTCAATGATAAAAACTCAGTGTAAATTTCAACTTGATGTAGGTAGGTTATCTACTGTTGAACAGAGATAATATTGTCCTCAATCGAAACACAATGAACCACTGCAAAACACGAAGTCCAAAAAAACACAAATTACGAAGCTAAACATTCGAAAACTCAAAATGAAATGAGCGTAAATACCATTACCAATCAATGTACACAACAAGCTAATCGCCCATGCTCTAGTACCGATATTAGCCGTCCCGGCGCTACGATCTTAATTTCAGACGCCAATAGGCGAAGAACTTTTTGAATCAAGATCGAATTTTGAACACTTGGCGATCACTAATAAGAATAGTTTTTCATTCAGAATTCAAAATATTTATATTAAAATTCTTCACAAGATGAACGTAGAAAATTAACCACTTATTCTATGGAAAATATATAACTTATTTAAATCCACATCTACCAAAACCCGCGTTTAAGAAGCTTATGAATTAATGAATTCCCCGCTTCCTCGATTTAATTGAAAACGAATACATTAAAGTTGTTATTCAGTTAACCAAGTGCGGAAATTTTCCTCTTTTTCATTTTTCACTCATACACTGTACGTACATGTAGGTATAAATGATTCATGAATCCAATCAGTTGTGTGGTCGAAACTAACTATTTGCAACAAATCGATACAGCTTCTGGTTAGCTATAGCACACATTCCGCCAAACCGGATTTATGATTGCAATATAATTCCACAATTCAATAGGAGGACATTTTGCAAGTTTCAATCCTATTTAATGTGAATATTTTGACATTTATGAATATTTTTGTCATCATATTCAGTGAATGTCATTGCTGCTTTTTCTGTGTAGTCTTATAGAAATAATGGAAATGAAACTGAATTTACCCAAGAATATCATAGAAAATGCAGCCAAAGCTGCGAATAATTCATTGCCGGAGAAATCCAGAGTCGTATCCAATAAGGATTATGACGTATTCAATCAATGGAAGTTGCTTCATTTCTCCTCGTACAATGAGCGGGGGTTATGATTCATAATGCCAGCTCATAACGCCCTAGGGCATAAGGAGTGTATTTATAGCAACCGTATCTGAGGTAAAATCAACAAATAATATACAAGTGAAGAATAAAAGAAGTTACGATAAGGAAAAATTATATTCGACATATTCATTACCACCTTCTAGAACACAATAGCTTCAAAAACGAATTCGATGTACAGATGAGAAAGGCTATATGTGTTGTGTTTATAGCAACCGTATCTAAGGTAAAATCAACAAATAAAATACAAGTGAAAAATAAAATAGAGTTTAAACTATAAAATAAAACAATACTTAGCTTTTAGTTTCACTATATAAAATAATCATTACTGTATTTAACAAGAACGGACAGTCGTGTTATGAAATCATTATTGAGACTAACTACAGGAGAGTATTACAATCTAATTTAATTGCTTTTTACAATGCTAGCTACATTTTGATAAAATAAAGACATGAATTATTCTATATTCGGTAACAATCGTGCAGATCTTGGAGGATAGATTACTTCCTATTTATCTTGAAATATTTGATCCACTTTCATTACATCTTAGTGATTCTATATTGTATAAAATGATATTCTGTTTCGAGTGATTCTAATAACGATGAAATATAGAAGTTTACGATTTTCTAACCTGAGTTTATCGAATATTCAGGTGAAATGGCTAAGTAGGAGAAAATGGAAAATGTGAGTAAAAAACATTGCACTTACTGAATGTTTCATCTGTCTTCTAGATCTAGACAACAATCGCTTTTAAGCACTCTTCGTGTTCATGAAACTCTTCCGCATAATATACTTAATAGTGATATTATCACATCATACCCATAATTACATGCTCTTCGAAATTTCCAAACTTGTCCCGATTCCAACTGATACATCCTCTTTAATCAATAGAAAAAGCTTGGAAAATCAATAAGTTTCGATATTAAGAGAACACTGAATTTTAAAATAATGTCAGATATAATTCTATGCTCGTATATCGAAAGAAGTGTCAAACCATAGAATATAAAATTACTAGAGGATTATGCTTCTTGGAAATGTCATATAATTCAATTGTTGGTCGGTAAGGTAGGTAACAAGAAGTGAATTAATCTAAGCAGTTTAGATATTGTGTACTCCGCAGAATCTGGAATAACAATGATTTTATATCGGTTCTCGGAACTTGTAGCTTCAATCTGATTTTCGCTTAGTGTATACATATAATTCAGTTGTTAGTCGGTACAATTTGCTATGAATTAATGATAGGTATCTAAACAAATTTTTCAAATTATTTGATGAAGAAACCTGTGCGAAAATGTTTGTGAAGACAGTAAAAATATAATGTAATAATTCAAACGTACTAGGTCTATATCGTCTAGCGCAGTATTATTACTTGCTAGATTATCCATTATAGTCTTTCATTAATTTCCATTTGTGGATATGTGGCATAGTGTTTTTGAACAGGAAGAAATTCTGGAATATTGGATGAAAAAATTCAATGCTATGTTAATATCTGTGTTGAGTTGAAATATGGAAACCTCTAAAGCTCTGGTGAGTGGATTTAAAAAAAAATTATATCTATAGATCGTTTTCGAGTTTTTCTTGCCATGTTAATTATTTCGAAAAAGTATTTTCTGCATGAGTTTATAATCTCATCATAATTCTCTCGAAATTTAAATTAATTACAAGTAAGTAAGTAGATATTAGGCATTTCTTTTTTCTGATCCGAAACTTTTGAAAAGGCCGTAAATCGACTCTAATGCTATGAAAATGGGCCAGATGTAAGGAAATCTCACAGGAAAGAACATAATACAAGTCTGCTAAATCTTAAATAAATTGCCTTTACTCTAGATAAAAAAGACGGGTTTGGAGAGTAGATTTGTGCCTTTATTTGATTTTCTTACCGAGTGGATATTCGTGTAGGGTAGAATTTATTTAATTTGATACAAATTGAAGCACTTTGGTAATCAATACGAGATGAGTAATCCCCTGAAAACACAAACACGGTTTTCGATGAAAAAAGGGGTTAGAAACATTTTGTTGTTTTGATAAATTCTGCGAAGAAGTTACAGTTTCATTGAATATATGAAAATGAAACAAAATATTTTTTTCCTCGTCTTTATAGCATACCTTATAGAAAATATTGAAAAATATTGTAAAAATGCATTTTGTAGAAAAATTATTCTGGCACATTCGCCATTTTGTATTTAATAATACATTGAAATCTATTTCTAGTATCATCAATTACAACGAACACAGCTAGTTTATATATATATATATATATATATATATATATATATATATATATATATATATATATATTAATATATATCTATATTTTTATATTTATATATATTTATATATATATATATATATATATATATATACAAATATCTGCCAAAATCTTTTTATATCTTTTACACTATAAAGGTACTCGTGGTAAAACTCGATACTGTGTACCGATTTCGGTATATTTTAATCTGAAAATGATGAAGTAATAAAAAGTTATGTACAAAAGTATTTGGTACGAACCGTATAACTAGCGCCCTTTATGAGAGGCAGATATAAAAAGAAATGTATGCGATGTGTCTGCTTCCAAGACATATATTCGTACAAAATAATCGTAAGAAATGTGTATAATTTTTTTGGTTTCGATGCCCTGTATCTTGAAAACGGATGCAGTTACGAAAATTTTCTATTGGGCAAACCCAACTTATTTTGCAGTATTCTATCTATCCTAGCAACGTGGCCCTCTTTTTACGAAATATCCTGTATATAAATGTATAAATATATATATATATATATATATATATATATATATATATATATATATATATATATATATATATATAATCTCTTGATAATTATTAGCAATAACAGGCTGGTTGAATCTTAAAAAACTCGATTTTATTAAAAAGTTGACGTTTCACTACGATATTCGTAATTGAAATTTCTTTGACATTTATTGATTTGAAAAAATTTGAATAGACAAGGCTACTTTGTCTTGCTAAAATTTTTTTCGGATGTGGCTGTTCTTTGTTATTTATTATATGCTATTCAGTCTAATATTAACATTCAAAATTGTTATCATTAGATGGTAAGGGAAACCACAGAAACCTTTACCTACGTAATGTTTGAAAATAATAATAAAAAAAAAAAAACGAAACACGTGTCAACGGCTGCTTCCATATAAGCGTGCTATACCGATAATTCTACTCCACTTCTTTAATGTTTTCCCATGACTAATTTCTTTGTTGTTAGATAAATAGTACCCTATTATTATTATTTTCAAACATTACGTAGGTAAAGGTTTCTGTGGTTTCCCTTACCATCTAATGATAACAATTTTGAATGTTAATATTAGACTGAATAGCATATAATAAATAACAAAGAACAGCCACATCCGAAAAATATTTTAGCAAGACAAAGTAGCCTTGTCTATTCAAATTTTTTCAAATCAATAAATTTCAAAGAAATTTCAATTACGAATATCGTAGTGAAACGTCAACTTTTTAATAAAATCGAGTTTTTTAAGATTCAACCAGCCTGTTATTGCTAATAATTATCAAGAGATTAAAAATAGATCACAGGCAACAACAATTCGAATAAATAATTATATATATATATTTATATATATATATATATATATATATATATATATATATATATATATATATATATATATATATATATATATATATATATATATATATATATATATATATATATATATATATATATATATATATATATATATATATATATATATATATATATATATATATATATATATATATATATATATATATATATATATATATATATATATATATATATATATATATATATATATATATATTTATATATATATATATATATATATATATATATATATACAGGGTGTTCCTAAATATCATGTAAAACTGAGGCAAGGGGCGATTATTCAAAATATTTAAAAAACAAAGTTTATGTAAACAAGGGTCCGCAAATGTTTCTTGTCCGATATGTAGGGTGTTAAAATTCTAAGAAAAAAATAGTTTTTTATCATAACTTTCATACCACTCTAGATATTTCAATGAAAATTGGTATACGTCTTCCGACCACCGAATGTCATTTTCCGGTGTTGAAAGAATTTTTCTAATTTCTGCCAGTGGCGTCCCTACGAGGTTTGGACTGAATAATTTTTATGAAAAACTGGCATACCACTGCTTTTTCTCCAAATGATATTAACTTTTGTAATTCCCGTTCAATTTCAAACAAATCTGATCTACTGACTTTTTTTTGTACAATGCTCTTTCTTCACGTAAAAAAATATAAACGTTTTAAATGTATTTTCTATTAGTTACTAAAAAAAAACGCTTGATGATACATTTTTCAATTGAAGTTGAGCCACTGGCAGAAATTAGAAAAAATCTTTTAACATCGAAAAATGACACTCGATGGTCTAAAGACGTATACCAATTTTCATGCAAATATCTAGCTTGGTATGAAAATTATGATGTAAACATCAATTTTTTCCGCAAACGTCAAAAAATGACGACTTTTTCAACCTCAGTTCTCAATGTTGAAGTTTGATTTCACAGACGTCCTTTTGTTTTTACTTTTTTGTCCGTCCGTGAGCGTACAAAAAAGTATACACTTTTTTGTACTCTCACGGCACTATCAAGAACGTCGGGCGGCGTACAGATGGGTTCCGAATCCGACATAATGTAATCTGTAAGAAAAATTTTATATATTTTAATACAAGTCATTTCTTAATACTCGGGTACTTACCAAAAACGCGCAGTCCTATAATGCGTAGATAAGTGACTTTAAATGTTTCTGACAATTATTTTGTTGAATTGTCAAATTTGTGTTGCATTGACTTCTACAAAACCAGTAAGCAAAGCAATCTAGTTTTACGTTTCTTCACATCTAATCCTTTTTTAAAAATATCATCTTAATTCTATCGTTTGAACACCTTTTGCGGAAAAAATCGCATGTTTTATTCGGAGAAAAGCACTTTTTGTGGCTCGACTAAAATTGTCTCGCCACAAAAAAAATCTCTTTTACTCCTAATAAAACAATATAGTAGTAGGTACTATTTTTCTTAGATTTTGAACATCCTGTATTGTAACAGACTTTTCGTGTCGGTTCTCCTGAATCATAAAGAAGGTATCTTTTAGTTATATACAAGTTTATTTACAGTAAATTATTAACAGGAATCAAATATCTCAATAATATGACCGAGTGCGCATCTGCTTCTTCTCTGGTCTCGTTACGCTGCGTCGACCGCCTCTCCATTGCGCAGGCAGTCTTTAGTCAGTCGAGGATGAAGCGAGGCGCAGGGATGTGCTGGATCTCTGCGTTCTTAGGTCCGCGATTCTGCTTGACGTGATTACGGGGACCGGGGTCGGTTTCGTCGCCGCCAGCTGGTCAACCTCGTTGGCCACTGCAAGCGAGTCAGCTCCCGGTCTATAAGAATTCACCGACAATCAGTACTTGTCGGACGGAACGGGAATAGATTGGTCAATACCCAACCTACGAGGGTTTCCGACAATCAGTACTTGTCGGACGGAATAGATTGGTCAATACCCAACCTACTAGGAATTCCGACAATCAGTACTTGTCGGACGGAACAGGAAGAGACTGGTCAATACCCAGTCTCAGGGATTTGTCGGCAATCAATACTTGCCGACGGGCAGGAGTTAGACTGGTCAATACCCAGTCTAGGGGAGAGTTCCCAGGAGTCAGTACCTCCCAAGAACTGCCTTCTGCATGGAAAAAAAAAAAAGGAAACATACGTGTTTCATTCCTCCCTGAAGTATGTGCCAGGGAGGCGGGCAGCTTGAGTTTGGGATTAACTCCTTCAGCCAGATCAGAGGATACACTTGTATGTACAAGTGCTTAAGGATAGGTGAGACGGGATATTTATGGAACATAGGAAGTGTGGGTAGGGTTCAGAGGATTAATATAGGCCCAAAATTTGCCTTATAAGTTTGCAAGCAGTGACTTACATTACCATGAGGAAACCTCTGAAAAAAACTCATGGCAGACCAGTCGGCCCCGGGGTTTGAACCCGAGACCTCCCAAATACTAGCCAGCGTACCTAACATACTCGACTAACTAGCTTGGTACCTTCTGCATTCTCTGTGCTCGGGTTATATAGGCAGTGGCTTGCCCCTCCAGCGGAATAACCAGCTTTCCCCTCCAGTGGAATAACCAGCCTGCGCACCACTAACGTTGGTGCGCGAGCAACAACGTTACAGTATCTCGCACAAGAAGCATTTGTGGACCCTTGTTTATATAAACTTTTTTTCTTTAAACAACTTGAAGATTCGCCCCTTTCAGTTTGTACATGATATTTAGGAACACCCTGTATATATATATATATATATATATATATATATATATATATATATATATATATAGGTATATAATTATATATATATATATATATATATATATATATATATATATATATATATATATATATATATATATATATATATATATATATATATATATATATATATATATATACATCCTTAAACGGTAAATGTTCCAAGCCATCAATTAGCCGGAGCCATATTGTCTGCCGAATAACCACTACGACATACGGACAAACAAACAGAAGCGGGCATAATAGACAGTTATTATACTAACAATAGAAACCCCGGATGAACCAGCCAATTAATATCTTCATCCATCCGAACCCTTTGTTACATTTCCCATTTGTTTCGATGGGCAGCGCAGGGCCTATCGCGCCTAATTCGCGTAATCAGCATTTAAACAGCGCCGCAGAATTCGGTTGAACCGGAAACGGTTCGTCGATGACGTAGGAAATATTACGCACATATTTATTTTCAGCATCGGATGTGCATAGCCGAGCCGGTGCAACAAAAAAGTCCATAAGCAGGCTTAACCGCCGCTGACAATGTTTCGCTGTGTTCGGCCGAACAACAGCAGGGAAATTTCGATTGAAGAGGACAAGTTTTGGCGCGATGACAGCGCCATCTGGGTTCCTTTATAAGCTGATTTGGATTTTTTGTACGTGATAAATCTGACTGAACATTTCGGGCGGCTGTTTGGAATTTCTGTGAAGTCGGACATTGTGGGTTGCATAAGTGGGACACTTTTTTCATTTCGTGAAAATAATCACACGAAAACTGAATTTACACGTCAGTTTTTTCTCTGGACGCTTTGTTAAAAAGTGCCTAGTTTGATGTTAACTGCTAATATTAGCCAATTCCAATTTTTAGTCTCTTTCATAATTTTTTTGTAATATTCATTCTTCATACATCGATTGAAAATATGAGTGAGGAAACATTAGATTCGGAATTATGTCTTTTAAACTCAATCATAATGCAAAAGATATCTAATTACATAAAGTGAATAAGGAAAATTCTTTAATAATTTAAAAAATTATCAAACAACTTTCCAAGGGAGCTAGTTATACGTATTCCGCAACGCAAAATCGGCATTCACAATCGAACGGTGAATTATAGAATTTTTTTTTGATTGTGAATGCAGATTTTGCGTTGCGGAATACGTATAACTAGCTCCCTTGGAAAGTTGTTTGATAATTTTTTTAAAATTATTAAAGAATTTTCCTTGTTCACTTTATGTAATGTATGAAATTGACCATAGTCAACAAGTAAGTTTTTCATGATTTGACAAAAGATATCTTGCTGAACGACCAGATTGACTAGATATATTCTCCTATATTTAGTGTATTCAAACGATAACGATTTTTCTAAGAACATTTTATTGTACTAATTTGGGAAATCCACTTCTATTAGCCCTTCTTGAAATGTGTTCCTAATGTCTATTTAGGTACCTGTAATAATTCTTTCCCACCCGTAAGGCTGTCAATCATATTGGGTGAATAACCATTATTTACTGCCATTTGTTTAATTATATGCAATAATTAAACAAATAGCAGTAAATAATGGTTATTCACCCAATATGATTGACAACCTCATTCAGAGGAAAAAATACAAAATGGCAATTTCAGAAGTTTACCCACTCATATCCCAGAAAAGTAGAGTATTTCACAGTTTAACATACTTGGGCAAACCTTCGGAAAACCTGAAATTGTTTTTTCATAAACAAAATTTCAAAGTTTCATATAAAACCAACAATAGCATTGAAAAATTGATTAATAACAACAAATAAAAAATTCATAGAGATTAAAGTACTGGTGTTTATAGACTCGACTGTAACGATTGTGAAAAATTCTATATAGGACGTACAATTAGAAATTTCAAAACTCGAATACACGAACATCAACGTAGCTATATTAAGCAGAAAACTGACTCTTATTATGCGTGCCATCTTATTCAAGAAAACCATACCTTTAATCACAATTATAATATATTAGTTAGGAAATGATCTCCACAAAATCAACTGTTGGGAATCCCTATACCGGGTGTCCACGGAAGGTGGCTCGCCCCTATAACTTTTTTGTTTTCGGAGATAATGAAATGAAATTTACAGGATCTGTTTGATGCATAAAACTGCATTTTTTGACAAGTAACTCAACTTCAAGCAACTTCAAGTTACATAAACTTTCGATTTTTAAATGAGACACCTGGTATATTTCCAGCTTTTTGACATTTAGAATACAACCATGTATCATTTGCTACTTTTTCTAACCGTTGTTCAATTTTTTTCTCGAAAAAAATTTTTATTCTAGAGGGCTATAGATGCGTTCAAATAAATAATTTCGGTCCTAAAATGGCCCTGTTTGCCGTTCTGGGACGTAGATTTGTGGGCGTGGCTTCGGACTTATTTTGTTTCAGTTGTGTTGGTCACAGGCTACTCGATGATTTCAAATGTTATTTTAATCTCAATAAGATTCTTCATTTAAAGAAAGTTCTAAGGTTATGGGATTTCAGGTTTTATCGAAAGTTTTCTTTCAACCTGATACCTAGAGTGCGTTATCAAATTAATCGTAATAAAATTATCTTTTTTTTAACCCGACGAGCCACCATGTTGCCATTTGAAAAAAATAGTAATAGAAGTTTTAAAATTAAACTTCACATAGCTGGAACATTTTGATCGAAAACAGTGAAGTTGTATTTTAACATACATTTTAGAACCAAAATTAGTTATTTGAACGCATCCATAGCCCTCTAGAATAAAAATTTATTTCGAAAAAAAAAGAAAAAAAAATAAAAAAACGGTTACAAAAAGTAACGAATGATCATGGTTGTATTCTAAATGTCAAATGGAGACAAAAAAATTGAAAATATACCTGGTGTCCCATTTGAGAATCGAAAGTTTATGTCACTTCCGGTGAAACCGGAAGTTGCATGAATTTGAGTTACTTGTCAAAAAATGCAGTTTTATGCGTCAAACAGATCCTCTAAATTTCATTTCATTATCTCCGAAAACAAAAAAGTTATAGGGGCGAGCCACCTTCCGTGGACACCCGGTATATCAATACATATAGAAATTTCGGAAACCTAGTTAACGACCAGATTGAAGTAAACCCTTCTCCTCTCCTTAATCTGTTCAATGTACATACTAATAACTCTGAATGAATTGCTTATTGTTATTCAGTTTCTCTAGGAATCCCTCTGTTATGTTCAATTTTCGTATAAATAGATTGTTTTGTAATACCATAATTTAGTACGAGATAAAGTCAATGTTATGACGAAACGCGTTTACTCAATAGAATTTATTTCAACCTGTGAAAAGTTAGCTTTTTTTTATTTCTTTATAAAGTTATGAATATGAACTTTCATCAAGTAAGTGCCAATTCAATTCAAAGTATTTTTGTGATACTAAAAATTTACTAAACAGTAAATTCAAGTTTTGTTTTTGTTCATTAGATTTTTATTGGTTCTCAGTACTATGTTTAGTCAGATCTTGATAATCAGTCTTCAATCATCAACAACTTTCCATGCAGTAAAAGAGGCTATCCATTTATTTCACATAAAAGGAACTGGTATATTTCCTTCTTATATTAACGAAGAGATAAATACTATTCTCTGACCAGTTCTTCATTTTTTTCGTTTCGATAACTCCATTACTCGCTGAACTTTCAATTTCGTTAAGATGCCATTTCAAGAAAAATCGAACACTTCACTTCGAGTCGCAAATACTCCAATAATGCCTGCCTTTTCTTTAGTCCGGTTTTCGCTTCGAAAAATGTCGAGAACCTCGAGAGGGTCTCCATCCCCTGTAATCAAACATCTCGAGGGGATAATTTCGTGGTCTTTCTCGAGAGCAGCGGACGGCGGACTATTGAAAATCCGCGGGAAATCCTGTCGGTCGCGTAAAATCGACGGGGAGTAGTTAATCGGTAATTTTTTTCGTTTCCGGTACTTGTGTTCGACATGCCCGAAAAAACGGGGATGGGGGAGGTTCTCTGTCCTCGCTACGTCGATAGAGCTACGCGGTTTGCAATTTATCGGATTCGGGGGGCGATCTGTCAGTTGGAGAATGGAGGATCGGGTTGTAGTGGTGTATTTGAGGGAATTGGGGGGCAATTTTCGACTTGCCGATCTGTAGTTTTCATGCCGCTTTTATTCGGTTTTGTAGGAAACTTTGTTTATCGCCGAATATCGGCGTCAATTTAGATTTATAACTGCCATAATTGTAATTGGAAAATTGAAGTTTAGACGATGAATTAATAGAATATTGAATGATGTTCTTCCATTGAGAAACTCTTGGTAAAAGCGGAAGTTTATTACGGTGCAAGCGCCCAGCGGCAGATCCAGAATTTTGGGGGGGGGGCAGTTTACAACTCTGAGAGTCTGAGGGCATATTATACCGGTATACCACTGAAGCAGTGAGTAGGTTTTTTACTTGATGGAAGTTTTGAGGAACAAACATTAAAAAAAGAAGTTAGTGTTAAAAATTGTATTATTACTAAGTAAAAAATGTCTATTAAGAATAACCCTTGCCATCATTACCATTAGGTGAAAAGCTGTTCAGGTACAGGCATAATTAATTAAAAAGTACATGATAATGACTTTCTATTAATCAAATTTATTAAATACCGAACATAATATTTTTGACATTCATATTATTTACAGGACCTTCAGAGATAATTTCCTCTTGTGCTTTAGTATGTAATCGTCCAACACTTGTTCAGCTTTCATGACGTTGGAAATATCCTGATGTAAGTGCAGTAAAGCCTAGCCATTCAGTCTCTCTTAGTCATTGTGCTGTGTAGATGTGTTTTTAAACGACGCAATGCAGAAAAAGTTCGCTCTGCTGTACAGGTAGTTACAGGAAGAGTGCACTACAACTGAATTAATACTCTAATGTTCGGGAGAGAATCGGCAAACTTGTGAGCTTGCGCCGGGTGTTTAGGCATCTTATTTTCGGGATTTGACTTCCAAATTTGCAGCTCACCTTTCAAGGCTGGAAAGCATGGCAAATCATCTTTATATTTAATCGCCCCTTGAAGAATGTCACTAATGTATGCATCGTTTAGATCTGGTAACAAGCAATTGCAGCTTGCCTACGCATTCCATATCCTTCTTGGGGAACCTTGACGTCAGTTCATTTATAATGAAATCAAGAAACGGGATGTAGACTGTTATGCGATAGAAGTCCTTAGCAGACTCTGTCTGTACATTAGATCGGTTTCCTTGCCGAGCTGTTATCCTAGGCATTTGAATTACTGTGCCCATTTCTTCCGCCAACTTAGCAACCTTGCTATAAAGCGCTTCAAAGATGTAAGTGCTGTTGTCTCGTTTTTCCTGAATTACCTGTATTGTAGTTTCTAGAAGCTGCGAAGCTTTCAGCACATCCATGTATTCTGCTTGGAGTTCGCGAGCTAAAGGTAAAGTTACTCCAAGTACCTCAGCCAACATTACTAAACTGATTAAAAACACTGATGATATAATAGAGTGTAGGAAAGAAAATGCATTACTTCCTTTAACTTCCGGTGCACTAGCAATAGTTTCTAGAGAACAGTGGGAAGTGCAGGAAGGTGTTCCATGAACGTCAACATGGCTTCTTGTCTTTCTATCCATCTAGTTTCACACAGTCTTTTTAAACCATGTTTTCCTGGCTTGAGGTCATGATTTTCCCGCATATCTTCTTCCAGAGCTTTAAATCTTGCAGTAGAGTCACGGAAAAAATTTGCTAAAGAAGATATGACTCCCACGACATTTCTGATGCTAGCAACAGAGCAAGTTTTGCTTATATCCAAGTTCAGTCTGTAGTTGGCACAGTCGCTGTAGATTGCAAGAGGTTGAATATGGGAAATTCAGGGAAATGCGGGCTTGCACACCCCTAAATATTCCACTCATATTAGAGGATCCATCAAAAGCTTGTATAACGCATGGTACCTACACACAAATATGATAATGAAATGATCAAGGTTGATGTTGGGGCAGAGTCAGTGGAATTATGAATTCGAAATTACACAGATTTTATGAAAATTTTAGAATAAGTAAAGATGACAAATTGCTGAAATTTTTTGCTCAAACATGTCTGAAAAGTATCCACATCACTGTAATGTGTTTTTGGAATTGCACAACACAAGTGTTCAGTCACTTAGGTGCATGAACTTAAACGTTTTCATTACTTTATTGTTCCTGACCTTATATTTTATATGCATGCGCCCCAAGATGATCGCTGCAAGTCGTAGAAAATTTTAAACATTTCTGAAACTTTTTCGAGTTTACTCCTTCAGAAACGCTTTTCATTTTTAGCCCGCGGTATGAGAATTTTATGAGTAGTAAAATCGTTAACTAGAAGTGAAATGTTACGTTCCTTTGCGCAACGTACTATGCGCACCTTTCACTTCGAGATTATCAGTATACCGCCGCATATGTTAGGGTATACTGGCAACAGTTGATGCATGTATAAGTATTTATATCTAAGGTGTATCCGAACGTAAAAGATAATGATAAAAACTTTAAATTATTAATTTATATAGGCTACCCGACACTCAAAATTTCAACCTTTTTGTCAAATCGCAATTCAAAAATAGCATTCAAAACTCAGAATATCATTCGAAAACATATCGAAAATTCAAAACATAAAACTACACTACAAAATAAGTCAGGGTGTAACGTGTAAATTCTCCACTTAACCTTTACAACCGAACTATGCATTCAAATACCGTGATTCCTCGCTATAAAACGCCTGAATGAATGAGTTGCGTAGAACGAAAGTATCTAGATAGAGTCTTATTTGCACGTATCACGTATAACATCGCTCTCTTTCGACAAGTGTCTGTTGAATCGTTAAGTTAAGAGTAAAATTATATTAAATAACTATTAAACGAATATTGTATTAAAGTTTATTAAAATTTATTAAGTATCTGTGGCGTCTGATAGACGGTAAGTTATGAGAAGAAATATAATTATTTCGTATAAATGCATTATCTTGAAAATCTGAATTGATTCCTTATTTAATTTTTTCGCCATTTCATTTTTTTTTCATTTATCTATATTAAATTATTTATCTTTCAATATTGAAGTAATCATCTTGCATTTCTTAATTTAAAATATTTTTACTTTATTTGCTCATTTCATTCTCTCAATTTGACACAAGATTTTTGTAGGTTAATGATGGCAAATTTCACATGGTCATATCTTATGTTCAGTTTAATGTTGGAACATATACTGTCTTTCTTAGCATCTTTGCTTGAGATAAATCTAAATGTTAGTTTGAATTGGCCATCGATACCCTACAGATATTCTTGGAAAATATTAAGTTTGAGATTGTTCGTTGATTTGCCCCGAATTATTTTAGCCACCTTGGTTAGAGCTAAAAGCCACGTTGTCTGAAGGTTGAAATTCACCTTGTTTGGAGTTTACAAAAGAAACCACCTTGTCTGGGACTAACATCCACCTTGGCAACCCATAGCTGGAGCTACCAAGAACTTGGGACAAAGATAGGGCAGAAGTCAAGAGTACAATCCACCTAAAGAATCTCAAACGTCGATGGAAAATTATATAATAAAAAAAAAAGATAAGTCTTATGTAAAAGAAAACAGTAAATACCTACATTTTATTCTTGTTATTATTACTGAGAATAACCTAGAACCAATCTCCCTGCTAGCTCGGGCACAAACATCTTTCAAAAGGGAGGTTGGTTACAAGGGATCTATAAGCTAACTTGTGGTTTATGTCCAAAAATATATGTTGGCCAAACTGGCAGGAAATTTGGGGTTCGAATATCAGAACATAAAACAACAATCAAATCATGAAAAACATACCAGTCGACCATGGTCAATTTCATACATTACATAAAGTGAACAAGGAAAATTCTTTAATAATTAAAAAAATTATCAAACAACTTTCCAAGGAAACTGGTTATACGTATTCAGCAACGCAAAATCTGCATTCACAATCGAACGGTGAATTATAGAAATTGTCAAGTCACCCCGACTCAAAATCTGCATACAGCTGTTTCGATCTTATTAGATCTCATCAGTGCAGCTTATTTGACTCGGAGTGAATTAACAATTAACAAATTTCTAATTGTTCCCCAATACAAATCGTGGTCAGTAACACTGGCTGGATAACAATCCAGAGCGCCATCCCACCAAAGATATTGGGAAACAACAATTCACCGTGGCTCCGTAGTTCAGTGGTCAGTGCGTTGGGCTACTGAACTGAAGGTCGCTGGATCGAATCCCGGCCGGAACAACGAATTTATGCGGAGCTACCTCTCGAAAGGCAATGGCAAACCACCGAGCAGTATTCTGCCTAGTAAAGCCTCTCTGTAAAGACGTTCGGAACCGTCGTAAAACTGTATGTCCCTTCTATTCGTGTATCGCTGTATCACGCACAGCACGAGTAGTTGTAGAGAGGTCGCCACGCCCTAAAACCGGGTACGGCACCACAAGAAGAAGAACAATTAACCGCTTAGACTGAAAAAAGCTGCACTGATGAGATCTAATAAGATCGAAACAGCAGTATGCAGATTTTGAGTCGGGGTGACTTGACAATTTCTATAATTCACCGTTCGATTGTGAATGCAGATTTTGCGTTGCTGAATACGTATAACCAGCTTCCTTGGAAAGTTGTTTGATAATTTTTTAAATTATTAAAGAATTTTCCTTGTTCACTTTATGTAATGTATGAAATTGACCATGGTCGACTAGTATGTTTTTCATGATTTGATTGTTGTATTTTGCGTATTAAGCGACTAGAATATTCGGAGCGCGCTCTCGTGAGTATATCCAAAGGTTTTAAATCACTATGTTAGTGTGCCTTGGAATCATATACACCACTGTTGTAGAATAGATATCTTCTTATCAGGAGGTACGTGTTTAAGCGACAAATTTCTTCATTTTCAGTCTAAGCGGTGAATTGTTGTTTCCCAATATCTTTGGTGGGATGGCGCTCTGGATTGTTATCCAGCCAGTGTTACTGACCACGATTTGTATTGGGAAACAATTAGAAATTTGTTAATTGTTAATTCACTCCGAGTCAAATAAGCTGCACTGATGAGATCTAATAAGATCGAAACAGCTGTATGCAGATTTTGAGTCGGGGTGACTTGACAATTTCTATAATTCACCGTTCGATTGTGAATGCAGATTTTGCGTTGCTGAATACGTATAACCAGCTTCCTTGAACATAATCATATTTTTGATAGTGAATTTGAAATATTACATATAGAAAAGAAAGGCCATAAACTCAATTGATTAGAAGCTCTTGAAATCAATAGTATGGAACAATCTAATAATTTGTTAAATGACCTATTAGATATTAATAATTCACCGTTATTAAATCTTATCTAAATGTAATATTGAATATTTGTACTTGTTGTGTTTTCCCATGTCATTGTACTGTCTACCTGCTAAGAGATTAGGGGTCATCCATAAATTACGTCACACGAATTTCATGAATTTTTGCCCCTCACCCCGTCCTTGTCACAGCTGGTCACATTTGTGAGACTCCCTCCCTCCCTAGTGTGACGTCACATATTTGGAAATTTACATTTAGAAATTATTGAATGAAAACAGCGGTTGCAAAATCACTTTTGTCCACGACTGTACTATAAATCATTCATTATACGTGTGCTTCCTGAAGTATAATGATACCTATTATTCACTACTATTGAATAATGGTTTATTATACACTGCATGACGTCACACTCAAAACGTATGTCCAAACTTGAGACTATCATTGACATTGTTAGGATAGTATTGTTATTAGATTTTTAGGTTTTATGTAACTAAGATAACTGTTAGGCAAATTATTAAGCTAATATTTAATATAATGCCCCACTTATTGAATATTTACTCTAATAAATTATCTATTTCATTTTTATCAGAGTGAAAGAAAGGAATGGAATCGATGTAAAGTATGAAATAGTTGACGTTTACGTGAGTATGCAATTTTCAGTGAACACAGAAAATATTATGTCAACGCTTTTGATAACTATTTTTATTGTTGAAAATGCAGATTATTACTAATTTTTCCGAGGAAGTCGTGGACAAAGTATAGTATTCTACTCGCACAAAATTACAATTTTTCACTCGGGTGAATTGCGACACTCGCTTGCAGCTCGTGTCGCAAACTTCACCCTCGTGAAAAATAGCAATCATTTTGTGCTCGTTGAATAATATACTATTATTTCCATTTAAATTATTTTTTAATAAAATTAGCATCAAACAAAACAGAAAAAGATCTATTATATTAATTGAAGAGATTAACAAAACAAAAAATATTAATAGAATTATATTAATTGAAGATGCAAACTTAATAATTTTGAGTCCATGGACTTTGCACCCACTCCTTTAAATTATTTATAACTGGCATAGCAGCCACTTCGTTCTCGTTTGGGTTGTTGATGTCAAGAACATTAGTTGTGTCAACATCTTTTTCATCCAACCAAACAGCATCATCGTCATCATCCACACAAAGAAGTTCTCTGGCACGTCTAGCAGCAATTCTTTGAGGACGAAATTTCGCGATTGGTAAAACTTCTTTATTTGTGGAATTCTGGACTTCCATTGTCTATAAAAATATATCTGAAACAAAAATAAAAGAAAAGGAAAATTTGATTAGTAAATGGCAAGAAAAGAAAGGAAAATAGCTGAAAAATTAAATTCAATGAATTAGTAGTATCTGAAAAAAGAAATGAGACTAGTAAATAATAAGTTGAAAAATGGTGAAAAAATAAAATTATACAATATACACGACGTTTCGGTTAGTTGGGTATCTCTAACCGTTCTCAAGTGTAAACTGATTATCAGAGTTTGGATTGATCTTTATATACTCCCTTGATCAGTCGTGCCGTGTTGGGCGTCTCTCCCATTGGGCGAGGGGAGGAGCTTGAGACCACTGATACGCGCCAGGATTGGTCGCCACGCGTTTGCCACTTCAACACTGGGTTTACTGAAAACTTCATGGTTCTGTTGGATGAAAGCAGCTTCCTTGAATTTTAGTTTTCGCCAGTTCTGTTCCCGGTGGATAATCCTAGCATCGTTCCACTTAATGTTGTGATGTTTTGTCCATGCGTGATCAGCAATTCCCGATTTCGATGTTTCGGCTCTTCGTGTGTGTATTTGATGTTCTCCGATCCTAACATTAAGAGATCTCTTCGTTTCACCGATGTATGAATCTCCACATTCACAGGGCACAAGGTATACGCAATTCTTATTGTCCGGGGGTCCATCTGGTTTAGTTTTGGTCAGCCTGCTTCTTAAAGTGTTGTCCGACTTGAACGCTGTTTTGATGTTGTACTGCTGAGCGATTCGCCTTATCTTCTCGGATATTCACTTCACATAAGGTATGGTTATCATCTGGCAATTCGGGTTCTCCTCTCGTGTGGTTCTGTTCTGTTGACATTCCGCGATAGTCCTTGTTATTATCTTCTTGTTGTAACCGCTTTGTATCAGGTCCCTTTCGATGTTAGATATTTCCTGTTCCATGAGTCGGGGATCGCTGCAAATTGTTGTCGCTCTCCTGAACAGTGTCCTGATTATTCCTTTCTTCGTGCTCATTGAGTGATTCGAAGATTCGAAGCGGAGTTGAGGTATTGGCCTGTGTGTGTGGGTTTTCTGTAGACTGACGTACTGATGTGATTATTGTTATGTTTAACCAGAACATCTAGAAAGGGTAGGCTGGAATCCTTTTCTTTCTCCATCGTGAATTTGATGGTGGTGCGAAAGCTGTTTATATGGTTTAAAAACTCGTCCAACTCGGCAGCGGTCGCTTTCCAAATGATGAAAGTATCGTCCACATATCTTAGCCACATCTTTGGTTTCACGGGAGATGATTCTATCACTTGGCCTTCGAACCACTCCATGTAAATGTTGGCTATTACTGGTGAGAGTGGTGATCCCATTGGTAATCCATCGTCCTGGGAGTAGAATTCTTCTTTTATCTGGAAATAAGAATTATTAATGCAACATCCCAACAGATCAATTACTCCTTCAATGGGTATAGATGTTCTGTCTGATGTTTTCCTTTCTTTTCTTGCCATTTACTAATCAAATTTTCCTTTTCTTTTATTTTTGTTTCAGATATATTTTTATAGACAATGGAAGTCCAGAATTCCACAAATACAGAAGAAACATTGTCGAAACCATTCAAACTAACAGTAAAACTTCTTGTTGCCTCTTATGTAATTGCTTGTGATTAGTGGCCTTTTATGATGCAAAATATAGACCAAATATGCCACGTGATCGATTAAAGAAGTATTTTTCGACATTAGGGCAATAGCTATCAAAGGGAACTTGCTTCAAATGTGAAGACGCTCAGAGATCCAAAGCTAACTGAAGTAATAGTGGAACGAATTAACCTTCGGAGTCGTCTTTTTCTTGGTTACGTACCCGTTTGACGCCTGACTAATCAAAACAGGTGGTGGAAAAAACCCCTCTCGCAATAGTCGCCAAAGACTGGATCGTCGCACACCACAACAAAGGACAACCTCGCATTTTACTATTTGTAATAAATATTGAGATTCACGCACATGATTTGCGTACCAAGTCACATAGATTTTGAAATGTGACGTCACGAAACTTAGGACCCTCCCACCCCCTTGTCGCACAATGTCACACTTCGTCGACTCCCTCCCTCCCCCTTAACGTGTGACGTAATTTATGGATGGTCCCTTACGTTTAGGTGTTTCTCCATTCTTATTGTATATTCCGTTCTTTCATCTTTCCACATTCTCGTTGTTAAAGTTAGTATGTAATATACATTTGAAGAAGCCACAGTGTTTGGCGAAACAATTGTCATGTTAACAAAATATAGTGAAAATCGAAAACTGTGTTTTATTTACAATATTAGTTATGAGAGTTGACTTACGCTTGGTAAACAAGAAAAATATAACGAACTTGACCGTTGAGTTCCCTTTTAATTATAGTAGAACGACAACCGCTAGAAAAACTCTCAGAAAATCATTTCATCGAGAAAAACCATCGGGAAAAGTCCATCGAGAGGGTAGTTCGTTAACGAAACCCTACGTTCGATATGCGCTAAAACGTAAAGGGTCTGTTTTATTTCACTTCGTTGCTGTAACGATGTGGTCTTGAATTTATTAGATTGGCCATTTGTGGATTCGTTGTTTCGAAATAAATCGCGCCAGGGGTTTTTGGTTTGGCGAATACCTAGTAGTTTACGTGGCTTTACGAAAAATCGAATTTGTAGTTTTTCAGCACTGTTTTGCAATGTAGATAATAATGCGGAAAGGAAAATGGATGGAAGAAGAATTTTTTTAAGTTAGAATTGTTGTAAATATCGTTTGACGATTTGCAAGGTAGATTATTTGAATTTGTTTAAAAATAATTAGATGAACAAACTATAAACTATTGTTCTTGATATATAGGTACATCGTAGAATAAAATATTAAGAAATAATCTTCATTTCAAGAATTTTTTCATATCTATGTTCTATGTAGTCTATGATATTCCATAGTATAAAATACGTTTCTGCACATAAATCTTGATTGAAAATATCCGAAATTATATTTTTCAGATACCAGATTCGTCCTATTTCTAGTAGAATATATAAAAAAACATTTAAAGGATACATTAAAAATCTATTAATACTAGAAGCCTTTTACAGTGTGGGTGATTCTTACACTAGGATTAAGACTTCTGAAATAAATATATAGAATTGTTATTAACATTTCGGTTTTTATTTTTATTGAATTGTAATTTATGTTGTTTTTCTAAAAACCATTATTATTTGTAACTATGCATATTTATTGTTCTTGTTATCATTTATAGGTATGCATATTTATTGTTAACTGAATGTTGAGTTGTCCAACATAATGTAAATTTTCTTACTGGATGAATAAATATCATCATTATTATATACAGGCCGTTTGATCCCACTATTGCTATTTCGGAAACGGAGAGACCTACAAGGTCGGTTAAATTGGATAAAAGTTTCCAATTGGGGGGACCAATAATAAGCCTTTTTCAGATCTTAAATATCAATGTTTGTTTTTGAGATATTCGCCAAAAACTAAAATAGTCGAATTTCGTTTTTTGGCTCTACCGCCTCCATTTCAAATGATATAAGAAAAAGTCAGGGGAGTTTCGATAATGTTTCATACTCGTTATAATTTGAAATGAACCAAATTTCAATGCGACGTTTCGTTCATTAGGTTCCATCATCAGCTTTATTTTTTTAAATATGGGCCTATAGATTTTTTTTGACATTCTGTTATTCTGTTAATTCATGGCTTACTTTGAAACAATAAATCCATTTCAGTACTCTCAGAATTTTCTATTATCTAACATTTATGCTCCATAAAAGTTGGCTTTTGAACAGTTCTTTCATATTCATACAAAAACCCTGGAATGCATAGGCACGTTCAAAATTTCAAAAGATGTATGGAGTATCTTTGAGGTCCAAAATTTTGGTTTCTACCTTTTTCAGACTAGCACTAACGGAAATTGTTTGACCAAATATTGATGATGTTTTTTCGGAGAAAAACGTAGAGAAATACATTATTAGCCATCAATGATTTATTAGGTTACAATGAAAGTCTTATCGACAAGCTCATTGGGAAAAAACGAATAAAGTATCTGTTGCATTCAATATACCCCACGCAAACTATTAATGAAGAACAAAAATACTTCCCAATAAATTATGTGCCTAATTTGAGTAGCAAAATTTGTAACAGACTATCGAAAAATAACGTTAAAACAATTTGTACAAATAAAAGAAACTTGAAGTCATTCTTGGTCAATAATAAAGAAAAATCTAACATCGGAGAAAACAGTGGTATTTACAAAATATTTTGCGACGATTGTCCTGCTTTCTATATTGGACAGAGAGGAAGGAATATAAATATTCGTGTTGAAGAACATAAAAAGTCAATTTTACAAAACAAAAATACCACTGGCTTCTCTGAACATTGTATAAAATTCAATCACTTCCTGGATTTCAACAAAACCAAATTGTTACATTCAGGTAACAAAGGAAAACGCCTTGACCTTCTTGAAATTCTCGAAATAAGTTCCACCCATAATAGTCAATTACCCCTTGTAAACGAACAAATTGATTTTCAGGTATCACCTTTGCTTTTGTCTGTCTTATAAATTAGGATGTAATACTCTCCTGTAGTCAGTCTTGATAATGAGTTCATAACTCGAAGCATGTCGACTTTTTGTTACTGCTAAATACAGTATCTAAATATTTTTTATAATGTGAAACATAAGCCAAGTGTTTTTATTTTAAAGTTTATACTTTATTCTTTATGATGTTTCACCAAGTGATGTGCGAGAATTCAATCTCAGATATATATATATATATATATATATATATATATATATATATATATATATATATATATAAATATATATATATATATATATATATATATATACCTATATATATATATATATATACATATATATATATATATATATATATATATATATATATAATATATATATATATTATATATATATATATATATATATATATATATATATATATATATATATATATATATATATATATATATATATATATGATAGAATTTGACAATGACAACATAATGTTATAATTTGTGCAAACCTTGAAAAATATTCTATAGACTTCCCCCACTTCGTCGCTTACCTGCTGCAATTGAAAATTCACATCGAAACATTCCTAAAACGAAATAATTACCATTGGAATTCGATTAAGCCTCTCATCTTGTACACTTTGTAGCTTTCGTCCGCAATTTTGCGGTTCTCTGAAACCGCCTGAAGATTGCCATATTGTCGGCACAATATCAATTTGGCCAATTAGGGGTCCCAGTTCGCGACCCACGATGCCTAATGCCATTAGAATTGAGTCTCTCTTGCCTGAGTTAAAACGTAGCCCGAAACGGCGGGGAATTCCTGCATAAACGAGAGGATGGAATATGCCGTTTTGTCGCGACAAATTGACATCAGAGGTGGGATGTCAGGGACATATATGGGGGTTTGAGTTTTACGAACGGTACACCTGTAGCGTTCGTTTTGGAATGTCTATATAGAGTATATTCAATGTTATTTAGATTGCAGACTTAACTGAAATATTTTCATTTTAACTTGATAATTTGCTGTGATATATTGTAAAATTTTACTTAATACTGATGAGATTTTTTTAAAGTGAAATTGAACTCGATTCTGTCGTCTTTTGAATAATCAACGTCAGAGGTGGGATAATGAGGTTATATAATATGATTCACCTAAATAATCTTCGCTATTATTGTGACTTATAGTCTTGGCATAATTGATTGGTTGATTAACTCAGCGTAGATCAGTTAATGACAAGAACCTCTCCACTTCAGCTTTCAGACCCTTTATGTTTCTAGTTGCGTCATTTTATATAAAGAGATTTGCAACCCTTAACAGCCTTAGCAGCTTCCTTACTGAGGGGTTCTATTCCTATTAGAACACTTCTCCAGATGACCATGGCTTCACACTGGAAGATGATATGAGAGGCAGTTTCTTCCTCCTACTTACTCGGCATAGAGGTTCTTCTCTATATATGCCGATGGTTTCCTCAGGGAGCATAAGCGAATTAATAGACCTACCACCTGTTTTATCTGAATCCTGTTCAAGTTGAGGATGTCATTAAACAGCGATTCTGATTGTTTTAGTTGTAACCATCGGGACATAGTCCTGGTTTGGGTCTCATATGGTATCATGTTGTTGGGTTTTATATAAAAAACTTTCTTAGAAAGTTTTTCGATAATCTGAAGATATTTATTGTTCAATTAATGCAATTCAAGTTATATGACCAATTGACAATTCTGAAATGTCAATTCTTATACCCTTCAGCTTGTAATCTAATTCTAGGATGGAGTTGGCTTTATTACAGCAATATTTCAATCTGTAGCTTTGCTTTCATAGTATTGGAAAATTGACTTCAACCAATAAATATTGCGCTACGGTGAAAGGAGAAGGAAATACCACATGTTTCATTCCTTCTTTGAGTTAAGGAGAATAACTCCTTCAGCCATTTCATAAGATGATATACTTTTATGAAAAAGTGCATTAAGTACAGGCGAAACGAGATAATTTATGATAAAGAGAAGGTGAAGTTTACTTTAGAGGATAAGTAATTGCTTAGAATTCGTTTTTGTAAGTAAGCAGGAAGTGGCTGACTTACTCCATGAGAAAACCTCATGTTATTCAAATTGCAGACTTGGCAGACATATTTTCATTTTAAATTGATAATTTTCTGTGGTATATTGTAAAATTTTACTTGATACTGATGAGATTTTTTTAAAGTGAAATGGAACTCGAATCTGTCGACTTTTGACAAATCGACGTCAGAGGTGGGATAATGAGGTTGTATAATATGGAAGTTAAAGTTTAATGAATACTGTATCAGTTGCATTCGTTTCAGAATGCTAAACTACAGTCGGCTCAAGATTTCGAACCTGTTACCTCCTGACATGTTAGTCTGAGTCGCTAAACACGTGAGTATGTAGCTCTTTCTGAGCTGTGATGCAAAGTGAATCTGTTCGGCTTCATAGTCGGTTTTAATGATATGCAAATTTGTATTGGGAATGATTGTTGACTTAAAATTTTACGTTTCAGTTGTCAATGTAAGCAGCTCTCACACTTTTATCACAAATGATCGCGACTTGGGGCTGAATTTAGTTATCAGACAAATGAGGCAAATAGTTAATTGGTACAGTGGAATGAGTCACCGAGTACTCACTCTAGTTATCTAACCCCGAACTGCGGTTTTCACGTTTATTCGCTAGATTTGATTAAACTGTGGGATAAGTGCTCATATTGTATTCTATCGTAAACGTTGCAGGCATAAATGAAATAATGAGACAAGTGTCGTTTCTCCTTTTATTAGTTTTCCAGCATTACAGTTAAGAAAACACGAATGAGTTTCGGTTAGATTGTATTTATTTTTCTCCGTTTTATGTTGAACGTATGCCCCATCAGATTTTACTACTCATTTTATCGAAAAGTTTTCGGGTTACGTATAAATTGGTAGTATGACTGATCTCTTATTATTACGCGAATAGGGTTTCCTATATCTAAGTGGTATGGAAAGAAGGAATGCTCTCTTTTATTTAGTATCGGAAAAAACAGCAGTTGATATATTTTTTTGTCGTATCCGTTGTTTTCAAAAGGCCCGTACACACGGGCTTCGATGTCTTAATACATCAACGTGCATCCAAGAACGTGCAACCAATAACGTTAATGTGGATGCAGAAAACGCAGGTTTTTGAATGCACAACCCGGATGAATGCCGCGTTGATGTTTTCAGGAATCGCTTGAATTTTTGGATGCGCATTCCAACGAATGCATTCAAGTCTCTATGTGTGGATGCAAATTACCGAGGAGTGTGCGTTTTTAAAGCAGTAGCGGCGGTTAAGTTTATGAAATAATTTGTTACTGCAGTAGGTATTTAAAAAATAAGTTAAATATTCCATGAATTTGTATAATATTTACTAATGTCTGACTGCAGAACAATGTCCAGGAAATTTTTACGGGAATTTGTGGAGTTCTACAGGGACCTACCCTGTTTGTGGCAGACAAAATGAAAGCACTATTTAGACCGAAGTAAACAAAATTAAGCATACAAATATTGATAGAGAAGCTGCAAATCATTCAACCAAATGCTACAAAAAGTAAAGTTGTCGCTAAAATCAATAGTCTTCGTGGTGGGTTTCGGTGATAAAATGAAAAAGTTTTTATCTCGGAGAGAAGTGGTACGGTGAGGCTTTTGAGATAAAGTAGTGAATTTTAAATCTTGGTAATTTCTTGCAGTAATTTCTGCAGTTATTGCCAATCTCATCATTGTGTCTTGACGTTTTATTAATGGAATATCCTTGTCCAAGAGTTACGAATAGGTTTCTTCGTCCATCCTTACGTAATTACGAGAGTCCTCTAGTTCTAGACTCCATTTTTCTAACAGGCGAATGTGTGAAAAATTTTACCGTTTTAGAAACCAACTTTTAGACCACATTAGGCGACGATTTTCATTTTCTTCTTCTTTTTACACGCCACTGCCACCAGAGCTAAATATTCCTCCTGCTCAGACATCTGGCCAAACATTTTAGCACACTAGACAAAACAACACAAATTTAAGTGTGGTCTCCGAGGTCAGAGATCTGGGTGTGATATTAGACTCCAAGATGCTTTTTAGATCTCATATAGAATCAGTCATTAACAGCTCAAATAAGTTGTTAGGTTTTATTAAGAGAAATACCAGGGAATTTCGAAATTTGACAGCATTGAAAAAATTGTACTATGCTTACGTTTACAGTAGACTGTGCTTCGCATCAGTTGTTTGGGCCCCGCGGTACAGTATATATATATATATATATATATATATATATATATATATATATATATATATATTATATATATATATATATATATATATATATATATATATATTAGTCGACTTGAGTCTGTCCAACATACATTTTTAAGATACCTGTCAGTCAAAGAACAGACTCCAATTTTAAATCACGATTATAGCCTAATAATGCGTCAGCACAGTATGGTCTCCCTAGAACAGCGAAGAGATATGTCTCAAGTGTTAATGATTTTTAAAATTTTTAAGGGACTAGCATTTTGTCCAGAGGTGCACAGTAAGATACAATTCAATATACTAGCCAGGAATTTTAGGCATCAGGAACTTTTTCAATTACCATTTAGAAGGTCCAATTTAGGACAAAATTCACCGCTGTGCAGAATGATAAAATCTTTCAATTTATATTCAAATAACATCAGGGTAATCAGGGACCTGTGCGTTGGCCTGCCAGAAGTCCGGACCTGAATCCTCTGGATTATTTTCTCTGGGGATACTTAAAAAATCGTTTGTACCGTGAAACACCAGATGATATTAATCAATAGCGTCTTAATTTATATCGAGAAATACGATCAATTCCTGCTAGAGTCATTCAGCGGTCGATTTCAAGATTAAGAAGGCTAAGTGCAAAATGCATTGAAGCAGAAGGTCTTCAACTTGAATATCTTTTATAATATTGGTTGTATAATTTATTGTTGTTTTGGTTATTGCTGTTTTGTTTTAATAATTTTAAAGCTTGATAGCGTAAATTAAATTTGTTACATTAGATATTTTTTATATATTTTTTCAATTTTTTAATTTTTGTGATACGTCATTATTTTAAGGTGGTAATAAGCTACCAGAAAACGTAATAAAAAATTCAGGTCCGTATTTAAAAAAATAAAGTTGATGATGGTATCTCGGAAACGAAACGTCGGATTTGAAATTTATTAGCACTATATTATAATGGAAGAAAGGTGACACTAACAAAGTGGTATATATCTCTTCAAATAAGGCAAGGACAAAATAAAACCCATTTCACAAAATTTCGGTTTTTTCCGAATATCTTCGGAAGTATTCGGAATTTTTCAAATTTGAAAACGGCATTTTATTGGTCATAAAATTTGGGACACCCCGTATATTAGTATTGCAAGGGTTTTGTTTGGATGTTTGTATCTGTGTAAGCGCCTAATTTGGAAATAAATAAATAAATAAATAAAAAAACCTAAGGTCTTGTACGTACGTGTGTACGCACTCAGGTTGCACGTTTTTGGATGCACGTCGATGTATTAAGACATCGACGTCCGTCTGTAGCCCGCCAAAGTGAAGAATTTGAGACAGACATCGAGGGGAAACATTAAGAAAAGGTTCTGTTAGCCATGGATATTTGTTAAATCCACATGTACCTCAGTTACGATATCTCGTAACTGCTAGCTTAAATTATTCATAATTGATTGAGTTGTAAAACGTGTCTCGAATGACAAGGGAAATGTTCGAATTTATTCGACGGTGAACACGAACGTGAGATGTACAGATTATCAAGTTTTCTTTTGTTGGAGTTTCGCTTTTGCGTTAACAGAAATTTGTATATGAATAGAAATTTTTTTCGAGCTCCTAATATTCTACACCCGTTCGAAAGAATCCACGAATTATTTCGAAAAAGAAGTACCTCTCCCCCTCGATATGTTAACGCGACTTGTATTTAGTTAGTTCCTCTGTTCTTAGATGGCGCTGCGAGTAATGTATCGCTGATATCTGGCATACTGATCGATTCATTTAAAAATCATAATCGAACGAACGTGTACCAGTGTTGCCGTTTTAGCACAATTGTGTTGTATCTAGTAGAATATAAGATTATTCAGACTACGGAGTATGGAGTATAACGTAAGAGTAGGAACTTCGTTCCAAAAACTTGAAGGATCTTCAGAGAAAATTAAAATTTGAAACATTTTCTTCATCGGAAAATTGGAAAATGATGAAAAATTTAGTTTATTTCATAGAAATTTCTGAGCTGGTTTAATTGAATAAATTCGCCGAATTTTTCCTTCTTAGCATTGATTCTAAAACAATCTCACTGAAAAATCACCCGCTTTCATCCTAAAATCGGTAATTTTCCGCTGTGTAACTTTCAATTCCCACATAAATTCTGTTCTATCCACGTAAAAAATCTCATTACCGGAAAATATACCGAATTACTCGAATGAGGCCATTTTTCTCTCGGAAATGAAAGGGTACCGACATTTTCATTTCCGATGGAAATTCAATTAGTGGAAAACTTCGCTAATCCATGTCACGATCTGAGAGGAGTTTTCGTGAAATATTGGCAATTTGGTATATTCGAGAGTTCGGAAAAGAAAAGGCTGAAGAGTGATTTCCACCAGATAATGGTTTGATCGAAATCGCAGATTACAGTGAATTATCTGGAAATTATAATCGCTTTCCGATGACGTTCGACTGGAAATTCATTTCGTTTTTTTTTGCGAATCGTGAGTGCGAATACCGAGTTTCGATTATGGAAAATTGCTGCTTTCTTTTTGATGCTCGCGAATATGGAGCGAGTCGCGGAATATCAAATTTTGTAACATGTTTTATGGAGCGGAGATCCAGTGAAACAGTCACCGCATTTTCAATGTGTTAACGAAATATTCAAAACGACTTTCATTCAAAATATTTTGATATTTTTCATAACTGAGATTGAATTCTCGAACATCACTTAGTGAAACATCATAAAGAATAAAGTTTAAACTTTAAAATAAAGTTTCACTATATTAAAATATCATTATCGGAAACAAATTTTCAAACCGAAGTCAATACAATTAAATTATTAGCCACCAATAACGGTTCCAATGAAAGTCTTATCGATGAGCTCATAAACTATTAATGAAGAACAAAAATACTTCCCAATAAATTATGTGCGGAATTTGAGTAGCAAAATTTGTAACAGACTATCGAAAAATAACGTTGAAACAATTTGTACAAATAAAAGAAACTTGAAGTCATTCTTGGTCAATAATAAAGAAAAATCTGTCATCGGAGAAAACAGTGGTGTTTACAAAATATTTTGCGACGAATGTCCTGCTTTTTATATTGGACAAACAGGAAGGAATATAAACACTCGTGTTGAAGAACATAAAAAGTCGATTTTACAAAATAAAAATACCACTGGCTTCTCCGAACATTGTATAAAATTCAATCATTTCCTGGATTTCAACAAAACCCAGCGTCTTGACCTTCTTGAAATTCTCGAAATAAGTTCTGCCCATAATAGTAAATTACCCCTTGTAAACGAACAAATTGATTTTCAGGTATCACCTTTGCTTATGTCTGTTTTATAAAATAAGATGTAATACTCTCCTGTAGTCAGTCTTGATGATGAGTTCATAACTCGAAACATGTCGACTATCCTGCTAAATACAGTATCTAAATATTTTTATATATAGTGAAACTTAAGCCAAGTGTGTTTTATTTTGAAGTTTGAACTTTAATCTTTATGTTTTTCTATAATTTGTAGATTTTAAGAGTTGAATATGAAAAATTCAAAGGAGCATCGTCAATATTTTCCCCTCATTTTTCTCTTCTTTGCATAAAAATTCTCAACCCTTAGTAAATTTGGAGGGGCTGTTGAGGTGGACAAAATATTAAAAATCACGAAAACTTTATGAAATTTCTATATGAAAATATGACCGTTGAGGAAAAAGTTGAAACCCACAAAAGATTTTGTCTTAACTTACACTCAATGCACGTACCAAATTACAACCCTACAACTGAATCTACAGAAGCTGCGCAAAATATCAAAAACAACGAAAAAAACAAGAAATTGTTACTAAAAGAATATTTATAACTTTGGCGGAGGTAACAGTGAAGAGTTTGAGCACCACGCTAGCATAAACTTGATTCATGTACAAATTTTGAACTCTCTATCCCAATTATCTCAATTCAGAGTGGGTTTGGAGTTGCAAATATCCTTCAAAACTAATATTTTTAGCTTAATAAACCATCCAAGATTCCTAATATGATCTCGCAATGACACCCCGAGCATGGACCTTTCCATCTGTGTTACCAAAAGGTTCTTAGCACTTGCTGTGGTTAAGGTTTCTATAGTTTCTATATAGTCTAGTTCTTGCACTCTTGGGACTGTTGGTCCCCTTTTTTATGAATTGTTACAATTTCTCCAATTTTCCATTCCTCAACTATTTTCTCTTCTCTCCATATTTTTCTAATTAACTGGTAAAGTCTTTCGTGAAGCTCTTCTCCATCGTACTTTATCAATTCAATATTTATCTCGTCTTTTCCTGGTGCTTTCCCCTTCTTACATTTTTTGATGATTTCTATTACTTCACTTTTTGTTGGTTCTTCTGCGTTCTCCTCCCTTTCTTCTTCCTTTTCTTCCTCTATTGCTTTATCTGTAGCTGCTTCTGTTAACTGTTCTGCGAAATATTCTTTCCAGATAATTTTATATTGCGTGTCTTCTTGTATCACTTTATCGTTTTTGTTTCTTATTCCTCTTACTTTGCCTTTATATGTTTTATTTTGTTCATTTATTTTTTTATAGAAGACCTTTCTGTTTCTACTATTTCTTTCATTTTCTATGTTTCTTATTTTGTTGTCAGTCCATTCTCTTTTAGCTTTTCTTATAGCTTTTGGATTTATTGGGCCGATACTTGGTGTAAATTAATAAACATATTGAAACAATGGTTAAAAATACCAATTTACACATTTATTATCAAAAATAACGCATGACGCACGTTTCGGTGGAACTTCACCTTCTTCAGATGCTAATGGCAAACTAACTATGATTTTCTGTTATATCGAAAACAAGAAATGACAAATTATGTAGAAGGGGTAAATACAAAGATGATTACAAATAATTATTAGAAAAGGAAAAACCAATTCTGAACTGCTAGTCAGGTAGTTCGCTAATTTTGAAAAGATTGAGAAGGGGGCTTGAAGTATGATCGATTTGGCTATTCAATAGGAGACCGGAATGCTTGTATTTATTTATCTGTAATGATTCTAAAAAATTAAGTTTAATTCCCTTACTTTCATTCACTTACTTTCGGTATTTAATATTTTACAATCGAAATTGAATGTGTGATTTTCTTGGATTAAATGGTTTGCATAATGTGAATCCGACTTCTGATTAACAAAGCTACGTTTGTGTTCTGAAATTCTAGTTTGAAAACTTCTGAAAGTTCTACCAATGTAAAACTTATCACAATCGCCACAATTAATTTTATAAACTCCTGATTTATTATCTTTTGAACTTTGGATTTATTATTTTCATCGGAAATTCAAGTAAAAAACTTTAATCTCTCTTATATAAGCACAACATTAACATTGCTTATCGTAACAGTAATAATTTAGGAAATCATATAAAAAATATTAAATCCAAAGTTCATAAAGATAATAAATCGGGAGTTTATAAAATTAATTGTGGCGATTGTGATAAGTTTTACATTGGTAGAACTTTCAGTCAAGTTTTCAAACTAGAATTTCAGAACACAAATCCAATAAAATCACACATTCAATTTCGATTTTAAAATATTAAATACTGAAAGTAAGGGAATTAAACTTTATTTTTTAGAATTATTACAGATAAATAAATACAAGCATTCCGGTCTCCTACTGAATAGCCAAATCGATCATACTTCAAGCCCCCTTCTTAATCTTTTCAAAATTACCGAACTACCTGACTAGCAGTTCAGAATTGGTTTTTCCTTTCCTAATAATTATTTGTAACCATCTTTGTATTTACCCCTTCTACATAATTTGTCATTTCTTGTTTTCGATATAACAGAGAATCATAGTTAGTTTGCCATTGGCATCCGAAGAAGGTGAAGTTCCACCGAAACGTGCGTCATGCGTTATTTTTTATAATAAATGTGTAAATTGGTATTTTTAACTATTGTTTCAATATTTTCTTATAGCTATAGAGTTATTCGTGCTGATCCATTTCCTCCTAGCCTCTCCCTTTGCTTTGACCATTTCTCGACATTTTTCATTATACCATTCTTTTTTTGTTCCGTTATTTTCTTTCCCTAACTGACTTGCCGCTGAGCTCAGTATACATTTTTTAATGTAAGACCATTCCAACTCAACATTATCCGTTTCTTCACATTCCAATTACGTTTTTTCTACTTGCTTCTCATATTCGATTCTTATTTTTCCATGTTTGAGCTTTTCAATGTATATATATATATATATATATATATATATATATATATATATATATATATATATATATACATATATATCGAAGCTCCTTCTATTTACAGTGTTGACAAAGATCTTAGATTTTCTCTGCTTGAGATAATTTCACCGACAAACGACAGAACTAGATGAAAATATGTAAACAACGATTATCACTCTGGGATGATTTCCTTTTGCGTTCTTCAATTCGTATCTACATCAAAACAGACGGTGTGTAAATCTCTTTTTATATTATTTCGAAATCCAACATACTGCGTTTCAGTTAGCGTCGATCTGAAACGGAAATGGCGTGGAAAACGATCGAAATACTAACGTTGGCGCGAGTTTCAACGCGTCCAAGTACATAATATTAAGCGAGAACCGCATTAGAGGACTTGAAAACACGTGGCCGATAAATTTAATGACATTTCCGCTAATGACCAGGTCATTACGAGAGCTTTACGATTTATTTTCAATTTATTAGAATTTGCGGAAATATCGTGTCTTTAAATTTCCTACTGTAAAACGAAATATGTGAACTATATATGTGTCCGGACTTAGGCGGGCTACACACGGGCGTCGATGTCTTGATACATCGACGTGCATCTAAAAACGTGCAACTAATAGCGCGCAACCTGATTGTGTACACACGTGCGTACGTGTGTACACCATAGTTTTGTCCAGATGTCTGAGAAAGAGGAATGTTTAGTTCTAGTTACAGTGGCGTGTACTTATGCACTTGAAAAGAATAAGGAAAATAAAAATCGTCTCCGAATCTGGAGTAAAGATTGGATTCTAAAACGATAAATGTTTTCACACATCGACCTGTTAGAAAAATTGAGGTTAGAACTAAAGGTAGGGATGTGAATAAATAGTCGATTTTTATTTTAATCGATTATTTTTTTTTCATTGTCGATTTTTTATAATCGATTTTACTAATGGTAAACATAGATTTTTAATAAATCTTTTATAAGAATTACACATTTTAAATCCATTTTTGTGAAGGGAGCTATCTGTGCGATGGATGAAAAAATGGATAAGTTTACTGAACAAGTCGATAAAAAATCAGCGCCATCTGTACGCACTAATATATAATAAGTTGTGATCTTTCTTTGATTATACCATAGAAATCTTAATATATATCTGTACTCAATATATAGTATATATCTATGGTTTTTATTTTCATCTTTGAACTTTTGAAGTGTCAAAATAATTGTCGTTAACCATAAAAATGTCTTCCTCTAGTAAAACTCCTAATAAATTTGCTGGCGAAAGTAAGAAAATATGAAAATGGTCCATTTGGCTATTTTTTGTTACTTATTATCTTGAATAGTTTTCACTTCAATTGAATTAAAATTAGATATTCATAATATATTTCCACTAATACATCGAATAGGCATTTTTCGTATAGAAAGTCGAAGTATAAATAAAAATCGATTATTTTTCTTTTTAATCGATTTTTCACAAATCGATTTATCTCTAAGCAAAAAAAAACGATTATTGACTAATCGATTTTTCCGAATCGAGGTCACATCCCTAACTAAAGGGACTCGCGCAATTACGTAAGGATGGACGGAGAAACCTCTTGGACATGGTTACTCCTTTAATGAAACGTCAAGACACAATGATGAGATTGGCAATAATTGCAGAAATTACTGGAAGCAATGACCAAGATCTAAAATTCACTATTTCTCTCCGAGGTAAAAATTTTATCATTTTATCTCGGAAACCCACCACGAAGACTATTGAGCTTAGCGACAACTGTACTTTTTGTAGCATTTGGTTGAATGATTTGCAGCTTTTCTGTCAATATTTTGTATGCTTATTTTTTTTCATTTTGGTCTAAATAGTGCTTTGAATTTGTCTGCCACAAGCAGGCTAGGTCCCTGTACAACTCCACAAATTCCCGGGACATTGTTCTGCAGTCAGAAATAATGATGAAACTATGTGCAAACAATTTTAGTAAATATTTTACAAATTCGTGAAATATTTAACTTATTATTTTAAATACCTACTGCAGTAACAAATCATTTCATAAACGTAACCGCCGCTAATGCTTTAAAAACGCACACTCCTCGGTAATTTGCATCCACACGTAGAGACTTGCATTCGTTGGAATGCGCATCCAAAAATTCAAGCGATTCCTGAAAACATCAACTCGGCATTCATCCGGGTTGTGCATTCAAAAACTTTGCGTTTTTTGCATTCACATTAACGTTATTGGTTGCACGTTCTTGGATGCAAGTTGATGCATTAAGACATCGACGCCCGTGTGTAGGAGACTTTGAAGCATAATATTTGAGACAGAAGAAAGAAAAGCGGTACTATTTTTTACAGTAGTTAGTCGTTTTAAGACGAAAAACTTATGTGTGTAGGTCTGGCGATATATGAAGACTCGCCGAAAATATTTCAAGAAAGTAGGTATATACAATTTTTAAAAGAACACTATTGATAACAATCTGCACAAATATTTGAACTGTGATGCATGTTTAACTTTTCAAAGTACCTTCTAATTCTTTTTCAGATGCTGACTAAATAATGGTAAAAGCTACACATATAAGTTTTATATACCGGGTGTGAATGAGTGACTGGCCAACCCTAGTACTTTTTAACGGTTTTTTCGATTTTTATGAAATTTGGGTGGTTTATACAGACAGAATTTTATGATATAATATATCATAAAATTCAACATTATGTCTGAGATAAACAATACAATATATACAAATATCATATTATGATATATATATATATATATATATATATATATATATATATATATTTATATATATATATATATATATATATATATATATATATATTGAGGATAGGAATTCGTTGCTGACCAGTATGAAGTGAAACGTAAATATTGGGGAATGCAGCTGGTACAATGCAAAACTCTTTAAAGTTGATCCAAGCTTTCGGAAAATTTTATTGATTATATTCCATCTTCAGGGATTCTAAAAAAAGTTTAAAAAGCATATTATATATATATATATATATATATATATATATATATATATATATACTAGCTGACCCAGCAGACGTTGTTCTGCCATATAAATTATTTTTATCTATCTATCTAACTATCTATCTAGATAGTTATCTATCTTTCTATCTATCTATCTAGATAGTTATCTATCTTTTTATCTATCTATCGTTCTATATATCTATCTATCTATCTAGATATCTATCAATCTATCTGACCCGGCAAACGTTCTGCCATATAAATTATTTTTATCTATCTATCTTTTTATCTATTCATCTATCTGCCGATGTATCACTATCTATCAATCTATCTGTAGGCCAGGAAATGAAGCTCAAAAAAAGGTAAAACCTCGCAATTCTTTGATCTTGCATGGATTGACTTGAAATTTTAACAGAAGGTAGGTGATAGCCCAAGGATCAAAATCTATATCGAACCGAAGGGCGCTGAAAGGTTTTTAGGGGTGAAAACTACCCCTAATTGTCAAAAATTATAAAATAACGTTTTAAACCCTAATATGGGTAAGATTTGGTTTGGATTAGTTAAATAAAGATTTTTTAGTGCTTTGGAATACAATTTCATCATAATTCAATCCTTAAAAAGCGACCTTTGTTAGAGTTTAATATAAAAAGAATTACTAATCCTAAAAAAATGATTTCGCTTTAGATAGATTTGCATAAAAATTTGGGATTAGGCTCAACTCACCCTCTGCTTTGTAGTTTGTGTCATGTCGACGAACCCTGATTGTTTCTTAGGGGTGAAAAATACCCCTAATTGTCCAAAATTATAAAATAACATTATAAATCTTAAAAAGGGTAAAATTTGGTTTGGATTAGTTAAATAATGATTTTCTTATAGTTTGGAATAAAATTTCATAATTTTTCAACCCTTAAAAAGCAATTGTTATTAGTGTTATATGTAAAAAAAATTTTTTCCAAAAAGCAAAATGATTAATTGTAATAGTAATCCAATTCAATAATTCTGTTATTTAGAACATTTGTCTAATGCATTTTGCAAATTTTCAACCCTTGAAAACCACCCTTCACAACATTATGATTTTTATAAACCAATTTAATAGATATGAATTGAAAAAGAGTAGAATTAAGTACAAAAAAATTTATTTACATAAACATGCACTGTATATTCTCATACATTTACATAAATATATGAATATATTTACAATTACAGATACAAATACAAATATAATTTTTAAATGTCTGTGTCATCAATTTGATCCTCATCGTGGTCGGTGTCATCTTCGTCTTCTTCGATCACTGGTGGGCTATTATTGCAGTCTTCACCTGAGCACCCAGAACAAGTGGAATTACAATATAAACCAACTTTTCTGCAACCGCATAAAACGCCGCACCCTTTTTTGCATTGGCAAAAAATCATTTTTAAAAGTTCATCGGGTGCAGGTGGTTTGTTCATGCGCACGGGTAATAATGAACGATCTTTTAAATACCATCCCCAATCTGTTGCTCGGATATTTTCATTTCCAAGCCACTGTTGAAGAAGGGAAGATAGTTTAACTGCACTGTTTTTCCATAATTATAATAAACACAACCGAATATTTTAAAAAAAGTCGTGAGCGCACGTGCTACTTCTTTCGAACTTGAGGATGCACTGGCAAGAAACCAACGAAATATACACTCACACACGTAAATATATGAGCAGATGTTTCTTCTCTATGGTTTCACAAAAAAAAACAGGAAAAATTTCGAACGTACAACACCCCACTGCCGAATTTACCGGTTTTGTAGACTATTATGCTCCCAAGTGTACTGTACTATAATTATATACTATTGGAATTTTTCGGAAAAAAAAATCGATTGGTTTTTTTAACGTATTTCCTTCATTTTTAACGATAGAGTATTTTTTCAAAAACGATTTTGTAGGGTTTTTCAAGAGCTACAAGGATCTGTAAATTAAATCTTTTTAGATATCTTGGTTTTTAAATGGGGTGAGTTTAAAGGGTTCAAAAAAGGAGGTTCTCGTGCATAAATAGACGTTTCAAATGCCTATATCTCGACAAATATTCACTGTACAAAAAATCTTCGTAAAGGATAATAGTCATGAAAAGAGCTACAATTTAGTACTTTTTCATTTTTTTCATATATTAAGTATTTTCGGAGATATTCTCAAAAAAAGGGTGAAAAATATGAAATTGTGAAAAAAAAGTTTATAATCAACAAATAAAAAATAGGGATTGATCGTAGAGGGGTGAAAACTTAGGGTTGTATGTATTTTAGAATGCTGTATCATAAAAAAATTAACATTAAGTTTTGTCTAAAAAAAAAATCAAGGGGTAGAATACCCTTAATATTTAGGGCGATGAAAAATAGATGTTGGCCGATTCTCAGACCTACTCGATATGCACACAAAATTTCATAAGAATCGGTCGGGCCATTTCGGAAGAGTTTAACAAATCAAAAATAGGGGTTGATCGTCGAAGGATGAAAATTAAGGGTTGTATGTATTTTTGAATGTTGTATCATAAAAAAAATAGAACAGAAAATTTCGTCTGAAAAATAAAAAAATTGAATTGAGGGGTGGACCACTCTTAACATTTAGGGGGATGAAAAATAGATGTCAGCCGATTCTCAGACCTACCCGATATGCACACAAAATTTCATGAGATTCGGTCGAGCCATTTCGGAGGAGTTCAACTTCTAACACCGCGACACGAGAATTTTATATATTAGATATATATATATATATATATATATATATATATATATATATATATATATATTATATATATATATATATATATATATATATATATATATATATTCTGAGAAAGATTCCGGGGTTCAATCCGATTGTTTCGAAAGTTTTGTTGGCGCTGAGAAGCACCGTTTGTTTCACGACGTTTCGCCAAAATCTCATTTGGCATTTTCAAGTGCTGCTGTACGTCTGTTGACTCGACGGCAACTACTTATATATATATATATATATATATATGTATGTATATATATATATATATATATATATATATATATATATATATATATATATATATATATATATATATATATATATATATATATATATCAGTGGCGGCTCGTGAGGTTTTGGTTTGAGGAGGCTACAAGAGGTGTTAAAAAATACACCATAGGCGAAAATTTTCAGGATTTCAAGGTCAACCGCCTTATAATTTAAAGAGAATCAAAGTAAAACAAGCACCCTAAGCTATCAATTTGTTTGGAACTTTTTTATTTCTACCTTGAGACCTACAACTCCTATTGACAATATTGACAAAAACTCTTCTCAGCCAATTAATCAATTCATCTATTCATCATATTTTTTTTTCTATCACAAAATAGGTACCTACCTACCTACTTAACGAATTTGTTACTCATTCGAGGAATTAATCAATTGTTGCCCAGCAAGAACCAATGGGGAGGTGAGAGTTTTTTCTTGCCAAAAATAAAATAGGACCCTCCCAAAAATAGATTAAAAAAACATTCTTGTCATAAAAGTAAATCAAAATAAAATATACATTTAGACCTAAAAAAAAATTTAAATAAATTCTTTGGCATTTTAATTCCTTCATAGATGCCAATGCCAAAGCAGAAGCGTTAAATAAAAAATAATGTTTACATAAAATCAAACAAAAAATAAATTCTTTTAAGATTTTTACAAGGAACAACGAATTATTTGGTATAATACTAAGTACCTAGTACCACAAACAAAACCTGTGAAAAATAAAATGTAGAAAATATGTGTGGGACAGCAAATAAAAAGTTATATATTTTCGAAGATTAGCGGGATTCTGCGATTTTTAACGTTAGCAAAATGATCTATAATATCCTCATAAAATTTTTTGCCTTTCGCCAAAAGTTTAACCAATTCCTTTTCAATAGACAACAAACTAATATTTTTCAAACGATCCTGGCTCATTGAATTTCGTAAATAAGTTTTAATTCTCTTAAGAGTGGAAAACGAGCGCTCTACGGAAGCCGATATCACCGGGATAGAAACAATTAGACATAAGAGTTTATAGACTTGGGGTAAATCTTGATTCAAATCATTATCAAAAACATTTTAAATTTGATCCGCGACACGACATGTTCCTGGGATTTTTCGTGCCTTTCCAAAGAACGTGATACATTTTTTAAATCGTCAAATCCTAAGCGGCCCCAAACAGAGACATTTTCACTAGTAAAAAGTAAACACTGCCAACAAAATAATTTATTTTTTACCTGTGATCCGGTTAGGCAAGGATGTCTCTCATAATTCTTTGTATTAAAACCGCGGTTTTGTTTTCTGTTACGTTGCACCAAATTCTTCAAGTTATAGGATAACAAATATTCCACTAAGTCACCATTGAAATTTTTGAAATTAACTTCAGTAATCAAACTCATTTTAAAACAATACGCGAGCTGTTTTCGGCGGCCATTAGACACTACGAATTACGATCACACTACGATTCAATCAACGAATATACTCGATGTCACGCGAAATTCTATAGTTGTGATTGGTCGACATTGTATAAGACTGGACTTTATCGGTGTTGCCATTTACATGTGTTCTGCATTTCTCTTGCAATGAAGTAGGTATTCATTCGGAGTATTTGCACCGTTGTTTGCTTTACTGTGGCAGGCATAATGAACGTTGAGAATATAGGTTTAGGTATCTTTCTAAGCCTTCCGCAGCGTTGCCACAAATCTTGAAATGAATGAAATGCAGTAAATGTAAATACCTTCTATCTTAATTAATAAATTATATTATATAATGTAGGTTGAAAGAAAGGTAGGTGCATAAAATAATATGATTTTGATTAATATGAATATGCTGAATGCTGACTATTCAATATAATATATATATATATATATATATATATATATATATATATATATATATATATATATATATATATATATATTTTAGATATACACAATATTATAGAGAGGAGTATTACTCTCCTTACCCTCCTTTCTCTCCCCCCCCCTTATATATATATATATATATATATATATATATATATATATATATATATATATATATATATATATATATATATATATATATAAATATATATATATGTACCTGACTTCTTAAATCGTTATCGAGGTCTAAAACGTATATAAAAACTACCCTTGTTCCTGTTTCGATACAATGCAATAATCAAATATTTTCGTGGCAAATACGATTAAAAAGTATGTCGGGCAATGCCACGATATCGGAAATATTCTTCCATGTGTACCATCCACTAGACGTGTGCACTGATCCGCAAACAACTCCGCGATCTAGTTCAGGAACGTGGAACGTGGTTTTCTGGATGAAGGATTTGTTCCACAGAGCGTGCGTTTTTTATGAATCCCTGGAGATCCAGCGATTGGGATCGATCGATAGTTATGATATTAAATGGAACCGTCTGGAGTTCTTTAAAATTTAATATGGATATAACTTGGAGCACTATTACATTATGAACTTTACCAGCATTTCTCAACCTGTTTAGGTCGTAGTGTATATTTGAGCAGGTAAATTCAACTTAAATTATTAATGAATTGAATTGGCATTTACTTCGTGACCTTTTCACAGGTTGAAATAAAAATCTATTGAGTAAACGCGTTTGGTCATTGACTTCATCTCGTACTAAACTATGGTATTACAAAGCAATCTATTTATACGAAAATTGAATATAACAGAGGGGTTCCTAGAGAAACTAAATAACAATAAGCAATTCAGTCATTAGTAGGTACATTGAATAGATTAAGGAGAGGAAAAGGGTTTACTTCAATCTGGTCGTTAACTAGGTTTCCGGAATTTTTATATTTATTGATGTATAGGGATTCCTAACAGTTGGCTTTATGGAAACTATTTTCTAATTGTAATATATTATAATTGTGGTTAAAGGTATGGTTTTCTTGAATAAGATGGCACGCATAATTAGAGTCAGTTTTCTGCTTAATATAGCTACGTTGGTGTTCGTGTATTCGAGTTTTGAAATTTCTAATTGTACGTCCTATATAGAATTTTTAACAATCGTTACAGTTGAGTCTATTTTAAACACCAGTACGTTCATCTCTATGAATTTTTGATTTGTTGTTTTTAATCAATTTTCCAATGCTATTGTTGGTTTTATATGAAATTTTGAAATTTTGTTTATGAAAAAAACAATTTCAGGTTTTCCCAAGTATGTTAAACTGTTAAATACTCTACTTTTCTCGGATATAAGTGGGTAAACTTCTGAAATTGATTGACAGCCTCATTCAGAGAAAAATATACAAAATGGAAATTTCAGAAGTATATATATATATATATATATATATATATATATATATATATATATATATATATATATATATATATATATATATATATATATATGTCTAATATATAAAATTCTCGTGTCCCGGTGTTAGAAGTTAAACTCCTCCGAAATGGCTCGACCGATTCTCATGAAATTTTGTGTGCATATCGAGTAGGCTAACATCTATTTTTCACCCCCCTAAATGTTAAGGGTGGTCCACCCCTTCATATAATTTTTTCATTTTTCAGACAAAATTTTCTGTTTTATTTTTTTTATGATACAGCATTCAAAAATATACACAACCCTAAATTTTCACTCCTCTTACGATCAACTATCTATTTTTTATTTGTTAAATTCCTCCAGAATGGCTCGAACGATTCTCATGAAATTTTGTGAGCATATCGTTAAGGTCTCAGAATCAGGTAACATTTATTTTTCATCTCCCTAAATGTTAAGGGTACCCCTTCATTTAATTTTTTTTATTTTTCAGACAAAATTTTCTGTTCTATTTTTTTATGATACATCATTCAAAATTACATACAATCCTAAATTTTCACCTCTCTACTATCAACCCCTATTTTTTATTTGTTAAACTCCTCCGAAATGGCTCGACCGATTCTCATGAAATGTTGTGTGCATATCGGGTAGGACTGAGAATCGGCCAACATCTATTTTTCATACGTTCATTTATGATACAGCATTCAAAAATACATACAACCCTAAATTTTCACCTCTCTACGATCAACCCCTATTTTTTATTTGTTAATTAAAAACTTCAATTTTTTTGGCAAGATTTTCATTTTCATTTTGTCATGACTTAGAATTTAAAAAAATTCATATTACTCTCAATTTTTTACCCTTCTACGATCAACCCCTATTTTTCAATCGCGATTTTCATTTTTTAAAATTTTATCCGCAATAGGGCTGCAAGATGGCAATCGAAAATAACAATAGTCATACCCCTAAGTGATTAGTGGTATTTGGTATCGTGGTCCACCCCAAATATTTGTATAAATTTTTTGGACAAAATTTTTATTTTTATTTTTTATGATGTTGCATTAAAAAATACATACAACTCTAAATTTTAACCCTTCTCTCAACAAAACATATTTTTTAATAAACATTTTAATAATTATTGATTGATAGATATAAAGATAGATAGAAATATAGATAACTATCTATATAAATAGATAGAGATACATCGGCAGATAGATGAATAGATAGAAAGATAGATAGATAAAAATAATTTATATGGCAGAACAACGTTTGCCGGGTCAGCTAGTATATATATATATATATATATATATATATATATATATATATATATATATATATATATATATATATAAAAACGACTAAAAAAAAGATCTTCATAGCCAGTATTCATCACGTAACCCAAGCACTATCTAATCATCAGGCTCACGTAGTACAAGCATCTACGGCGCGTGTCGCCATCGAGATAGAGCGCAACAGGCGGACAGGGACCGCCGCTCAACGGCGGCGTGTGCCGCCGTCGATCGCTCAGATACGCGAGGAGCGAGACAGAGATATATATGACGTTTTATTGATCCGGGTTCTACGGCCAGAAGTGAAGCCGAAACAACAATGCTCCGCGCCGTTTTCACCTGTAAGGTTTTTAGGCCTACTAGATAGGCCGGGCGGCTTATGACGAGGGGTCCCGATACTCGGATGTTTCCAAGAGGTCACGGCCTTCTTGGACGAAGTGATCGTAAATTCCGTCTGGGGCGAGTTTGGCGCGTTCGAGTATCGCCGTTTTCGTCACTCATTTCCCAATATTGAATAATGAAGGTAGTTTTTTAATCACGACGTTCGGTAAAAAAAAGGGGGCACGGACGTGGAGAGCTACAGTTTCAATTTCCGTTCATCGCACCAGATCGGAACGGATAATTTATTGCGAGGTTAATTCGATTCGAACGAGTCGTGTGATTGTAACGATTTTTTCAATACGTTGAGTTTTAAGTGGGAAATGTTTATGGGGTATAAATGGAAATTCGACTGTAATTCATTGGACACCCTATTTATATAAAATTGCGCCCTTTATCGTGTACACAAGATATATTTCCTCATCCGGAGGGTCAACCCCTCCAACCAATTCATATAGAAATAAATAGCATCCAAGATATCGTACGAAACTACCTACCTACAAAGTTTCAACCTCATGGTACCAAAATTGCGCCTTCTATCGTGTAAACAAGATTTATTTCCTTGAGGGGTCAACCCCCCAAACAATTCGCATTAAAATCTATCCCATTCAATATATCATACGAAACGACCTACTCACAAACTTTCAATCCTATTGCTCAAAATTTTGCCCTTTATCATGCAAACAAGATTTATTTCTTCCCCCAGGGGATCAACCCCCCAACCAATTCGAACCAAAACCAATCCAATCCAAGATATCTTTCGAAAATACCTATCTACGAACTTTTAACCGTATTACTCCAAAATTGCGACCTTTATCATGTAAACAAGATTTATTTCTTCCCCCAGGGGATCAACCCCCCAACCAATTCGAACCAAAACCAATCCAATCCAAGATATCTTTCGAAAATACCTATCTACGAACTTTTAACCGTATTACTCCAAAATTACGCCCTATATCATGTAAACAAGATTTATTCTCCCAACCAATTCGAACCAAAACCTATTATATCCAAGATATCTTTCGAAAATACCTATCTACTAACTTTTAACCGTATTTCTCCAAAATTTCGACCTCAATCATGTAAACAAGATTTATTTCTTTCCCCTGGGGGTCAACCCCCAAGCAATTCGTACCAAAACCAATCCCATCTAGTATAAATGGTGCGATTTAAATAAATTGATGATCAATTTCGCTAAAACCAGCTGTGTCGAGTTTTATACTCCCACCAAAACTCCGTGTAACTTCACCCTGAGTTTTGGAGGAAATGTCTTGAGTATGGCCCCTGAAGTTAAATTACTGGGAACTACACTAGATAAACACTTGCGATGGTCTGCCGAAATGGACAGTATTTGTAAAAAACTAAATAAAAATTTCTATTCATTAATCAATATAAAAAAATTTTTAAGCTTTGAGGCTGCCATGTCATTTTACCACTCGAATGTGTCGTCAACTCTGAGGTATAATGTCGTGGTCTGGGGAATCGCTGTGGGATGGGAAAGGGTTTTCATTATGCAAAAGCGTATCTTAAGACTTCTGTTTCAATTGTCACCTCAAACATCCTGTAGAGATTATTTTAAGATTCATAAAATTATGACTCTACCTTGTATATATATTTTTAACCTAATGTGCTTTATACATGGGAAAAAAGTGAAATTTTCCATGAAGGCGGAATGTCACTCCTATAAAATAAGAAATGGACATCGTCTTCATACACAGAAATGTAACCATCGTTTCCATGAGCGGTCTCCCTATTGCTCGGTTTTGTATTTGTACAATATGTTGCCGCGGAGTTTGACCGACAGCAATACGACCATTTTCAGAAGGGAGTTGAAAAAAGTTTTGATTTTGAATGCTTTTTATAGTGTGGGCGAATTTGTAGCATACATGTAAACTGTTTCCCAATTTTGTGACATGTCATGTAACTTTTGATGATAAATAAAATTATTATTATTATTATTATATCATACGGAACTACCTACTCACAAACATTCAATCCTATTACAAAATTGCGCCATTTATCCTGTAAACAAGATTTATTATTATATTGATAGGCCGAAACTTTTATGCCCAGAAGATATAACAATTTTAATAGAATCAAGCCAAGTGTTTTTCAAAGGAAGGCTTAATATTAAAAATAAACACTCAGTTCTTTTTCTGAATTTGGCTGTACACAGAATGTCCCAGATAAAAGTTTCTGGCGGATTTTTTTTTATTGTGATGTTTGGATGATATTCTGAAATTGGTGATTTTTTAATGTGAGGGGGGCATTGGTTTCAAATAGCGCTATGATATCTCGGATTGAAATTTCAAAACTCACTTTCAAATTGTTTCATCCAGGCCACCTCGGTCTCCTGATTTGAATCCAATCCAAAAATCTCGGAAGTTAACTCGACAGTTCCTGGGTGCTTAGTTTGAGCATTTCAATATTTAAAATTTAAAAATTCAATATTCGAAAAAAAATTTTTTTTCATGAAAACGGTCTTCCATGCGATGTATTACATGCCTCATAGTGATATTTAAAATTTCAAAGTTGATTTCTTATTACTACAAAATAAGAGAAAATTTAACGAATGTCCCCCTCGAAAATTAATTAAAAATCGAGCAGTTTTTGGAAATTTTTCAAAACCTCATATTGAACGATATTGAGCTGGAAAACTTTATTTAGGATAGCCTGTAGTTACATTTCGAAGAAAATTTGTTAGTTGAGAGAGAAACGACTGCGTTCATGTGAATATGAATGCATACAAAAAGCTCTAATGAAAATTTCCCTGCTATTCATATCATGATTCAAACTCAATTTTCCATCGCTGATACCTACAGAATAAATAATCTAGTTAGACTCTAATGAAGGACTGCTGGGTCCTGACCTGTAGGGAGTGATAGATATTGGTTAAGTAATCATCGATGCGTGGGCATAATGAATAATAAATCATGAAAAATACAGAATTTTACCATGCAACTGAATATACTAAATAAAGTGATAAAATTTTTTTGTAAACATTTGAAAAATTATCAAACTTTTCTATCTAAGAGGTGAATTGTTGGTTTCCAATATCTTGGAGTGGAGGTGTGCTATGGGTTGTTATCCAGATAGTAGTCCGACTGCGATTTGTATTTATTTATTTATTGAGAAACAAGAATACAAACAGGTATTTCAACCCAAAAACAGTATTCATAAGTTACATAAAATATATACAATCCTTAGGCATAAACTTAAACTTAGTGCGAATAAAATAAAAATCTACTGAAACACTGAACTAAGAGTAACTAATAGTTAGAAAGAAACAAAAAGAAATCAAAAAGGAATCAAGAAGAAATCAATCTTGTGCAAAATAATGATGTTTCAACAACTTCTTATAGCGCATAAAGGGGATATTGAAGGGATCTAAATCGAAAGAGCTCGAGTTGAACTCGCTCAAAATTCTGCATATTGGTGAATTTTTTGTAATATTCAACCTACGAAAAGGAACGGCAAACAATTCCGCCGATCTGAGTCTCCTTTCAGGTACCTTAAAATGTACAGATTGGAGAAGAGAAGGGACCGAAAGGACGCCGTTCACCATTTTAAATATCAGACACATGTCGTTGACTTTCCTGCGGTTTTCTAAGGTGAGCATATTAAACCTGTTGAGAGCTTCGGAGTATTCATGGTTTTCAATTCGGAAGTTATTCCGATATGACATACAGCGGAGAAACTTGTGCTGTACGCGTTCCAACCGTCCCACGTGACACCCATAGTGAGGATTTCAAACTGGAGATGAAAAATTCAGCTTATTACAAATCAAAGAATAATACATCGTCAACAAAGTTTCATTTTTGTTGAACATCTTACTATGACGAAGGACGAAACCAAGCATTTTATTTGCCGATGACACGATGTTGTCTATATGCTCGATGAAATTCAGTTTTTCATCTAGAATCACTCCCAAATCCCGAATACTACTCACTTTCTGCAACTTATTCTGATCTAACGAGTAGTCAAACCTGATTTTATTGGTATTTCTTGTAAAAGAAATTTGAAAACATTTTTCCATGTTCAGAAAAAGGAAATTTTTTCTGCAGTAGTCACGGAATCTATTTAAATCCTGCAGCAGCAAACAACAATCATCGAAGCTCTTCACCCTCAAAAAAATCTTTAAATCATCCGCAAACAGCAGAAATCTGGCATAATGAAAACATGACGATATATCATTCATATAGATAATGAAAAAGAAAGGTCCGAGGTGGGACCCTTGCGGTACTCCAGATGAACTGAGAAATGTTCTCGGCGCTTGTCCATGAACACATACAAATTGTGATCTGTGGGATATGTAAGATGTTATCCATCTAAGCAGATCACCACAAATTCCCACCTCCGCAAGTCGATGCAATATCACCGAATGATTAATTTTGTCAAATGCTTTTTTTAGGTCTGTGTATATAACGTCAGTTTGATGTTTTGATTCAAACCCTTCAGAAACATATTCCACCATACTAATTAGGTTCGTTTCCAGACTACGACCCTTTATGAAACCGTACTGATTCTCAATTATCAAGTTTTTTACATGATTCTTGATATATTTATAAACTAAGGCTTCAAAGATTTTAGGAATTGTTGAGATGATAGCTATTGGCCTATAGTTCTGAACCAAGTCCTTTCGACCCCCCTTGTACACTGGAATAATTTTCGATAATCTCCAACGATGAGGAAAAGCACCAACTCTGAGCGGTTGAAAATAATCGTTAATGGAAGTGCAAGAGACCTGTGACAATTTTTCAAAAATATCGGCGGAACTTCATCCGGACCCGGGCCCGTTAGGATTCAATGTTCTCAAGGCCTCACAGAGCGAAATCTCTCCTAAATAATCGCTACTGTAGACGTTCTCGACATGATCAAAATTGTCATTGCAATCTAATGTGGGCTCAAAAACAGAACTGAAAAAATCGGCAAAAAGATTCGAAACATCCTCGGGAGACGAGGCCTCCAGATCGTCCTTCCTCATAACCGAGGGAAACGAGCTATGACGTCTTTTATGTGAAATGTACTTGGGGAACAATTAGAAATTTGTTAATTCACTCCGAGTCAAATAAGCTGCACTGATGAGATCTAATAAGACCGAAACAGGTGTATGCAAATTTTAAGTCGGGGTGTCTTGACGTTTTCTATAATTCACCGTTGGATTGTGAATGTAGATTTCGTGTCGTGGAAGACATATAACCAGAAAATTTTTTGATAATTTTTTAAATTGTTGAAGAATTTTCCTTGTTCACTTTATGTATTATATTAAATTGACTATGTTCAACTTGTATATTTTTCATGATTTGCATCGTTTCTTTATTTTTCATTTTCATATTGCGGCGAAGGTTAATATTTGGCTTAGATACGTTTTTCCGAGTCCCTAGTAGTCTTTCGACTACAATGCCGATGTGATCCGATGAAAATGGAATCCATTATGCCGTTTTCCCAAAATACTTCATGGAAGTCATTTGACTTTCCCGAACGACCGCATAGAAAATTCATGAGGCATTCTTCTCGTGACACGGGACGTAGTTTTGCATATAGAACGAGTTATGAAAATCAAGAAGACAATCCTTAGTTCGATGTTCAGCTCCCAGAATTTACCGAAAGTAAATGTAAAAGTTTTCTATGTATTCTCCTAACGAGTTCAGTTTAATAAGTTCGTCGTCATTATTTGAACAATATGATTTAGGGCATATTGTTGCTGGAATGAATAGTTTTCAAGACTACGTTACCGTTTGGATGAAAATTAACCGAAAAAGTTTTCCGATTAAATTTTGCACTCGAGCGAATGAGCCGCAATGCAGTTCTAACGAATACGATATACGAGGGGCGGTCGGAAGTTTGTTCGGAAGTTTTGTTTCGTCGTAAAATTTCTGTCCGTCATCTCGAGTGTATATATGTTAGATTATCAAAAGTTTTTTGAAGCGTATGGTTTCTATAGTGCAGTTTTGAAAAAAAAAACTACGAGGGGTAGTAGAAAATTTTTTCCATGAAAAGTTAAACAAAAGCTGACTTTTATGTGCAGGAAACAGATTCATTTTCGTTTTCAGCTGGACGAGCTTGTAAACAAAACACCAATGCTGCCACATGACTACAAACTTCCCCCAAACCTGCCATATATATGCAATGTCCACTGGAAACAGCCCCATCTAACAACGGGATTAGCCAAACCTTGAGCAGTTTTTCCCTTGCTTTTTGAGAAAGTATGATCTGTAACAATAAGAAAGTTATCGATAAAAAATATAATAGTGATATATAACAACTAGAAATAATAAAATTGTTTGATATGGCTAACTTTCCAACAACAATGTAGGCATTATCATTAATTTGTCGAGACAATACATCTTGGACATACCCAGACTCATAATATTTGTAGGTCAATGTAGAAGCTATGACTAAGGATTAGATAATTTACGAAATCCATCAAAGATACTGAAGGGATCACGTCCAGATCCTTGGACAACTCACTTTCTCCAAGTGAACATGGGTCTATATCGTTTATTATCTCCAATTTCTTGTCGCAGCGGGCTTTCACATCACCGGTAAGAGTTGAGTTGAATAATATTCACTACAAGACATAACTCAAGAATTTGTTGAATTTTCACTCTGAAAACACTACAAAACTCAAAAAAACAAACAAATGCATCTATCAATAACGAGGATCAAGGGACAAAACAAAGTTTGTTTGCCCACCAGTGAAAATGGCGGACCTGTCAAAGTCACGTGACCTAAAATGGTCTATAGATTGTATACAAATATTTTAACAATTAATTTTTGTTCATGCAAAAAAATAGCGATTTGAACATCAAATTTTCTGGTAAAAACTCAGAGATACCCAATTATATTATTTTTAATATAAAGCAGAGTGACTGCAGTATAAGGAAATACAAAAATGAAGGACACCCTACTGCGTAGCACTAGGAATGATAAAACCCCTCGGCGCATGTGCATGTCGTCAATATTTTTTGAATGTACCTATTATATGAATTGAATAACAATGAAAGTCGATTTTACGAATGAAATGAAGGAAAATTGCAATAAATGTATTAATGAGTCGATATTACGAATAAAATCCGTGAAAATTTAGCAACAAAATTCATTGTTTGACTGTCGAATTTGAATATTCTATCCCGGCTCATTTTGCTGCAAATTATGAATCAAATTGATAAGATATCTCTATGGATGGGAAGCAGACACAGACGCAGAATCAAGCTTAAGCTATCAACGTCGCTTGGTTACCGTGGCACACAGAGCACTTCGACGCATGTTTTGTAGAACTTCGTACATATCGACCTTGGCGCATGCGCATGTCGTAATGCCTATCTAAAAAACGCTATAATTTTTTATTCTTCGTTGGGAAAAAATTGGGAACAAAACTTCTCTGATGAAATCATATGTATTTTATAGATATCCGTTGGAATTTTTAAAATCGGACCAGGTCCCAACTTTTTGTAGTGAGAATTTAGCTTCACCTCGGGGTAAAAACGCTATATTTTTTTATTCTTCTTTGGGAAAAACTGGTAATTCAAATTCTCTAATAAAATCATATGTGTTTTATCGATATGCGTTGGAATTTTTAAAATCGGGTCAGTTACCAACTTTTTGTCGTGAAACTATAACCCCTTTAGCTTCGCCTCAGGGTAATAACAGAAGATCATGTCCCATTTTGTCGATATTATAATACTTTTATAAGCTCATAATGGATAACTGAAAATTGATCGAAAAATTTAAACGTGTGCCAGGTGTAATGTTTAGACTATACCTCGAAGCACTGCCTTCGAGGTGTTAATAGCTATATACATGACCACACAAATTAGTATCTGCAGATGTTCCATATATGTTCGCAAGAACTCGCCAATGATTGATTGGTAATAACACATGGCCCCTGACCTGCTTCAATATCTTCACATGTCGAATTATATGCAGTTCAATGTAGGCAGTGCCGGATTTAGAAGCGTGGATGCCCTGGGCAACAAAGCAGTGGAGCCCCCTAATTATGTTTTAAATGAATTGAATAATTATTTCAACGATCTGTGTACCCAAATAGGTTCACAGTTAACTCATAGTTTAGAGTTGTAGTTCCCAATCTGTGGTAGATCCCCCAAGTAGGCGATTTGGGTTATCAGGGGGGCAATAAATAATAAGTGAGGGCCGATGAGTCTTCAAAGAGTGAAAAATTGAAATAATACTGTACAGTAGAACTAGTATAGTAAAAGTTTTCAGGGAGCATGAGTCACTGGCCAGTTCACTGTACTCACCCCTCTCCACAGTTCCCACCTTCCCCCACTTTCATTTATTTCTTGAAATTTTATTTGTCAAGTTTTTTAATTTTTCCAGATATCAAATCAATTGCTACTGTCATACCTAAATGTAATACCAAAATTGCTTTCAAATCTTTCAGGATTTTTATTCAATGCCAACGATATATCTTCAAAATTTGAAAGTTCAGGAGTTTACAAGTTGATTTGTCTTGCATGTAAAGGAGTGTATATAGATCAGACTGGTCGATCGTTCAAAACAAGATTTAAAGAACACCAACAATCTTAGTTGGAAAATAAAACGAATTCAACGTTTTCAAATCATTGCCGTGAAAACCACCACCCGTTTCCACAATTGAAAAATTACTTCGAAACTAAGCACAAATTACCGAAAAGGACCAAACTAATTTACTTAGAATCATTGGAAATTTTCAAACTCAATCATAATGCAAAAGATATCTTGCTGAACGACCAGATTGACTTGATATATTCCCCTATATTTAGTGTATTCAAACAATAATTATTTTCTTAGAACATTTTATTGTACCAATTTGGGAAATCCACTTGGATTAGCCCTTCTTGAAATATGTTTCTCTTGTCTATTTAGGTACCTGTAATACTTCTTCCCCACCCGTAAGCGTCAAATCTATTATACCATATTTAGTTCTTAACTCAATCTGCCCGATGATGGTCTAGTGACCGAAATTGCAAACGCAGTTTTATATTTTCAAAGTATTTTTACGATAATCAACGTAGTAAATTCAAGTTTTGTTTTTGTTCATCATGAATATAAAATGTTTAAATTTAAAATGCGTATGTCTCATATATTAGTAATGAAGGTGTTTTATTTGATAAAGTTCGTTTCGTTCAGTTCGTGCAAATGTCAATTAAAATGTTAATTTTTTATTTTATAGCCACTGGGAATATTGAAACTTGTAGAGTGGCAGCGTATCTCGAAACAACCTGTTTCTCTTATCAGAACATTCATGTTCTTAGAATTCATATATCTAACTAGCGGGACCCGTCGCGGCTTCGCCCGCGCATCCATATATGTATACGTATGAATTTATTAAGATATAGTTCATATTCGTAATTCGTAATTCATAATAATACCAAAAATTTATTCCACCCCCGTTCAACCCCTGAATGATCGAATTTTAAAAAATGGAGAAAGTGGTTTTTCAAGATAATTATAAGGAACATTTTAGTGGCCGAATGAAATCGCTAAGTCGATTATTTTGCCAGAAATAGCCAATAAAAAAAAACAGACTCACTCCTTTTTCACCCCAAAATGATGGGATTTCAAAAAACTGAGAAACTACTTTCTAAAGTTAATTTTACTTAATATTTTCGTGAAAGAGCGGGATCACTAAGTCCATTATTTTGCGAGATTCAGCCAAAAATAGCCAATATACGAAAAACACATTTCACCCTCTTTCAGCCCCTAAATGATACAACATCAAAAAATGCAGAAAATTGTTTTTTAATAAAATTATAAGGAACATTGTAGTGGAAGAACGGAATCGCTAAGTCGATTATTTTGCCGGAAATAGCCAATATAAAAAAAAAGACTTACCCCTTTTGCACCCCTAAATGATGGAATTTCAAAAAACTGAGAAACTACTTTCTAGAGTTAATTTTACTTAACATTTTCGTGAAAGAGCGGGATCGCTAAGGCCATTATTTTGCGAGATTCAGCCAAAAATAGCCAATATACGAAAAACACATTTCACCCTCTTTCAGCCCCTAAATGATACAACATCAAAAAATGCAGAAAATGGTTTTTTAATAAAATTATAAGGAACATTGTAGTGGAAGAACGGAATCGCTAAGTCGATTATTTTGCCGGAAATAGCCAATATAAAAAAAAACAGACTTACCCCTTTTGCACCCCTAAATGATGGAATTTCAAAAAACTGAGAAACTACTTTCCAGAGTTCATTTTACTTAACATTTTAGTGAAAGAACGGGATCGCTAAGTCCATTATTTTGCGAGATTCAGCCAAAAATAGCCAATATACGAAAAACACATTTCACCCTCTTTCAACCCCTAAATGATAAAACATCAAAAAATGCAGAAAATGGTTTTTTAATAAAATTATAAGGAACATTGTAGTGGAAGAACGGAATCGCTAAGTCGATTATTTTGCCGGAAATAGCCAATATAAAAAAAAAGACTTACCCCTTTTGCACCCCTAAATGATGGAATTTCAAAAAACTGAGAAACCACTTTCTAGAGTTCATTTTACTTAACATTTCAGTGAAAGAACGGGATCGCTAAGTCCATTATTTTGCGAGATTCAGCCAAAAATAGCCAATATACGAAAAACACATTTCACCCTCTTTCAACCCCTAAATGATAAAACATCAAAAAATGCAGAAAATGGTTTTTTAATAAAATTATAAGGAACATTGTAGTGGAAGAACGGAATCGCTAAGTCGATTATTTTGCCGGAAATAGCCAATATAAAAAAAAAGATTTACCCCTTTTGCACCCCTAAATGATGGAATTTCAAAAAACTGAGAAACTACTTTCTAGAGTTCATTTTACTTAACATTTCAGTGGAAGAACGGGATCGCTAAGTCCATTATTTTGCGAGAAACATCAAAAAACACGTTTTACTCTTTTTCAACCCCTTAACGGCGGAATTAAAAAAAACCCCGTTTTAGTGGGAATCTACATGATCAGACTTAACTTCCCACCAAATTTCAGAAATTTGAAAAATATGGTTTTTGCTGTAGACTGGATTCAATTTTTCGGCTTGTATTATATATATATATATATATATAGATAACTCTAGCTCAATATTGATTTTCTGCTGAGTTATTATACTCGTAAGCATATCTACGAATACTCCAACCTCATTATTCTCCCTCCGAGTACCCTGAAGCGTGAAATTCTTGAGAAGTAATAATTCATTAAAATTCTTGCTTTTCGTCTTACTCGAAAGATTTCCCTCTAGCCTACCTACCGTGATAATTTCTCGTGTTTTTTCTGGAATCATAACTCTTCGTTGAAAAAATACTTACTTCAGGGAAGAGGCAGTTGGAATTTAGGTACGTGTTGGTTTGATTAACGAATTTCCCAGTTTTTCCGGAATGTTGAGTTGGTGGAATCGATATTTCCCAATTTTTTTGGACTTTTGTCGTTAGCTGGATTCGAACCCGTAAATTTTGATGAGATAGGCACTACACCACTGCCTTTTTTTATTCTTTACATCAGAGGATTTTTTTTTGGAACGAAGTTCCTTACGGCAGGCTTGGAGGTGATAGGGATTTCGCTGCGGGACCAAACTGGAAAATATGAGGTACTAAAAGTGTGACGGAAATAGACTGACGAAAGTCACGCTTTTTAGTTAACACAAGCGAATATTGTATACTCTCTCCCTCTTTCTTTCATCCATTCTCTTTCTGATCCCACTCCACCACGTCAATCGCCAATGCATTATATGTACTCATTAATTCATGTACAAGCAACTCGGAAACGTCAGATGTGAAACATCGAAATAATTTTGTATAAAATTCTCGTGTCACAGTTTTCGTTCCCATACTCCTCCGAAACGGTTCGACCGATTCTCATGAAATTTTGTGAGCATATTGAGTAGGTCTGAGAATCGGCCAACATCTAGTTTTCATCCCCCTAAATGTTAAGGGTAGTCCACTCCCAAATTTTTTTTTTCATTTTCTACACAACATTTTTTGTTTTTTATTTTTTTATGATACAGCATACAAAAATACATACAATCCTAAATTTTCACCCTTCTACAATCAACCCTTATTTTTTATTTGTTAAACTCCTTCGAAATGACTCGACCGATTCTCATGAAATTTTGTGTGCATATCGGTTAGGTCTGAGAATCCGACAAAATCTATTTTTCATCCCCCTAAATGTTAAGGATAGTCCACCCCTCAATTTTTTTCTTTATTTTTCTGACAACATTTTCTGTTCTATTTTTTTATGATACAGCATTCAAAAATATATACAACCCTAAATTTTCACCCCTCTACGATCAACCCCTATTTAGATAGATAAAAATAATTTATATGGCAGAACAACGTTTGCCGGGTCAGATAGATAGATAGATAGATAGATAGATAGATAGATAGATAGATAGATAGTTAGATATATAGAAAGATAGATAACTATCTAGATAGATAGATAGAGATACATTAGCAGATAGATGCATATATAGAAAGACAGATAGATAAAAATAATTTTTATGGCAGAACAACGTTTGCCGGGTTAGAAAGATATGTAGATAGATAGATAGAAAGACAGATAACTATCTAGATAGATAGTTAGATAGGTAGATATACATCGGCAGATAGATGAATAGATAGAAAGATAGATAGATAAAAATAATTTATATGGCAGAACAACGTTTGCCGGGTCAGCTAGTAATTGTATATAAGTTATATGTATAAAAGAACAGATTACGACAGGAATCAGATATGGCATAATGAAAATTAGAAGATAAAGCTTTTCGAATTTGTTTCATAAAATAATGACTACGTATTGTAGGTTCATATTCAATTATATAGCGTGTCGATACGTTATCCTCTCTTTATATACACTCTTGCGTCCAAATTTTAAATTGCTTTGAGTAGTACTAAAGTACTGATCACTAGTGTGCCGTATTTCTGGGTTCGAATCCCAATGGTTACTCCTGGCATTTTTAATTTTTTTATTTACAATCTCGTAAGAGCTCCTAGCCCCACATTTCAATATTAATTATTTCAACTTGGATTAGTAAAAGTTATCACTTCTGTCGTGCGCTCCGACACGCACATGTTTCGTTTTCGCAAATTATGGTCCTTCTATGGGTGTATTCGCGTTGGGCGCTTACACGCTTTAAGCGCTCACGCTTAGAAGCACAGATTATTGGCGTTCGTGTTGGCCTACTAGCGCTTAGAGACGCTCACGCTTTGGCTTTGAGAATTAAAGGTGAATGTCAGATCTTCTTTTTACGCTTAGGTAGGCAAAAGCCCGATAGTTCACGCAAATATACTGTGCTTTAACATTTCCCTACAAATTTATTAATTATCGACAACAAAAGTTAGGTTAGCTTACGCTTAGTGTTGAGCGTTTGTGAGCGCGAGTCGACCACAGAGAACGAAGCTTATAAGCGCTTAAAGCGTGTAAGCGCCCAACGCGAATGCACCCTATATTATCCGAAGGATCTTCGTTCCTACCTGGTGTCCTATGACACCGTTTCTTAAATGTTCGTAAAAATATTTAAATTCAGGACCTTGTTTGTTGATTTCAAAAAGGTCTTTCTTAATGTTATAGAATTAATTTACTTTCATAGCATAAAATGCTATGAAATTCAATGAGTGGAAAACTGTTGTCGAAATGTCCACGTGCATCGAAAGAGTACTCAGAAATAAATTCCTGAAAGTTTCCTACCTCGTCCTTTCTCCGAATTGATGTTTTATTGCCTCTTTTATAACATTCTTTGAAAAGCAAACAATCAGATGGAATGGGGGGTTGTTGGCAGAACTGAATTTTTATAACAGTTCGCTATACTCCAAGGATAAATGTTATATACCATTAAAAGTTTCTGCAGTAGAATGGAGTTATTATGAAAAGCTAACCCAAGAAAGAAAACAATTTTGTTTTATTGTTCAATCATTTTTCACATTTTACTACGATTATTGTTTATTAGGGACATTAAAGAGCCATATAGCGTATGGAACATACTGATGCAAATGCAATGCTAATTTTCTTCTTTTTCTTGTTGAATGTGAGCTTTTGATAGTTTGATATACATAAACCCACACACACACACACACACACACACACACACACACAACACACACACACACAACACACACACACACACACACAACACACACACACACACAAACACACACACACACACACACACAAACATATATATATATATATATATATATATATATATATATTTTTTTTTTTTTCGTGGTACATATTGGCACCTCCAAAGGCTCTCATCGAACCAAAAGACCTGAAATTTTTATACTCGTGTATATATATATATATATATATATATATATATATATATATATATATATATATATATATATATATATATATATATATATATATATAGAGGATAACTATTAGTAGGGACTGCAGCAATGTAAAAGGAAACTCTTTGAAGTTTTTCCAAGCTTTCGGAATCGTTTCTTCCATCATCAGGGAGAATCTATCGTGAGGATGATTACATATATGTTGATAATACGATATAAGAAACATTGAAAATGATGCTATTTGTTAAAAAATTAGAAAAGTTGATACATTTTTGAAGTTATAATTAAATTTCTGAACGAAATGACAAATCGGTGTCACTCATTTTTTTATTATTTTATTATTTTCAAATTGAAGTTTGACATTATTTCGTTACGTTAAATTAATTTGATTTTGTGTTATTTTATATCAAGTGAAAGTAAAAAAGAATAAATTTCACTCAAATGGCTTATATCTGTTTTTTTATTGATGGATTTATTGTCTTGATAAATAAAGGCCATTTCTAAAAGAGATCTTTTTGAAAGATGTGATTCTCTTGCAAGAACAGTTGTTGAAAGGTAGTTCATCTGGTGGACACAATCATTGACATGTTTAGCTAAAGCACATCTCTCAGGGTGTAATCTACTATCACTCTTATGAGAAGTGATTCTGTCTTTTAATAGTCTTTTTGTTTGGCCAATATAATTCTTATCACAATCATGACAAGGGATATTATAAACAACATTTGTGAGTGATAAAATAGGAATTTTGTCTTTTACTTTCGAATATATTTGTCTCATTGAAATAACTGTTCTATTTGCAATTTTGATGTTTTCAAAAGATTGAAAAATTCTGGTCAGTTTAGGTGTTATTTCTTTTATATAAGGTAACGAGGCATAAAAAATTGAAACTTGACTAATATCTATAACAAGTTCATTATGAGAATTGTTATTTTGTCCTATAATTTCATTTTCTGATAAGGATGTGCTAAATAAAATTTTCTTGACTAAAGATGGTGGGTAGGAATTTTGTATGAAAAGTTCTTGAAGTTTATTCAAAGGTTTGTTATGAAAAGATATATCAAAAATTTTGAGTACTCTGTTGTCATTTGTTTTAACAAATTCACTTTCATCGAAATTTTGTGATAAGAAAAGAAATTCAAATACCTTCCTGAACTGCATGCTTGGAAAAACTTCAAAGAGTTTCCTTTTACATTGCTGCAGTCCCTACAAATAGTTATCCTCTAAACTAGTCAGCGACTACCCTCCTCTTATATATATATATATATATATATATATATATATATATATATATATATATATATATATATATATAATATGTATATATATATATATATATATATATATATTTATATATATATATATATATATATATATATATATATATATATATGAATTGTTGTTGCCTGTGAACTATTTTTAACTTTTTGATAAGAATTAGCAATAACAGGCTTCGAGTGTCGCCTCGAAAGTCGTGGCGAAACATCAACTTTTTAATAAAATCGAGTTTTTTGAGATACACCAAGCCTGTTATTGCTAATATATATAAAAAAGATATATATAATATATATATATATATATATATATATATATATATATATATATACATATATGTATATATATATATATATATATATATATATATATATATATATATACAGTAAAAAAATTTGAAAAATCGTGATCTCCAATGTCTAAAAAGGAGGATAAAAAACTACTCCTGCACCTGACAATATTTTCGGAGAAAATACGAATTTCCTGAAGAAACTGCAAATTTGCAATTAATATCGTTGTCGTGACCCATTTCCGATATATTCCCGAACAAATCTATCTCTACATGGAATTGATGGAGAAAATAATACCGTGAATTGCAGGAAGGCTAAACATATTCGACATTGGGGGCCCACATAGCCGCGTTGTCTAAATATTTGGAGAGTGTTCAGATTACCTGTCAAAACAGTTTATAATAGTCAATTGGTGTTAAATGATTTATTCGTTTTTCTATTTCTGGAAGTGGAAGTCTATTCATCATGGACAATATACGATCTATTCGTTTGTATAGCATGTGAAGAATACGACAAAGATAATGGAATTACCGCCGTCAGGATGGATTATTGAGTATTTCGAGTTGTTCATTCATCAAAGAATATTTGCGTTTGTTATTGAATTCGTCTTTGAATTGATTCAAAGGTCCTTGTCATTATAATCCACTGCATTCATGAAATACTTTTCAATTTATTGCTCATTTAAAACTTGAAATATTTTCAGTGGTAGAGGTTTTTTTGAATAACCCTGAGCTCGATTTAGCTTTCGAGGAGAACATCTTTTGATCTTATATTGGAGTTATACCTTTTCATAAATCTTAATGATTTCATATACGGAAGGATTCTAGAATAATTGAGCTCGTTGAAACGCGAAACATTCAAGTGTTTTTTACGTGTGTGGCACCGATGTCGAATTTCCTAACATTTTCCCTAGAAGAATGAATGAGAATTCCAAGTCCATGTTGGAGGGTTGATTTGATTAATCAATTTTTTAAATGAATTTTTCAACGTATTATTATCTTCACCCCAAGCAGCATTTTCAGTCGTTGGTACGACCCACCGACTGTTGTTGGGAACTGTAAAGTTATAGTTACTAGTGAAGGGAACGTTATTGCTATGGCCCCATTACGTGCCTACGACCAAAATTTCAAAGGTGATAGTTACGTAAAAACTACTAACCCCGAACTTATAACGCTACGTCGCTCTCACGTTCCAACTACGTGGCGGGAACGTAGCGGCGAAGTCGCCGCTACTTTATAATATTTGATCCCGCCTACTTTACTTTGTCAATTGCTTCGCCTTTCCTTCGTTACATATTTAGATTAAGTTTGAATAGCATCTCCCGTCATTATTCAGCCTTCTCAACTGAATGGAAATAAAAATTTCATGGTTATGTAGATATTATTACGTGTATGGAAAGAGTGGAAAGTTATTTTTGTGAGTAGCGAGTTATTTAATTTTGCCTTAAATATTACTACATAGTTCCATAACTTTGAAGGAATTTCAAAAGTAGCAACGACGTCATAGTTACTTTTAACGCCACCATAAAGTAATAAAAACTTTGAAGTGATATACGAGTAACAAGACAAAGTTACTGGGACTAGCGAATATAACTTTAAAGACTTCAAACTTATTTTACATAGTAACAGTCACGTTCCAGAAACTTGAAAAGCTACTCAGAAGTACTGCAACTTTCAAGTTCCGAATTATAGTGATAATAACTACAGAATTACTAAAAATGTCTAAATAAAAGTAGGAAGACATAGAAAGTGTTTTCTTGTGACAATTACGTAGCAACGACCTATTTAAAGTTCCGAACTCAGTTTTCGCTACTTTGATGCTGCTTGGGACCATACACGCCTGTTTCGCGCTAATAAATATTAATTTTCTATATTTTAATTACTCGTCGAATTATTAATTCATCAAGTTTCTTTTGATTGCTTCAATTTAACTCAGAAATCTCAATTATATTATGGCGTTCGGGAAGACGAGATTTTTTTCAATTTCCGACAGGATTTTCTCAATTTATTTCTAAAAAGCTATTCAAATATATTTTGTGAAAACATCGCATTCATTTGGAGAAAATTCAAGGTTGCGCTTAATAGAAAACGTCGGCTAGAAAGAAATATTCTGACACCGTAATTATTTTCTAAGGTTAATTCACTTCGATCTGGCTGGCTGGAATACTGAAAATCCCAAGGTAATAAGAGACACAGACACTTTGTCAAGTCGCCTTAAGACGAAATTAGTATTCCCGATTCGAGAGCTTCAAGAATTGTGTACCGGAACTCTTTAATCGAAATCTCATTGCGAACCTGAAGATGCTCTCTGAATTAATAGGGAAGGAGTTGCTCCCACCTACGAGCAGTTGAGGTCCTCCCACTTTCGTACACTTGACTTCCTCATACCTTCGAATACTTGACTTCCTCCCACCTTCGTACACTCGAGTTGCTTCCACCTGCGACGCTTCGAGCTACTTAGCCGAGTGTTTGGTCTGGCTTACTAGCATACAGGAGGTCCTGAGTTCGAACCCCGGGTTCGACTGGACTTCCAGGAATTTTTCTCAGAGGTCTCCACATGACGTAGGTGAGTCACTGCTTGCAACCTTCAAAGGTCAATGCTGGGCAAGTATTTATCCTCTGAACTCCACCTAATGACTCCTCTTCAATGAATAATCCGGTCTCACCTATCCATAATGCACTTGTACATAAAACAGTTTATTTTATCATTTGGCTGAATGAGTCTCTCAAGGCTTCATACACTCGAATTCCTCCCATCTTCTGCGCATACCGTTCTAGTAGCTAATTCTTTAGGTTATCTTCCTAGCATTTAGAAGTTGCCGAGTACACCTCCGGTTCGATTGTTTTTTTATGATATTTTGTCGGAGGTTTACATAAGTCACTGCTTGCAAACTTACAATGACGAATGCTGCGCTAGTATTCATCCGTTTGAACCCCTTCTCACCAACTCTCTTCAGTAAATCATCTGGAGTAGCTCTTCCCCGCAACTCAAGCAGCCCGGTTCTCTTACATATACTTGGGGGAGGATTGAAACACGGGGCCTTTCCTCTTTTCCCTACCTTTATATTGTCCAATTTCATTCCTGTTAGTGTATACTCTCTTATATTTGGCAAATAGGTACTTTCACACTTCTAGATTAATACATTTGAACAAATAAAAAACAGTTTCAGTATGTTATGTCGTATATAAAGTACTATTTACGAAGATTTTCACTGGATTGTCACGGGCTTGAGATGTGAGATGGACAGTAAGAAGATAATGTTCAATTGAACCCATCCTAAAGTGGAGACTTTTTATCGTTCCTTTTATCGTATTCGACATATATTTTATTAAATTTGGATTTACTACGTTGATTATCACAAAATATTTTGAAAAATATAACACTGCGATTGCAATTTCGGTCACTAGACCATCATCGGGCATATTGAGTTGAGAACTGAATACAGAATAATTATAGATTTGCGCTTACGGGTGGGAAAGGATTATTGCAGGTACCTAAATAGACAAGAGGAACATATTTCAAGAAGGGCTAATCGAGTGAATTTCCCAAATTGGTACAATACAATGTTCTTAGAAAAGTCATTATTGTTTGAATACACTAAATATAGGAGAATATATCAAGTCAATCTGGTCGTTCAGCAAGATATCTTTTGCATTATTATTGAGTTTAAAAATTTCTAATGATTCTAAGTAAGTAAGTTTGGTTCCTTTCGGTAATTTGTGCATGATTTTAAAATTATCTATTTGTGGAAATGGGTGGTGGTTTTCACGGCAATGATTTGAAAACGTTGAATCCGTTTTATTTTTCAAGAAAGATTGTTGGTGTTCTTTAAATCTTGTCTTGAACGATCGACCAGTCTGACCTATATATACTCCTTTACATACAGGACAAATCAACTTATAAACTCCTGAACTTTCAAATTTTGAAGTGATATCTTTGGAATAATTGATGGAATCCGTCGTTACTACGTGATAATTTAACATGATTAACAAAACTAAATTTGATTTTACTACGTTTATTATCACAAAATATTTTGAAAAATATAACACTGAAACCACGCAGTGTTATATTTTTCAAAATATTTTGTGATAATAAACGTAGTAAAATCAAATTTAGTTTTGTTAATGATATCTTTGGCATTGAATAAAGGTCCTGAGAGTTTTGTCTTAGGTTTGAAAGCAATTTTAATATTACATTTAGGTATGACATTAGCAACTTTTTCTGTTAGAGGACCAAAATATGTTAAAGATGTGAATTTTTCCGATTTTTCTACTTTTAATTGGGGATATATGCTGTTGTACGCTAGTTGACTACGTTTCTTGTTTATCATTTTATCTATCAAACTTGTATGAAAACCATTATTTGACGCAATTATTTTTATAGTCGAAATTTCTTTTGCTAAATTTGTTACTGATAATGGAATTGAAAACGCTCTGTGGATCATTGAATTAAAAGCTGAATGTTTATGGGAAAGAGGATGATTTGAATCCGACGGAATACATATATCCGTGAAAGTTGGTTTTCTATATATATATCGAAACTCAAAGTATTATTATTATGAAAGATAGTTAAATCCAAGAAGTTTATCTGTCGATCCAATTCTTTTTCAATTTTGAACTTTATATTTGGGTGAATGCTATTAATATAATTCAAAAACTGATCTAATTGTCTCGCGGTGCCCTTAAAACAAGCAATTACATCATCAACGTATCTATGCCAAAAACTTATATGCGATGCTTTTGTAGAATTGAGTATTATGTTCTCTATATGTGACATGAAATTGTCACTTAATTTATTATATTATTATATTAATTGTCTGAATTTCACATTCAGAAAATTAACTAATTTCACTCCAAAATATACAGTAAAGAACTCTGTTGATTCAGTAGAGAAGCTGAAAAACTTTGTAACTCCTGCTAACTCTTTTCTTGTTAGCTTCGATGTTGATAATATGTTCTCCAATATACCAGCAGATGAGTGTTTACCACTTGTCTTAGATATTTTGCAACAATCCACTATGGATATTATTAAAATAAATGATATCATTTTCTTATTAGATATATGTCTTAGTCAAAATTACTTCCAGTTTGATAACAAAATTTTTGAACAATCTAGAGGGCTGGCTATGGGTTCCCCCTTAAGTCCGCTTATTGCAGACATTTTCATGTCACATATAGAGAACATAATATTCAATTCTACAAAAGCATCGCATATAAGTTTTTGGCATAGATACGTTGATGATGTAATTGCTTGTTTTAAGGGCACCGCGAGACAATTAGATCAGTTTTTGAATTATATTAATAGCATTCACCCAAATATAAAGTTCAAAATTGAAAAAGAATTGGATCGACAGATAAACTTCTTGGATTTAACTATCTTTCATAATAATAATACTTTGAGTTTCGATATATATATAGAAAACCAACTTTCACGGATATATGTATTCCGTCGGATTCAAATCATCCTCTTTCCCATAAACATTCAGCTTTTAATTCAATGATCCACAGAGCGTTTTCAATTCCATTATCAGTAACAAATTTAGCGAAAGAAATTTCGACTATAAAAATAATTGCGTCAAATAATGGTTTTCATACAAGTTTGATAGATAAAATGATAAACAAGAAACGTAGTCAACTAGCGTACAACAGCATATATCCCCAATTAAAAGTAGAAAAATCGGAAAAATTCACATCTTTAACATATTTTGGTCCTCTAACAGAAAAAGTTGCTAATGTCATACCTAAATGTAATATTAAAATTGCTTTCAAACCTAAGACAAAACTCTCAGGATTTTTATTCAATGCCAAAGACATCACTTCAAAATTTGAAAGTTCAGGAGTTCATAGGTTGATTTGTCCTGTATGTAAAGGAGTGTATATAGGTCAGACTGGTCGATCGTTCAAGACAAGATTTAAAGAACACCAACAATCTTTTTTGGAAAATAAAACGGATTCAACGTTTTCGAATCATTGCCGTGAAAACCACCACCCGTTTTCACAAATAAATAACTACCAAATTATGCACAAATTACCGAAAGGAACCAAACTAACTTACTTAGAATCATTAGAATTTTTAAACTCAATCATAATGCAAAAGATATCTTGCTGAATGACCAGATTGACTTGATATATTCTCCTATATTTAGTGTACTCAAACAATTATGATTTTTAACATTTTATTGTATCAATTTGGGTAATTCACTCGATTAGCCCTTCTTGAAATATGTTCCTCTTGTCTATTTAAGTACCTGCAATAATTCTTTCCCACCCGTAGGCGCAAATCTATAATTATTCTGTATTCAGTTCTTAACTCAATCTGCCCGATGATGGTCTAGTGACCGAAATTGCAATCGCAGTGTTATATTTTTCAAAATATTTTGTGATAATCAACGTAGTAAATCCAAATTTAGTTTTGTTCATCATGTTAAATTATCACGTAGTAACGACGGATTCCATCAACTATATATTTTATTTTTCACTTGTATATTATTTGTTGATTTTAACTTAGATACGGTTGCTATAAATACACCCATTATGCCCTAGGGCCTTATGAGCGGGCATTATGGATCATAACGCCCGCTAATTGTACGAGGACAACTGAAGCAACTTCTATTGTTTAAATACTTCATAATCCTTGTCGTATACGACTTTGGATTTCTCCGGCAATGAATAATTCGCAGCTTTAGCTGCATTTTCTAAGATATTCTTGGGTAAATTCATTTTCATTTCCATTATTTCTATAAGACTACACAAAAAAAGCAGCAATGACATTCACTAAATATGATGACAAAAATATTCCCAAACGTCAAAATATCAACAAATGACATGCCTACTATTAGAAGGAAAATGGAAAGTATAGGAGCAAAGAACCGATTTTAAAATCGATTTTTCATTATAATAAAATATTTTTTTTGTGAAAAATAAAATCTTGTATGCACCACGTGCGTTACTAGATCATATCGCCCATCGGGCGTTAGGATCTATATAACGCACTTGGTACATAAATAATTATTGTAAGATTCGGGTTTGTCATTACGTGTATGTTACCTTTAATTAATCGAAAGAATTTTCAGAGAAAAGGGCATTGAAATCTTTTTAAATTCTCTATATTTTTCGTTGGTTATATGTAGTTAGAAACACTCCTTTCTGTCAGAATGTAAAAAATACTTTCAATCCTATGAGAGGTGTATTTAGGTACAAGCAAATTCTCAAATTAGTACCTGAAATATACGAAAAATTATCTCTTGTTCTCGATGCGGCAACGGTTATAGATTGGCGTTTAGACAAGGATCGAGGACTTAACGTAAAGTTCTCTACTTTATCCAATCTAGGAGAAATAGTTTCGATGGAGGGTTCCAGGTATGTGAAGAACATTCTAGGTTTTGACTTACCCGTGAATTGTTCAGTAAATGTAATTCTGGAGTAAAATGGCCGATCGCAGTGAAAGTTAGCTTGGTTTCTGTGATGCTGATTCAGTAATGAGTGATGAGCATGAATGTCAAATCAGATTAGAGCTGAATCTACCTACAGTGGAATTTACGTTTGCATTATTTGACTCCTTAGTAGGACAACGCACGAGCCGCCAACCGCGGCGGTTGTTAATTTTTACAGGAGTATATGGTAGACAACGCACGGGCACCCGCGTAACCGCGCGGTTGGGCGGTAGTCGACATCGGGCGCGGCAACCGCGCGGTCTTGCGGTTGTCGATTTGTACAGACTTGAATGGCAGACCACGCACGAGACCGCAATATCGCGCGGTTTCCCTTCATTATTAATTTAACATTTGTAGTAAATGTGATACTTTTAGTCACTCTGGTAATTTCCTTTTCAATTTTGTTCAGTAATTCACCGAAAGACGACGTTGACATACTGGTATAATTGAAAAATTTATCTTCGATGCTTCTCAATTCTCTATAGAAAATAACGAATGCTCCTTTACTACTTCTTTGTTGAAGCATAGGGTGAACCCAATATTTTGCATTTCAACGACGTTTGTTTCGTTTTTTAGATAGAATTTAAATTTGCCAAATGGCTAGAGCTACTACCGCGGACACTTTCATGACGACTAGCGATCAACAAACCGCGACGGCCACCGCAAGAGAAATCCGCGCTCGACCGCGCTACCGCTCGACCGCCAACCGCGGCGGTTGGCGGCTCGTGCGTTGTCACCCTTATTGTGTACTGGAAAACTCTGATTGCAGAGTTTCTAGAGAAAATGGTAAATTGATTTTATGTGTCCCGAAAAAACTACACCCATAGTGGTATTGTATCATGTTGTAGATCTTATTAGATTATTGTTAATTCTGAAATGAAATTCATAGAAAAGAAAATGTAAAATGGCTTTGAGTTTCATCAAAAAAGGTGATTCTGAAATAGCTACTTTTTTTACGAAAAAATTTTGAAAAATTCGTTTCCTTCAATTATTCACAATTTTTATACGAATAGATTGTTGTAATTTACTACATTTTTATAAACACTGGAACTCACCTGATTTCACAATCGCTATCCTTAACTTCTACTGAATCACACAATCTATTATTCATTAATAAAATGAGAATAGTAGGCATATACGTATACATCTAATACGCACGCCTAGCAACTATGTTGTGCCAATTGTGTCAGTCCTATAGGACACAATTGTAGCCCTATTTTTCATTGGCCAGATGTCTGTAGTGTAATATGGAATAAGGAACTTTGTTCCAAAAACTTCTATGCTCCATTTCAAAATTTTCATCGAGTCTTCGATAAGTCTGGTGACACCTTGCATTCGCCACCCCCGCGCGAAATAACTCAGAGAATATACTCGGATAATATCGGCTTCTAGTCATAAGCAATATTTCGCTTTATTACATTCTCCTTCAGACTTCTAATAACGAAAAATTCCCTATTTCGTCCGTTATACCTGACATAAAACGCCTACGCTTCTTCTTCTTTTTCTTTGCCAAACGAATATAAATATCGCCGCTCCCTACATCCGATTCGTTCAAGAGCACTAGTCTTTGACTCTGCTCGAATGATCTTGATAGAGCTATTGTTTCGCCAAAATCAAATTTATCTCGGCAGCCGTGGCGATGCGCTTTTGTTTTGACATAATCGAATCGCCGTTGAAAGGGCCCTTCAACGACGAAATAATTTCCTCCGATCCAGCTGTCGGAATTAAACTTGAGGAGATAATATTTCTAATTTAATTGCCACAAAATGGGTTATTGCTATTATCATGTGACTGGGACGTTATTTTGATGAAATGTCCTTTTGCTTGTCAGATAGAACCCCCAGGGAAGCGATGAGGCTGTCACATAAATAATTATTTATTTTTAGCAGGTTTTCACTTTGAAAACCTTATTAAAATGAGTGCGACTAGCGAAGTTGGACCTAGGACCAAGATAGTTTTTCGTTTCATGACTTTTTATGATGCTTGACACCAAAAACTCAATTTCTTTAAATATCTCTCTCTCTCT
>JARQZK010005073.1:0-5000 GCA_030704885.1 Cynegetis impunctata
GATAAATTAGATCCCTATTTATTGCGACGCAACATGCCCGCCGCCATTGGTCGCTTGCGATTAATTAAATACGCAAATGTCTGTAAATTGTCTTCGTATATAGTCCAGGAGGTAGTGTCACTTTTTAATATGTCATTGTATGCAGGCTGAGTTATGAATGTTTTGATCGTTTTTACACCACTAAAGACTAAACCGAGCGTCATCTGGCGAGACCGCGGTGGGTGGGGTTATGGGAGGCTGCGAAAAATGTTTCAAAAAAAAACATTGTATGAGAGCTGAAAATGTGTGAGCTCGTTGTTTGCACACTCGATTAGATGAAAAAAATTAGTCAGCTGCATGACCGTGGGTGGAATGCACGTCAGCTCCGCGTATGAATTTGTAGGAAAAATGAGAAAATGATAACATTTTATTCGGGCTGCAATTCATTCAGGTGACAGTTTATAGTTCATATTTGACGAAAACAATCGTCAGCTGGCATCAGAGTGGTGGAAAGTTGGTCAGCTGGGTCTCTGAAATATAGCGCAGCGTTCGAACGCTTTGAGCGCGCGGAATCTTTTGCGGTCCAGCTGACGTATTTTCTTCCACTGTCATCGGGCCGTTTGGTTTTTTACTTTTCAATATTCAAAATAATATTTACAACATTTTCAGCATGAATAATCTCAATTCAGTCGGAAAAATCGATGATTCTCCAACTATTATTTTTTGATGCGAATGAATGAAGTAAAAATTTGAGTAATAACAGTATTTCTATGTAATTTATATATCTATAAAGTGAATTAACGTACCTAACTCCCTTTATATTCAATTTGAAAATTGACTGTAATTAATGTAGTAGTGGAGCAAAATCATCATCTACATTTTCACAGTCAGAATCATTATCCTCCAGAGAGTCCTCATCGCTGCTGTCTTCGAAAACATTTTCTCTAGATTCCATTCTTCACCTTGATAATCTGCTAGTTCTTAATCATCTATAAAAAAGTACAGCGAAATAGTCCAGGAGGAATCGGCGCATGAGTACCGAAAACTATTCCACCTCAATTTTTTTATGCAATTCTCTTCAAATTACCCTACTGATGATATAAATGCATGTTGCCAGGAGGCAACCCCGTGCCATATTGTTTAAATCGAAAATGTTTAAACAATTGCGAGGAATTGTTATTTTTCAACCGGACAATTTTTTTTTGTATTCTTTGTTAAAATACAATCAAAAAAGGTCCTATGGCTTTTCACGATAAAGTTAATATTTTTAGAGATATGAATTTTTAAAGGTTCGAAAAATCTTAAATTTGGGTACTTATGACCCATGAAAAATATATTTAAAAAAACAATAAAATATAAATAATATTTTTTTAAAATTCTTTATACAATAGTTAAAAATATCCTTGATTGCGATTTCTCAAAATTTAATTATTTATACCTGTTTTTAATTGTTAATTTCGGGCGTTCCCAAGTATGCGTTGCTTACCTATAAGTATCGCTGTCTCTCTCTGACTCATACGCTGCGTCGGTCTCTCGGTGTCCTGAATCATTATTTTACATTTATCTTTATTCATTCGCATCAAAAAATAATAGTTGAAGAATCATCGATTTTTCCGACTGAATTGAGATTATTCAGGCTGAAAATGTTGTAAATATTAGTTTGAATATTGAAAAGTAAAAAACCAAACGGCCCGATGACAGTGGAAGAAAATACGTCAGCTGGACCGCAAAAGATTCCGCGCGCTCAAAGCGTTCGAACAATGCGCTATATTTCAGACCCAGCTGACGAACTTTCCACCACTCTGATGCCAGCTGAGGATTGTTTTCGTCAAATATGAACTATAAACTGTCACCTGAATGAATTTCAGCCCGAATAAAATGCTATCATTTTCTCATTTTTCCTACAAATTCATACGCGGAGCTGACGTGCATTCCACCCACAGTCATGCAGCTGACTAATTTTTTTATCTAATCTAGTGTGCACACAACGAGCTCACACATTTTCAGCTCTCATACAATGTTTTGTTTTTAAACATTTTTCCGACAACGCGCACGACACCGTCATCGCCAGGATGAGTATCTACGATGCGTCATAAAGGCCACTGCAACGGTGGTGTGTTATCTTCTTTTAAGAGAACCATGTCATCAACTCTCCATGTATCATCATTTTTTGATAACCATTTTCGTCTGTTGTTCAACTCAACAACTTTTAATGAAATTCGGACAATACAAAATAAATTCATTAAAATACTATTCAATTATAACATGCGTACTAACTCTCAAGAATTGTACTCTAGCTTGAGGATTTTAGAACTAGGCAAACTGTTGGAATTGGAACAATGTAAACTGATGTATAAAATTAAAAACAAATTACAAAAGTCCAACATAAGTCTGCAACATATACAGGACATACACAGTCATGACACAAGATCACTATGTAATTTCTTCTTACAGAATGTAAGAACACAAATAGGTTTGAATAATCCCATATCTCAAGCAGCCCAGGTATACAATCGATTGCCTAATTCGATAAAGTTGTCTAATTCCCTCCCTTGTTTTAAGAAACACGTGAAGGATATTTTGAACTTGGTATAGAATTATGTTAGTGTGATTTTTATTTTTATTGTTAGTTTTTTTTTATATTTAGGTTCACTGTTATAAGTAGGTATTATTTTAGATTTAATATTTTATGTTAGAATTAATTTTGTTTGCACACTTACTTTTGGTTATTTCCTTGAGACCAATGCTAAAAGCATTGTTTAAAGGATTTCTTTTTAATTATGTGTTTGAATTGTAGAGGTTACATATAATAAATACTTTAAAAAACTCATTTAAGTATTTCTTGTGCCATCTCTGCCAAAAATATTGTTTTAGCTTTTGTAAATGTTCTCAGTTATATAGCCTGTTTGTTGGAGTATTTGTAAAATCAACGTCTAGTACGTTTATTAGTGAAACATTGATGAGGAAGTGAGCAGAAGTAAGGTCTATTAAATCGTTTGGATTAGTGAAAATTTGGTGTTAATGGACGGGACTTAAAAATAGCTTCAATTTCAATAATGTATGTATTGAACTCTTCGACCGTCAAAAATGTATTACTGACTAAACATAAAATGACTTTTGACAGTTTGAATCATTTCACAAAAAAAAAGGTTGGAAGTTAATTTCGAAGAATGATTAGGAATTCACACAAAATTCACGAATAAAAAAATTATAATTAAACTAAATTTTACTCTATAATTTAATCCAGACTTAGGAAACATTTAAAAATCTACTGAATTTTCCCAGAAATTCTTGAATCAAGTATTCATCATAAATCAGATATTCAGAAAATAAATACCCAAAAACATACGAAGATATAAAATTGAAATTGAAAATCACCATCAAGATAGAAGAAAAAATGTGCAAAAAAATTTTAATAGGCAAATCGTAAAAATTATGAAAGTAATTCAGGTTGTAGTGAAGTCTTTTGATTGAATAATGGCGGTGTCTGAAGTCTTGAACCTTGAAAGGTTTTCAGAATTCAAAAGCACAATGTCCCTATAAAGTTCGCGTTTTAATTTATATATTCTCTTGTCAAGAGTTATTTGTTTGCAAGGGTTTTTGAGTCATATCACGTTTGTGAATACTTGATTGAATTAGGCTGGTAATATATATATATATATATATATATATATATATATATATATATATATATATATATATATATATATATATAATATATATATTATATATATATATATATATATATATATATAAATATATATATATATATATATATATATATATATATATATATATATATATATATATATATATATATATATATATATATATATATATCACTCACGCTCATCAGTGCGGGATGCATTCTGATTGGGTGTGACATGGCGACCACTGAGAAGTGGTTTCCATGCTGATGGGAGTCTGTGACTGTCATCTCTGGTGTTCAAACAATTTGGACGTTTTTTCTATTTCTACAGCTTCACGGAAAATTCGGGATTTGAAAGATCGGACGGGAGCAATAGTTCTTGTATTGGGGAAATCGATAATGTTGCCTGTTTGGGTGTGATATCTGAGTGTCCCACTGAAGGTGAATGTTCTTTGGCACGGACCTGAATTCGTCGGTTCGTTTGTCCTATATAAGAACGAAGACAATTGGAACAGGGAATCTCATAAACACCGTGATTTTCGTTAGGAATTTTATACTTGACGGATCTGACCAGATGGGAGAGTTTTTGTTGAGTAGTGAATATTGTTTTGATGTTTGTGTTTTTGAGAGATCTTGCGATCTTATCTGTTACTCCTTTTATGTAAGGAAGAAATAATTTAGGTGTAGATTCTTGTTATGTGGGATTGGAAGGTGGTAGAGGTGGGGTGATGTTTGTGTGTTTGCGTATGCTCTTGTTGATTTGATATGTGTTGTAACCGTTCCGTAATAATATATGTTTTAGAGTATTGAGTTCTGATTCACGGTGTTCGTCGTCAGATAGTCGAATGAAACGGTAGATTAGGGTATTAACTACAGAGTTAAGTTGAGAAGGATGGTGGTGAGACTGGGCGTTCAGATAACGGTTTGTATGGGTGGGTTTACGATAAACTGAATAGGAGAAGCCTTGGGATGGAAGTTTATATATATATATATATATATATATATATATATATATAATATATACATATATATATATAAATATATATATATATATATATATATATATATATATATATATATATATATATATATATATATATATATATATATATAATATATATATATATATATATATATATATATATATATATATATATATATATATATATATATATATATATATAACATATATATATATATATATATATATATATATATATATATATATATATATATATATATATCTCTTCGTCAGCCATTTCTGGTCCACTCCTGAATTTAGGCCTTTTCCGAGTATTTTCCATTCCTGTCGATTTTGTACTAGTTGTGCCCAGTTTAAACCAGCGACCTTCCTGATATCATCCAACCAACG